>CM060950.1:332087740-332437740 GCA_030765055.1 Mantis religiosa
AGGCCAAGAAAAAAACCCAACAGTAAGAATGGATTAAAATGGTGAGACAATTTTGACACCTCTGCATGCTGTAGATTTTAAACTATCAGAAAAATATCAAGACAAGCAGTTCCTCTCACAAGAGAACTTTGTTATTGAAATATAAAACAATATTTTTTAAATGAGATAGCAGTGACAAGATATATGATGGAAGTATGAAGCACAAATTTGAAATTACATTTCACTTACCACTCAATTTAATTGTATCCATATTTCTGATACTATCATTGCTGACTGTTACTTAATTGAAATATCTTGTAGAATCATCAATCATTCCATAAATTAGAGTGGTTTGGATGCATTTTAAGCATTCTATTCAACTTGTTTTGCACATGGATCAAAATAATTTTCATTTCTTCATCACTAAAATTGACTACCTCAAATGTGACAACCCCTTAGCTTAAACCACAGTTCTGGATACACTTTAAATATATAAACTATATAAACTCAAACTTTATTGCTTGCACATTATATTACAGAACTCCATTAAAACTTGTAAGACATCGTTTATGCCAGATTTGCAGCTTAAGCTTAAACCATGAAACTGTAATACATGAAGTCTTAAACAATATTAATAATATTCTTCTCTTTCGGATGTGGAAAATCTTGCAATTAAAAACTTTGAAATAGAATGTACTTTCTACCTGGAAACTACTAGGCGGCAAAGAATAGCTTGCATTTATTTCTTGGAAATCGGCTGACATCACATGCACTGTGATGTTCAGGAAAAGGTGTAGAGAACTTAAGGATACCAGCACATGATCAATCAAATAGATTTCATAATATAAGGAAGAAAAGGAACTTGATCTTGCTGCCGGTTGTAAAGCTTTCTCAACTCTATCAGTTGCTAAAGCAAGTTACAGAGAACGGAAGCTATTACAATTCACTAAAAGCCAACTGTGATGTATTGACTCCCATTACAGTGCTCTCTGGTTATTTTTGGCAACATTCTATTTGATCAGTTGACATTAATATCAACAATGTTTCTAAGTAAAGATATGGTCATAGTATTAATTACAGCTGTTATGTTGGTGGACAGGCATTATCTTGCAGGACATCAACTTCTGAGTTTAAAGCTAATAATCCTTACTTGTTCTACTTGTGCATTTATTTGGAATTGTTTTTGTGCCTACATAGGCCTTCCAAACCAGTGGTCAGATTTTGATGACCTAAACAGATCTCTATAAAAATGACATATAAAATGTCTGAAAAATTGTTAGAAAATAACCTAAAAAGCTGAAAAAACGACTTGAAAATAAATATTCCCATAAACAAGTTAAATAATACAATTTCTTTCTTGGAAGTGTTGAAAACAGTGTTGTTATAATAAATTAAATTTAAAGGGAGTCGATTAATGACACTAAACAACACTTACTTTTAAATTTTTGCGGAACATGTTTCAGAGACTTTGCCTCCATCCTCAACCAGCCATCGACTGGTTCTCATTGGTGTAGTTGACAATATTTTGTCATAGGTCTCCTCTGGTGGCGGTTCAAGGAACTTGCTGAACAAATCTTTCTGGGGGATGTTGAAATTGAACACTTTGTTCCTATTTTTTGAAATGAAGATTTGTTCCCATGTGGATAGCTCTTGTTTTCCTGATGTATGTTTCAATAGTTTTGGTTCTGGATTTATGTTGTGTTTTTTTTTTTTTTTTTTTTTTTTTTTTTTTTTTTAAAATGCGTGGCAACTGCTGATTTTTCTAATTGTTTATATTTTATGTTTCTAAAGTGTTCCTTTGCTCTTGTTTCTAAATTTCTTTTGGTTTTTCCAATATAAATTTGACTACAGTCACGGCATTCAATTTGATATATACCAGAGTTTTTGTTAGATGGAATGGCATCTTTGATGTTTGAGCAAATTAGGTTTTTTAAGGAGAAATGGTTGACTGGTGCTAGTTGAATGTTTTGTTTTTTGAAGACTTTTTTGAATTTATCAAAGGCCCATGGATGGTAAGTGAATTTTTTGAAAATCATTAGTTTCTGTAGCTGAGAGGGTTGTGGTTTCCTTTATTAGCTTCTTCTTTATTGCTAGGTTCACTTTTTTTGTCTACTAATGACTTGGGAAAGTCATTTTTTGTGCTATTTCAATAATTTTGTTGTATTCTGTTTTGTATTCTTCTGCTGTGAGAGGGATGTTGTCCAGTCTGTGTGCTAAACTACTGAGGATTGCCTGTTTGTGGGATCTTGGGTTGTAGCCATTAGCTTTTATGTAGTTGTCTGTGTTGGTTTTCTGTAAATGCCAAAGTTTAGTCTTTTTTTCTATTTCTCATTATTTTTAGATCCAAAAATGGTAAATACTCGTCATTTTCTATTTTTACAGTGAACTTGATGCTTTTTTCTTGGATATTTAAAAGTTTTAGTGCATCACTGATGTGTTTTTTTGGTACTATTGCAAAGATGTCATCTACATATCGTTGCCAGAGTTTGAACATCCAAGGGAAACCTTTCTACCACTTTAGAAACATAAAATATAAACAATTATAAAAATCAGCGGTTGGCGCGCATTTTTGGGGAAAAAACCACAACATAAATCCAGAACCAAAACTACTAAAACATACATCAGGAAAACAAGAACTATCCACATGGGAACAAATCTTCATTTCAAAAAATTGGAACAAAGTATTCAATTTCGACATCCACCAGAAAGATTTGTTCAGCAAGTTCCTTGAACCGCCACCAGAGGAGACCTATGACAAAATTTCGTCAACTACACCAATGAGAACCAGTCGATGGCTGGTTGAGGATGGAGGCAGTCTCTGAAACATGTTCCGGAAAAATTTAAAGGTAAGTGTTGTTTAGTGTCATTAATCAACTCCCTTTAAATTTAAGTTAAATAATAATTTAATGGAAATTGTACATTGTATTAACAGCTCTCCTGTCCATTGCAATAAATGACAGTGCACATCCGAAGATTCTGGAACATGAACGACCGACGATTGTCAGCGAGAACAATTGTTATACTTTGAGAAGTTGAAGGGTGACAGATCACTGGGTGTTAATTCACTTTGTATCTGTGATGTTTTAAAACTTTTACCTAAGAGTACTTTAACACTTACTCTGGGTTTTTGTTCAAACTTTCAGTTTTCATTGAGACCTTGTCACCAATGTCACCAACTGCACTATCCATTTATCTTGAACATTCTTAACCAATGCTATGGAATTTTCCAGAGATATGGTCATTTCTTAAAGATGCTTGATATTAAAAAGTCAAAATTTGCCTAAATATAAGCCAATTTTTTTTCTTCAATTCATTGTCTTTTAAACACTTCTTGGGCTGTACCAATTGATCTGCCGTCTTCTGCATCAAGCGAATGAACAGGAAATTTCACTGTTTGAAAATGTTTCACAGAAGTAAAAACAAGCTTCTAACCAAGAGCCCCATCTTGTTATTAGTGGCAGAGGTAAAGGAACACAGAACCCTGGGGTTTGAACTGTTCTTTACATGAAGGGGATTTTATGATTATCTTTTTTACATTTGAAATAAGTGCATCCACTTGATCTCACTTCTTCTGAAACTCTGTGGAGACTGTATGCCAAAGGAGTCATACGTACCATTTTTGGATGGAAGTGTTGAATTGATCTTGCCACTTTCATCACGTATGCAGCTGCATCTGTTACAGAAAGCAGCAGGTCTTCAAGCCATATTCCCCCGGGCCATAACAAGAACATAGACCGTTCGAACAGAATACACATACTTGATTGATTTACTTTTTCTAGAATTTCAGAAGCCAGCCAAAATATGCTACCTGGTCCATCTGGCTCTGGTGTCCCCACTGCAACATTTGCTATGTATCCCTCTGACTTCAGATCTTATTCTTGCCATGGTTTTGTTATAGCACACAGGAATTAATTTTTTTTAATGATTCATCTGGTAAAGAATGTCTCATATGACATTCTAGGAAATTTGACCTAGAGTTGTTTATTTTTTTCAATAGAATATTTGCAGATACTAAGATGTCATAAAATTCCTTACAAAAATTGGAGGATGTGCCCTCCTTTATCCCATCACTCTGAGCAAGTAGCAATTATAAATTATTCTTTTAGTCAACATTTTCCACTGGACACTTATTTTTCATTGCATTGTAAATCTTTTCTCTGCTGCCACCATAACCTCATAAAGTTTAAAAATAAAACTGAGTTGTCTTAAAAAAACTTCATTCCCAAACACACTAACAATATTTCTTAAACTAGCAGGCTTGCTAGATTTCACTTTTGACATTATTGCATGTACATAGATAACATGAAGGCACCAAAAGAAAATACTCTTGCAACCATAAGATCCATTGGTTTACTGAACCAGACACATGAGTGAGAAGAACAAGGTTACACAAGCAGATTTGGGGACTATCCTGTAGCTGCTGTGATGTCATGCAATCCAACCGGAGACCAACACAACTGACACGTAAACAGAAATGATGTAATGTATTGTGTGTACAACTGCTGGTAGCAAATGACAATTTGGAAATACAATATATTAACTGAAAAAACTATTTGTAGTTGGTTTTTTGATGCTTTGTCACTTACATGTTATACTTTTTTTTTTTTTTTTGCATTTTATATATATCGTCGATGCGCCTGCAAAATCGGCTATGTGCACTTTTTTTATGAAAATGAGTTATGTGTACCTCAAGGAGCAAGAAAGCAATCATAATTGATCCTGAAAACTGTCTATGGGAATCTCCCATGGTTGCGCTTGTACAGGTGAAAAAACAAAGTCGGCTATGTGCTTGAACTGCATACTGTTCCTGCCAAATCAGCTATGTGAATCTCTCGCACATAGCCGACTTTGACTCTGTTATATTGCACATATAGCTGATTATGCAAAATCTCATTTTATGACTTCACACTACTGAATTAGTCATTAGTTCTTTTATATTTGATATAACATACAAATTAAAGTATACACTTTTCTCCACTTTAATACAATCAGATAACATACAGAAGTATATCATAGCATTCCAGTTAATGTTGCAATACTGAAGACGTATCACACAAATGTATGATAAAGCAGATTTAAATTGAAACGAAATCGTTAGGCTATAATGATGAGAGCATAATTATAATGACCCAGTAGTCATCACAAGAAATATGCACAAATGGCACAAAACATAATATAAATGACTTACAAATGCAAAAAAAAAAAAAAAAAAAAAAAAAAAAAAAACCTGCAAAAAGGATTAAGATATACAAAACATATCAATGTATTTATAATAATATATCTGAAAGAAAACTTTTTATATATAATGGTAAGAATACTTATTTGGGAATGTTACGGTTCACTGATATTTTAGATTATCATAGAACAAATGATATTCCTTGTTCATGAACATTTTCAGAGACTGTAGGCTTTCAAATTTTGTTTTGTCTATCTTCAGCGAATCATGATAGAGATTTTGAGGATCAGTAAGATTCAATTTGTGCCTGCACTGTGGAAGTGTTTGCCACTCGTCTCGATGGTTCACTTTGTAGAAAACCTCCCCTTCTTTGTAAAGTAGTGCTCGTATGTCGGTGACAGTAGGATCGCCTGTTTTCTTTCCTGGTCTTATACATGGAAAGTTATGTGGAAAGCTTTCAAAATTTTTGAAAAAATGAATAGTCCAGATGATTTATTATGTATGGATGAGCACCTTTTTTCTTGTTCCTAGCTTCCTCCATCCTACTGACATAATGTGCAGGGGCGTATATTGGTGGATTAAACAGCCTCTCTAATATATCGAGATTTAACTGTATTGGAACACCACAGTGAAGCGAAAAATTATTAATTTTTAGATGAGTCGTATTTATTACACATCTGCTTCACTTTCGTACCTATTTTGAGGACATGTTTCGCAAATCATCGTTTGCATCTACGGCTCTTATGCGACTAAAGCTTGATCCAGCGGTGTGGGTAATTCTGGGGTTGCTGCTGCTCGTCATATGGGAGAGGATATACATAGAAAAACATAAAAACCAACTAATGAACTTTGAAATCCCGTCAGAAGAGAATCCCACATTTAAGTTCATCACTAAATCAACAGATGGCAGCAGCAACCCCAGAATTACCCACACCGCTGGATCAAGCTTTAGTCGCATAAGAGCCGTAGATGCAAACGATGATTTGCGAAACATGTCCTCAAAATAGGTACGAAAGTGAAGCAGATGTGTAATAAATACGACTCATTTAAAAATTAATAGCCTCTCTAATGTTGAATGGACGCTATCCATCTCCATCATTGTATGTCCTTTCTCCAGTATGATTTGTTCAACTTTAATTTGAAAGTTACTCGATGCGTCAGCCAAAGCACTTGCCAAAACTTTATTTTTGTTTTGGTATGCACAACCATCGGACACCAAAATGATTTTTTGTACGTTGAATTTTTCCTTATGAAATCAAGGATGTAAGTTGTAAATTCATTGGCTGTAATTTTCCCTTCTCCTTCATGCCACACATAAAGGTGTACATCTTTTGTATTCCTAACATAAATTGAATATTTGTAATTTCTGGCTGTAGTATTGTTTAGAAACAGTTAATTTTGGGCACAGAAGAACACTTTGGACGTCCATCGTAGCCACAAGGACACTATCAGATGCTGAAGAAATCACATCTTCCTTTGCTTTTCGCACTTCATTTTTCTTCTGGACATGCAGATTATATTCTTGTTTCAGGTTCCCTTCCTTAAATGCAATACAACTGTCGCATTGATCTTTCCTGGGTTTGTGTACGGATATTTTCTGTTTTTCTAAAATTTCACAAAACTTCTTCCTTTCCACTGATTCATTTTCTGTTTCTTTACATCACTCCTTATAAATTTTGTGCATTTGATTAAGAGACTTAATTTTGAATCCACATATACATGTGAACTACTAGCTCTACAGTAGTGGCTGGGAACTTTTGGAATTAACTCCAATCACTTGCTTACAGATTCTGATTTTAGCAGTTTTCTCTTATTTGATGGTTCTTGTGTACGTTTCCTCTTTCCACCCTCCACAGCTTCAATGTCGGATTCCTCACTTTCGATGGTTTCATTTGTCTTAATTTCATTGATATCCTTGACCCAGTTATTAAAAACAATTTTTTTCAGTCCCAGGGTAGAAAGAAAAAAATCTCTACACACCCTTTCCTTTGACCCATCTTCTAGGGGTAGATAACAGTCATAGCCATAATGCTTAGTAGGATGATCTTTTTCAGTACCTTTTCTTCTTCTAATAACCGGCCTAAAGTTCACATGACCATTAATATACACCTTTTTCTCCTCCCAGAATCTTTCATGTACTTTCTTTCGTATATTTTCATCGAATTTATGGCACATGAAACTTCTTTTGCCTGATTTGCTCTCTTTGTTCAGTCAAGTTTTGGGTAGTAATTTTCTTTCCTCACATTCCATAATAATGCACACATTGGCAACCTTCTTCCACCCTTGATATTTCTTCCTATGCATTCTTAATTCTTTACTATTCACTCTGCTATTATTTTTCTTCCCCAAATCCTTGTCATTCTCTTCATTGTTGCCTTCATTTCCACTACCTAGAATATTGTCGTTAGAAACAGGTAGCCCTACTCCTGTTATATATTAGATAACGTGGACGTATTTGGGGTCTCAGTTTACAATCGTCTAAACTGGTATATTCAGCTCCACCACCAGTTGAGGGAACTGGAATTTGTGTGTCATTTACGCCAATTCAATCAGAATTAATCACTATAAATGCATCAGTCATTACTGTCTGTGTTGGCATGGTTGCTATAGAACATCATCCCCTGGCAATACAATACACTCTATCTGTAACAATATAAATTTATTTTATAATACTGCCTGAGTATTTTTTTTCTAAAAAGTTAAAATTGTAATTGAATGCTTTATAAAATCATGTCTTTAATACATTATTTGTTATATTGACGCATTTATAATGATTTAAATCCATCACAAAATTAAATATAAAAAATACCCTAAAATAAACTTAATAAATACCCAATACAACTACTTTGTCTGCAATATTGTGTGCAGAATGTAAGGCATCTTCAGAAACCAGGGAATCCAGCGCCAGATTCACCAAAGTTTTCCTCTACTATCCATTATTGCAAAACAAACCGGCTAAAATGGACTGTGTGCCATGCAAGGCTGTAGTGAACTAAACATGCTGACAATATTTGGGCGGCAATCTATATGTTTGGCTAGTAAAAGTCATAACAATAGAACAACGCAATGCGCTATCTTTGATCTATTAGTGAAACAAAGCTTCATCTTCATACACAGAAATGATTCCATTGCTGACAGAATTACAGAATGAAGTCATTTCACATTTTTACCATGACCTTGTATTAATTTCAAAAGGCCCAACTGTATGAATAGATTATTTTAAGTTGTTACGCGACAGTCACTTCAACTTCAGCATTCGGAAGTAATTAAAGTTATTCTGATTCTGATGCAAAAATATTTTCATAATTATATTAATTCTTCTCATTATAATATCATATGCTTTAACTTTAATAACACATAAATATGATAGACAACATAACATTACTACAGAAACATTACATACTTTTAACGTTGCCTTCTGTCTACCAAATCGGCTATGTGAAACAAAAGGCGCATATTTAATCGGCTATGTGAAATACTCATTCAAATTTCCTTTGATAGAATTTTTGTGCTGAAATTGAACTGGTATCGCCATGTCCACAATGTTACTGAGAAAATAAGAAATTTAACGCTGCAATAATACAAATCATAAATCGAAAAGCAATTATAAGAAAGTGTTTATTCCTTCTCCTGTAATATTACCTTTACTTCACATGGCCGTTTTCTACAGTCGCAATGACGATATAAGTGATAAAGTATAAAAAAAAACAACCACAAATAGTTTTTTCAATTAATTTTGACATCACTGTTACTAAATTCCTTCAATCACGCATACAATATATTTCCCTGTTCATGAATAATAAAACATATTAATAAAATTATAAAAATTTGTCATAATGCTAACTCCATTATTCACTCTTTCCAGGCTTGTTAGCTGTAGTCCAGTAGTTTTATTCTTTAACATTTCGCCAAAGACTATGAGGGTCACTATGAAAGTTTTGAGATACACAAAAACTAAACTGGATAAAATCACTCTTGACTGCTGCAGCTTTTCGAAGTATTTATATCACACTGTATGCACTTTCTCATTCTCTCAAACACTTTTGAAAGCACTGCTGCCACTCATTTTCATGTAGGTGTAAAAGCTTACTTTCAAATGCTGGAACAGCTTCTTCAGGGCTCGAAAACCTTGTTCCACATATACAACTTTTCACAGTTGGGAACAAAAAGAAGTCACATGGAGCCAAATCTGGACTGTAGGGGGATGAGTTATCAACTTCACTTCTGTGGACTCTGTGTGCGCAGAGACTGTCATGGTGGAGCCAGATTCCTCGCAGTTCTGTTCTTGGCCACAATTCACGAAGCTTCTCAAAAACTTTTGGCAAGCAAACTGTTGTGTACCAGTGCGCAGTAATTGTCCTTTGTTCCACAAGAGCAATGGTAGCCACATGACAAGATTTCTCAAAAACTTTTGGTAAGCAAACTGTTATGTACCAGTGCACAGTAATTGTCCTTTGTTCCACAAGAGTAATTGGTAGGCACATGACGAGATTTAGAGTAGTGGCCACCATTTTCTTCCAGACACTGCGCACACAGCCATGACGCTTATAGTCTGATTTTTTAAAAGAAGATACATGACAGCTGTCAAGCAAGGGACATGGAGGGTAAGAGGGGAAGGTCATTGCTATGGAAACAAATAAACATTGCCACATTGGTTAGTCACCTATCTCTCAGGTCAATTATTGCTAGTGTGTGCTGGAAACAAACTGCTCGAGTGTTCAATTGCACTGTGTATTGTTAGCCTACTTGGTCAAATCACTATTAGGATTAGAGGTAGACCGAAGATTCATGGCCCAAGACAAAGATCAGCTTATGGTCAGGGTGTTACATTGCACAGCCAAGCTAGAAAATTTGTCTGTTCTCTTAGGAAATTCTTTGAATAGGAAGAGAAGAATTTGCTTCTTCGCAATGAAGCACCAATTCTTTTAAACCAAGTGAGAAAAAGGACCATGTGTGTCCTTAAAGTAAGTGAAGTTTCTGTTTCTAGAATCTCTAAATAGAAGCAGCTACAGTCAGATTTTCTTTGTTTCTGAGAAACAAAGACCAAAAGCACCTTCAAAATTTTCAATTAGATGCCATAAGAAGGTACATCAATGACTATTACATTGGAAAGGAGCATCCAAACATAAGCTTCTTTCTTTTAAAGAAGCAGAGCTTTGAAGGAAACCTTAGATTTCTGAACAAAGTCCTCCATGATCTGGGATTTGAGTTAAAAAATAAATAACAGAAAACTAATACTCGAAAGATCATATACTGCAGTGCTAAGGGCTTTGTTTTTAAGAGAAATGTTGTATAAGAACTTGTATGAAATAGTGTGTTTCGATGAAACTTAGGTAAATGCCGGCCAAAGGTCTGTATTGACGGCACACTTGAAAGTACTACAAAAGGAATTACAGGAAAAGAAGCCAGCTTTATTATTGGTCATGCTGGTATGCCGCATGGTTTTTTCCCTGATGCCCCCCTGCTCTTTACATCGGGGGGGGGGGGGGGGACTGGGGACACGAAGACATGAACCATGCCCATCAACTCCTGGGGGTCAAAATTCCGGCACACCAGCAGCACTGATTTCATTCCAATTGACAGAGTCATTAATAAATTACTTTTTAAAATTCTCACACCTGTGAAAATGCTAGAACAGTGAATGAGTATTGAAAACTTATTTTTGTTCTGAAAGTAGGCTAATTCAGATTAAATATGCATGTTTTTGTTGACGTAAGATAACCTCGAACACTTGTTTATATATCGAGATTTAACTGTATTGGAACACCACAGTGAAGCGAAATAATTATTAATTTATAGATGAGTCAAAGCAGATGTGTAATAAATACGACTCATCTATAAATTAATACTTGTTTATATGTTTCAGTACTGAGAGGGTAAAGAGGGGGGGGATTCACAACTTGCTATCTCCTTGTCGACAACACTGCAGCTCCCCACGTGGAGAAACAGATGACCTTCACGTATCTTCTTTTAAAAATCAGACTGTAGTCTCAGGTCAAACTGGTAAATCCAAGTTTCATCATGAGTGACAATATCAGAAACCCACCGAGAACTGCCTCCATCAAATCTGGCCAGCATTTCTTCACACCATTCAACACGGTGTGCTTTTACTAATCAGTTAAATTATGCGGCACCAAATGGGATGACACCCTCCTCACACGAAGAAAATCATGCAATGTTTTTTAAATTGCTGGCAATCCAATCTGCATACTTGCCTCAATTTCCTTAAATTTCACATGATTTCTTTTTGCCGACTATTCTTAAGCTATGTTTTCTTCAGTCACTGCCGTAGATGGACGACCACTCCTAACCTCATCCTTTAATGAAGTTTGGCCTCTTAAATTCTTGAAACCACCGAAAAACTTTGCACAGGATGGAGCAATGTCCCCAAAGGCCTGTTGTAAGCACTTAGGACTTTGGGTCTCATTTAAACTCATTTTAAAATTATAAAATATCATTGCATAAAAGTGTTCTCTTTCCACATCCATGCGGGTAAGCAACTGATGCTGCACTATAGGTTGTTAACCTTGTGTTCTGGACTGCGAAGAGGGAGGGAGGATGCAAACTTATACATGTTTACACTCCCAAAGAATGTGGCTATTCAATGGTGCAATCCATTTAAATTGAACAACCTTAGTTTATGCGTATCTCAAAACTTTCATAGTGACCCTCGTACATCTGGCATCCTAAAGGAAGTCAAAGCTTTGCCACGTCTTTGACTTCCCTGAGGATGCCAGATGCAGTTTTCGGTGAAACAAAGAATAAAACTACTGAACTATGGCTTACAAGCCAGGAAAGAATGAATAATGGAGATAAAAATGCCAGCCATGAAAGCCTTAGCACGTGTTAGAATGATTAAAAATAACTAAAATTTAAATAAATGATAAAAAATGTCTTAAATTTTTTAGAAAATAACCTAAAAGGTTAAAACATCAAAAAATGACATAAAAGCTTTAGATTTTTGCAATATGCAGCTCATATCCAGAATCATATATTTACAGGCATAGTAAAGGATGTAAAGCAAAAAAAAAAAAAAAAAAAAAAAAAAAAAAAAAAAAAAAAAAAAAAAAAAAATCAAAATCAAAACCTGCACCTTGTTTATGACACAGTGTCCCATTAAATATAATATGATGTGATAAAGAGTGCTGCGAAGTCATTTAATCAACTTGTGTAGTTTAAAAACAAGATTCAGTTTATGCATGTTTGGAAGAATTTAGTACCAGTGATATCCAAATTAATCAATAAAATTATTTGTAGTTGGTTTCTCACATGTCACTTGCATGAAGATTGTTTGAGGGACTAGCTTCAGGAGCTGTTGCTTCCAATTTCAACCTCAAAGGCTTGTCTGTTGTTGCTGCTTACAAAAAATCAAAATGTAAGTCACATAATATAAAAAACTGACTACAAATAGTTTTATCAATTAAGATTCCATTTACTGACTGACCTGAAAATCTTAATTCCCACTGTAAGGTTGGTACTACTACAGTTTAATGGAAAGTTGGCCACTTACATTTCTTGGGAACTGCCATTAAATTCTTTCACCATAGCAACAACATCACCAAGTAGCAAGTTAAAGTTGAGCAGTTGCTTCTCTTACCAAAACCTTTGTGAAAGTATTACTAATTCTCAATAATACGTGCAGTCTAAATAACTTTTTTGCACAGGAAAAATATATTGTAACAAAGTAATACACCATATTAAACAAATTATTCTGCAGTTCTGCGCTAGCCTGTGCAGCACAGCTGATTGTGGGCTTGGCCCAGGTTAATGGCTTTTAACTATCTTAATCTTAAAGATGACAGTCTCATGTAATTCATTATGCTTAGAAACAGTATAGTGAAGTAACGGAACAATGAGGTTGAAGTTGTAGGATAAAGACCATTTTCCAATTTGATTAATTTAGGTCAGTAGGATAAAATTCCAGCGAACTGGCTCTGCTGATCTAAAACTGGCTATTGGTAACATTGTTAATCTTATTATTTGGTGAATTACTATGGTTTAAAATGGAGTACTAAGTAACTAAATTTGTACTGTGCTCAGAATAACATAGCTCTGTTGACACTGCAACTATGCCTCAGTTAGATAAACTGAGCCACAAAAATTCTTTAAATCCTGTGGAACTGAATGTGCTATAAGTTGCAAATAGATTTGTGGGACAAGAGAATAGACAATTTGACTATTTCTTAAGTATTTAACCACTACTGCTTACTTAATATTTAAAGTGATATGTAACAACTCATGAGTACAATAATACTTTTTTACTTTGCCATTTTACACTATACATAACAGGACTTCAAAGAAAGACTAAGGTTTACAGAAAGAACTTTTGAATGATAAACTCCCTTCATGTAAGGTAAGACTAATAAGGCATTAAGTAAAAATGCCTGTTACTAAAAAGTTTTGAATCTGAGTCTTCAGCTTCAGAGATAGAATAGGAACATGGTTTATAAGTTCCTGAAAATGTACATAAAAATGTGTTGCCTATCAACAATCATTCTGAATAACATTTTAACTATAATGATTTGAGGCATTGCAATTTTGATAATATACAATACATAATTAAAAAATAAAAAAGATGTACATTTGTAATCAATGTAAGAGAGAGGAAAGTACTAAGCAAGTAGCAAGAGCCATGTGTTGAGAAAGTTCCCAAAAGTAACAGGAAAAAGGATGCAAAGAACATGATAGGTAAAGTTACAACAGGCAATGCAATAGCAGAGCTAGGGATATAGAAAAAATATAATTGAAAAGATGAAAGAGGGAAATAGAGAAGCAGACAAAGAGGAGGAAATACTCAAGATAAAGATAAAGGCTGATAAAGGAAGAATTACAAAATATCAAAGGAAGAATGGAAAAATGGGAGGACAGTAGTAGGAAATATATTGTAGTGATAAGAGTGGAAGAAAGGGCAGAAAATGATCCAAGACAAGAGGTAAAAGAAACTCTGGATAAGAGGCTGCAGATGAACATAAGAAACAGTAAAATATGTGAAGGACTGAATTTGGAAGAAGTAGAAGAAGAAACATTCTAGTAAAATTTGGAAATGTACACAGTTAACTTATGAAATACTGAAACAGACAAAAAAATATGAAGGCAACAGATATATTTAAAGTCTTATAATATGAATAAAGGCAGTTAAAGAGGACATTAACAGAACAAAGACAACAGGCAGTCAGGAGAAACAGGCCCACATCTGAGCTTTGGAACTATGAACAGAAGGGCAAATTGTAGAGGAGAATAAACAGACATCATAACAGAATTAATATAATTTTGAGTCAAACTAATACTCAATGCTCCACTTATTGCTAGTATTTACCTAGAACGCATTCCTGATTCCTGATTTTTTGTCTGTGGGTATCTCCTTTGTATTATGTGATTTCAAAAGGTGTTGTACACTAAATTTGTTCTGTGAGGCCGAAGTAATATTGTGTTCTTTGAAGACTTTTTGGAAAAGGTGTGTACCTCTGGGATGATATGTAAATTTTCTGTATGAAGTTTCATTGCTGATTGGGGAAAGAGTAGTCACTTGTTTGCATCTTTGTTATCTTTTGAATTTATCAATTTTCTTGTTGACTAACTCAGCACTGAATCCATTGTATTCTGCAATGTGAATGGTATTAGTGTACTCTTTGATATATTCTATCTTGTTTAAAGGTACATTAACAAGCCTGTAAGCTAAACTGTTGATAACAACATGCTTATGTTGTCTTGGGTTATATCCATCTGATTTTATGAAATTTTCTGTGTGTGTTTCCTTTCTATGTATGCCAAATTCAAGTTTATTATATCATCCCAGAGCTACACACCTTTTCTAAAAAGTCTTCAAAGAACACAATATTACTTTGGCCCCACAGAACAAATTTAGTGTACAACACCTTTTGAAATCACATACTACAAAGGAGATACCCACAGACAAAAAATCAGGTGTAAAAATCAGGTGTGTACCGGATAAATTGCAAGGGCTGTGACAACTTTTACATTGGAAAAACAAAAAGGAACTTGAACATTAGGCTTCAAGAGCATTTTAGGAACATCAGGAACAAAGGAATAGATAAATCGGCAGTAGCATACCATTTTTGGAAGGAGAATCATGATATAGAACAAGAAATTCACTTATTTAAAAGTGTCCAAGGTCCAGTTGCTTTAACTACGTAGGAAAAATTCTTCATAAAGGAAAATGAAAGAAAATTGTTTAATTTCGACACTACCTTTGAAAAAAACCCACATTTTAAGTTCATCAAGATACCGAGAGAGATGCACCTATCACCGAACTGACGTTCATTAGTCGATAACAGCTGATGATGTTAGGAAGATCCTAACAAAACACGTTCTAGGTAAATACTAGCAATAAGAGGAGCATTGAGTATTAGTTCGACTCAAAATTATATTAATTTTGTGCTTCATTGTATCATAGTCCTTACACAATGGAATCATAACAGAACCTTAAGGAGCAATAAACCATGAGCCAGAAAAAATTCATTAGCCAGCAAAATTGGACACTTGAGGAATTACTATGATGGCAGTAGCCTTACTTCAAGGGTATCAGCTAGGAGGGAAGGGCAGCTCAAGGCAATAAATCTAGAGAGTGAGGCAGGTGGCAGGAAGGAAGAGAAGAAAAATATAAGCAAAGATGTAACAAGAGTGATTCTGAAAAGGCTTCTGGCTTCTAAAATGCCAAGTAAAACAAATAGGAAAGGGGGAATTTCAAAGAAAAATGAAAACAAATTAAACAAAGAAGATACAGTGAATGAAAAAACTGAATGGGAAGACGAGGACATAGGTATTATGTATGTGGGTGTACTGGGAAGAAGGAAGGGTAAACAGCAAAGTACAGCGTTTACATGAAAAAATAAGTTTATGGACAAATGGGTGTCGAGAAAATGAAAATATGGTAATGAACAGAAACACAAAGAAATGAGAAAATTGGAACCCACACACTGTGTGATGAGGAAAGGAAGTGGTTTAACTAACCATATTTGGGGATAAGAGGAGGGAGTAAAAATGATAAGTTTAGAGCTAAAGTCCTGTAGAAATTATGAAAGCATACAGTAAGTGAGAAATGGATATAGAAGTGATTATAAAGGGACAAAAAGAAAGAGGATCACTGCAGTATTGGATAATTATGATACAGATGTTAATTGTCAAGTGCCAGAGCAATATTGGTTTTATTTATTTATGATTGATATTGATATGTTTAAAATGATGAGAGTTTTGTTTTGAATTGGTATGAGTTACAGGTGGTCATGACTGAATAGAGTCGGTCACAAACAGGTGAAGATGAATGTTATATCCAATCTAGATAAATGGTAAATATGATAAATTAAATAGAAAGATAAAGTTATAAAAGAAAATTGTTTTTAGGATTTTATATTTGGAAAATCAGAAAATTATGTAATTCAAAATTAATGTATTGGCCACAGGAAAAAGTAATGTAGACTAGAATATTTAGTTACCATGGTGATAAGGGTAAAAATGAATAAATGGAAAGGAGAAGTTAGCGTCTTTTGCATGGTGACTGCAAAGTGAGCAGATGCGTGTGTGACGCGAGTGCAGAATGCTACATGTATTCAGCAAAAAGCAGGTAGAAAACCTGAGAATTAGAACAATTATAATTATTCATGAACGTGAGCAGAAGTTTCGATATAGTGAAAGTTAGATGTCTGAAAACTAATGTCTTTTGCATCATGATTTCAAAGTGAACGGACACATGTGTTAAAGTGCTGCATATCTGTAAAAGTCTGGTTTATAATTAGAGAAGTTAAGTCGTATTAATCATTTATGAAAGGAAAAAAAATATTGTTTTAAATTTGTATAATAGTATTGATTTCAAATACAAAACAAGTTAAATTGGGATTTAACTTAGAGAGAATTTTTTCAACTTCTTTATTTCCCCAATATTAAGTTCCAAAATCCAAGTATCCGACACTACGAGATAAGATTTCATGCAAACCGGAGCTACAAATAATGTCACAACTTGGTGCATCATAATATCTGCATCATCTCTTCAGCACCAAATGGAATCCTACTACAAGTGATCATCGCAACTCGGGGTTTCAAGGTAGTCAACGTTTTGCATATCATTGTCGCCATTGTGCATCTGTTACAATTAGCAGTTAGGGAACGTAGCAAATAAAAAAGTAAATAAAAAAAATAAAATAAATAAAAGAGTGCAGGTACAATAAGTTTGAATGAACTGGGTAGTCTATAAATGTAAAAATCTAGGGGAAACAGAAAGCGTGAAGTGAAAAGGGGAGAAAAGTCCTCAAAAGCTAAAAGTAAAAAGAGAAGAAAAATTGAAGAAAGTTATAAACAAGAGAAATGAATAAACAGCACATGTCAAAGTGTAAAGCTGTGTAAATCTCAGACAGCTCTCCAATGACATAAGGACAAAGACCCAAGTTCAAGGACAGCCCAAGATGATTTAGGGTGAGTTGTACAAATCGAATAAACCTTCAAATAGTTATTCCTGTAATACTCTATTAAGGTTATAAATGTGGCGATGAGTTGTAAGTTCAATTTTATTCCTTAAATAGCAATTCAATTGTTTGTAGATTTAAAACTAAAGTTGGTTACATTGTGACTTTGTATCTAGCTCCATACATAAACACTGCTTTGTTTTGTGAAACTTGTGTACAATTTGCATTGTCTTCACACATCAGCTGCTCCTAAACTACTATTATTATTATTATATTAATTCTTATAAGAATGATTTACAGTACTGTGAAATAGTAATAAATGGCCACAAGCATGTTCAGAGGCAAAATTATGATTTTGTAACCGTCTTATACAAAATACAACATATGCTGTGACTCCCTGCGATAGGGTAGGAATGTGAGAGTATATAACCTTACCATTTATGCAACATGTACTTTGTATTGATACTATACAAGTTTAGGGCTTCTTTCGTGTTCTATAGCACTATTATATATATATATTTATTTATTTATTCCTGATTTTTTGTTAAAGAAATGTTCTATTCTTATCGCACACCCGTTGTATGTAATAGTTCACTTGAACATGCAGTGTTTCCAGAAGCTCTAAAATCTGCTTAAGTAAAGCCACTATACAAAAAAGGAGATAAAACCAATTTACTAAATTACAGGCCAATTTCACTCCTATCCAGCTTCTCCAAAGTAGTGGAAAAGATATTCTATAAAAGACTTACAGCATTTATAGAGATGAATGATTTAATATCTAAAACTCAGCATGGGTTTTGTAAACAAAAATCAACAGAAACTGCACTTTTTGATTTTGTAAACAGTGTAATAAATAGATAGTTAACATGAAAAATTCAATGCCATGGCCAGGATTTGAACCACGGATCTCCTGGTTTCTGTCCAGTCGCTCTAACACATTGAGCTACCATGGCCAACGTGCCGTCCTGACATTAAATTCTCCATTTGATTCGTATATTTCCTCGGTAAACCACTAGGGACTCTCGCATTCGAGATACACCGTTTGTGGCAAGTTACTTATCATAAGTACTTGAGTCCCAGGCTTCATCATTTAACTCTTATTATTTTAGTTAATTGATGGAAATTAATCATTTCTTCACGTAGCCGTATATATCTAACTATTTATATAAATAAAAACCAATATAACTTTGCCTCAGTCAATGTTCTCATTTTTTACTTCATTCAGATCATTATTCAGCATCTGAATAATTTTATGAAACAAGGAGATGCTTTCTTGCACAGGGTCACATGCTTTGGCCATTTTTCCACTCACTGCACAAACATTTCATAATTTTGTTGCCTGTTATGCACTTATTCATTTGATTTGATTTGCTTGTGCACTCTGTTATGCACTTATTCATTTGATTTGATTTGCTTGTGCACTCTAAGTCACTTGTTTTAGTTTGCCCATTTTATTTTCCCTTATTAATGACATTTACTACTTTTTTTTTTTTTTTGTGAGACTTTCTATGGAGCATCATACTTGAATCGTCATCTTGCAAACTCATGTAACACCAGAGGCAACAATAATTAGAACAGAATACTTTATTCATCACATTACACTTACATAGCTGAGCTTAATATTACAAAGTTAAACATCAAATATACCTAACCTACATTCAATTATAATGTAACACAAATTGGATATAATTATAAATGAGAGAAATGAACAAGCTAAGTGAATTCATGTTTTATGATTATCTGGATTTGTTAAATTGCAGATATTCCTTTACTGTGTAAAAGCGGCTCCTGCAAGAAAGCTCTTGTTCTAGTTTTAAACACGTTGTAGTTATCTAAGCTTTTGATGTCATTAGGAAGGGAATTAGGTTCAAGATTAAAAAACGAGAAACAAACACTAAAATTTCTTTCTTGGAAGTGTTGAAAACAGTGTTGTAATTAAATTAAATTTAATAAAGACTAAAATCTTTACTAACTATAGTAAAGCAAACAAATATCAAGTATATACAACATATAAATGTCCTAAAATTATACACTAAGATACATTGAGATTACACTTCTTCATCCATGTATTCCTCGATTGAATAGTATGCCTAAATGGCAAGTAAACTTTTAATGAACCTTCTGAAGAGATTTTGGTTTTGGATTTCCCTAAAAGTTTGTGGCAATTTATTATAGATTTTAATCCCCATATAACGTGGACTTTTTTCTGAACAGTGCTAACCCATGAGCTGGATATTTGATATCTGTTCTTCTTGTGTTGTGTTCATGTTAATGCTAATGTTTTCTAAAACTGTTATAATAATTATGTATATATAACATTAGGTTGTAAATATATAGGCAAGATTGTAAAAAGTTGCAACAGATAAGGATCCTTACATTAGAGGTTTACTTTTATTCACTAAGTTACCAAAACATATGAAATCTGCACAAGCTAATTCATTTAAATTGTTACTAAAAACTACCTGATATATTTAAATTAATTTATGGAAATTATTCATTTCTTCACACTAGCCGTATACAGGCTAAGGTATTCGATTGATAGTCGACACGAAAAATTCAATGCCACGGCCAGGATTTGAACCACAGATCTACTGGTTTCCATCCAGTTTCCATGATTCAAATCCCGGCCATGGCATTGAATTTTTCATGTCGACCCTATCAATCCAATACCTGATAGATGTTTGTACAGAACTGACAAACTGTAGCACTGATATATTACGTTGCATGCTGTGATGCACATGCAAATAGGTTTTTTAGGAAACATATCAACTGATGATTTTAAATTATAAATAACTTAGTATTTAAACTTAACAGGTATAAATTACTGAAATATATATATATATATATATATATAAATTGTCTAAACTGTAGTTTTGTTATCATGATTTAGTAAAATGATCAATTGATTTTTAAATTATAAATAACTTGTAATTAAACTTAATAGTATAAATTATTACTAGCTCAAGTATATTCCAGGCTTGTAGGCCGTGGTCTACTGGGCTTCTTCTTCTTCTTATTATTATTCTTCTTCTTCTTCTTCTTCCCAAATGTTTCGTCTAAGACTACGGCAGACATCCTCAGTGGCAGTGGCGAGGTCGAAGTACTCTAGTGGGTATTTCAACAGCGACTGTGCTGTTTGCACCGTGGACCGCGGTATTTATACAAGTGGCTGGAGGGGGGGGGGGGTCTGCTGTGATTGGTCCAGGTGGACGGTGGGCTGGACTGGTGAGGGCGGAGTGTTGCGCTCTGTTGGCGTCTGATTGGTTCGGGTGAGGTTCTTCGTTTTCACTTTTGCTAGAGCTGTTTGCTATATTCTGTATTTTGATGGCTTTGCAGAATAAGCGTGAATGGTAATGTGATGTTGATGCCAGAATATCTGTATTTTCATACTGGATTATATGTTCTCCTTCTTCGAGTATGGCATGTTTTGCAATCACTGATTTTTCCGTTTGACCCAGATGACAGTTTGTTTTGTGTTCGTCAATACGAGTTTTTATGCTACGTTGGGTGGTTCGAATGTATACCTTGCCACAAGAACATGGTATTCTGTATACTCCTGCTGAGGACAGAGGATCTCTGGGGTCTTTGACTGAACGGAGTGTACTGCAGATCTGTTTGGTGGGCTTGAAGATGGTATCAATGTTGTGACGTTTGAGTAGTTTACTGATGCGGTCTGTGACTGTTCCAATGTATGGTAGAAAAGCCTTGCCCTTCCTACTGTTTGTTGGTCTGTGTGAGTTGGTTTACGGTATACTCTGTGGCCTAATGTGCCATTCTCCTTCCTGTTTACCATTACGCCCAAAAAGGGCAATTTTCCATCCTGTTCTTTTTCCATGGTGAACTGAATTTGATGATGGATGCTATTGAGGTGGTGTAGAAATTCTGTCAGAGATTATTCTCCATGGCTCCAAATGACGAACGTGTCGTCCAGGTAGCACCACCAGCACGAAGGTTTAAGTGGAGCTGAATCTAAGGCAGTAGCTTTGAAAAATTCCGTGTAAAAATTAGCGATAACCGGACTGAGAGGACTTCCCATTGCAACACTGTCTGTCTGTTCATAGAAGTCATGATTCCACTGGAGGTACGTAGTGGTGAGAACATGGTGGAAGAGTGCCATGATGTCTTCAGGAAATAGCTGTTTAAGCTGTGTTATGGCTTCACTGACTGGGACCATGGTGAATAGAGATGTGATGTCAAAACTGACGAGCATGTCGTTGGGTTGTAGGTTGATGGTCTTGAGTTTTTGAATGAAATGGTAGGAGTCCTTGATATATGTGTCTGTGTTGCCGATGTGAGGTTGTAGTATATTTGTGAGGTATTTTGCAGCCGTGTAAGTTGGTGAGCCAATAGCGCTTACAATCGGTCTTAAAGGTGTGCCAGGTTTGTGAATCTTCGGCAGTCCATAAAGTCTGGGAGGTAAAGCTTCACTCCTTTTCAGGTTCCATTGATCACTGGGTGGAATAGATGATGACTTGAGTTGGTTGGTTTTCCGGAGAATACGTGCCATTGGGTCCTTGGAAAGCTTTCTGTAGGTGGCCGGATCTAGGAGCTCAGACACCTTGTGTTCATAGTCACGTTTGTTCATCACTACAGTGGCACTTCCTTTGTCTGCTGGCAGTACTATAATCTCCTTGTTCGCTTTCAGATTTTTGAGGGCTTTCAGTTCTTGAAAGGAGAGATTCCTCTTTGGTGGCTTAGCTCGTTGGAGAATTCTGGAAGATTCGAGATGTATTTCATCTGCTGTTTTAGAAGTTCACGTATGCCAGCTTTGATGCAGGAGATGATCTCTTCTATAGGTAGGACGCGAGGTGTGATCGCGTAATTTCCGCCTTTGGAAAGGACGGAAGTTTCCGAGAGTGACAATTGATGGTCTGACAAGTTGATTACAGTGCTGCTTGTTGGTGAGGAGGTTGGAGCTTCGTGCAGATGCCACTGCCACTGAGGATGTCTGCCGTAGTCGCAGACGAAACGTCTGGGAAGAAGAAGGAGCCCAGTAGACCACAGCCTACAAGCCCGGAACATACTTCCAACTAGTATGAATTATTGTTTAAATTTTACATATGTAATTATGATTTGGTAAAAACATCAATTGTAGATGTATTAAAAGTAGAAATTTTTCATGTAACCGTATCATGTAATTGTATTTAATAAAAGTGTGTAGATCTTTCAGATGAAGGCTGAAACATGAATTTCATGTCTATAGTTGAATAAACCATTATTATTATTATTATTATTATTATTATTAAAATGTATTCCTTAAAGCTCTTCTTTAATTTGAGTTTAGAAAAGCACTTTTTAACAGTTGCCAACATCAGTATCAACTAAAGACGTAATTGCATCACTGCACTGAGATCAGGTATCTAAACTATTTGCTGAACAACTGTTATAATTAATAATTAACCAAGATATTAGATTCATTACAGCTTGTATTTTGGCTTACTACAACAACTAGAAATGCTCAATTATGTAATGACATCAAGAGCATAATTTTTCACCGACCATATCTCTGTTTGACCAAACTTGTTTCTTACTCTTTCAGCTACTTTGCTCTGTACCCAAACAAATGAAAGTGATGAAAGCAGTTTATTTCAGCATTCATTTAGAGTAAATGCATGTTAAATATGCAAAAATTATGGATTTGTTCCCACATAATTTGAACTTAATCTTAGATTAGATACGGGAACTCTGAAAGCCTCTACTTATTTTGGTCACTCCCTCCCCCCATCACAAAGTGTGTGGTGTCAGCTTCAGCACTGTTAATCTAAATCATAATCTCCGAATACAGAATATCACACAGAATGCCACCACTATTTACACTTTTGGCTGTTTTAAATTTTGAATAATGTTTTCATACCTCATGAAGTAACCAGTCTTTTGTGTTTCGTCAATAATAATTTAACTATAATGCTACATGCCCTAGAAGTGAATTACTGCACTGTACTTATTGGGTTTAACTTGGACAGTATTTAACTTCACTGTTTTCATAAAACTACATGTATTCTGCTGATGATATTCTGGATACATTATATCATTTTAAATAATAAGTTTATCTACTTGCCTCTCTAAATTTTTATCAAATTACTTAATGCATCATCACTTCCTATCTTCAATTTTGTTACAGTCCTATTCATTTACCAGATTACTTATACAACGTTTTTGATAAGCTTTCTAATTTTTAAGATACCGACAGAGGCGCCCCTATCACCTTTAAGGAGTTCACCAAACCAACAGCCATTAGTCGACAACAGCTGATGTTAGGAAGATCCTAACGAAATGCATTCTAGGTAAATACTAGCAACAAGTGGAGCATTGAGTACTAGTTCCATTCAAAATTATATTAATTCTGTTAATAGAACCTTATTTATTCAAAATTTGCTGTTTTGTCATAAATTTCAGTGAAATACAATTGAGTTTTATGTAATTAAATGAGTATATGGCATACAGCATCTTGAAAGAAAACTCAAAACATATTTTCCTTATTGCTGCTGACGAAGTTGTAAGCTTTCGGCCATGAAAAAAAGAAAAACCCATAGACGTTAGCTGGTATACATATTTTGGTGCAACAGTATCGTAGCATCAAATGAGAAGTAAACTGTGTGTGGTGTGTGTGTGTGTGTGGTGTGCGTGGGTGTGGGTTGGGTGTGGGGTGGGTGTGTGGTGTGTGTGTGGAGTGCGGTGTGTGTGTGGGGTGTATGGTGTGTGTGGTGTGTGGGGGTGGGGTGTGTGGTGTGTGGGGGTGGGGTGTGTGGTGTGTGTGTGGGGTGGGGTGTGTGGGTGGGGTGGGTGGGGTGTGTGGGGTGGGGTGGGTGGTGTGTGTGTGTGGGGTGGGGTGTGTGGTGTGTGTGGGGTGGGGTGTGTGGTGTGTGTGGGGTGGGGTGGGGTGGGTGGGGAGGGGTGTAGGGGTGTGTGTGTGTGGGTGGGGTGTGGGTGGGGTGTGTGTGGGTGGGGTGTGTGTGGAGTGGGGTGGGTGTGTGGAGTGGGGTGGGGTGGGTGTGTGGAGTGGGGTGGGTGTGGAGTGGGGTGGGGTGGGTGGGTGTTTTTTTTTTTTTTTACTTTGGACAGAGTTTTGTTATTCAGTTGCTTTTAATTAGCCATGGAGAAAAGAAAAAGGGAAGCTATATGCTAGATCAGAAAGTAAAATTCATAGGAGGTTGCACTTAATATAGATAAAACCAAAACTGCTTATACATTAAATTTAAAGGGTGTCAATTAATGACACTAAACAACACTTACTTTTAATGACACTGTTTAGTGTCATTAATCGACTCCCTTTTATGTTAATTTATCATAACAACACTGTTTTCAACACTTCCAAGAAAGGAATTGCTTATACATTGTTTGAATAGTCATCAGTAACAGAAAAGCTATTTTGGATGAATTTTCAAAATTGAGGGCAATATCAGGGCACTTTTTCAGTTGGTTCCATCAGAAATGGGTTGCAGCTCTACCAATTGGTGGTGACATGCTGTAAGCTAAAATCATGGATATCACGGTTGATTTAAAGACTTGATCAGAATGATTGCAAGGATTTAAGATCATCACGGAATCACACAGAAAACAATTTGTAGTGAGTCAAATCTGTGTATGACATGCTGTGGAAGCAATAGCCAGGAATCATAAGCCATTATCAGCTTCAAAACATCTACAACTGTGATGATACTGGCCTGTTCTACAATCTCGTTCCCACCAAGACATTAGCAGAAAAGGGTGACTCATGCCATGGAGGGAGCAAAAGTAAAATTCATGTAACAGTTCTTTTTGCTGCCAATGCAATGGATCTATTTCTCCCACTTATAGTAGGAAAATCCAGGAATCTAAGGTGTCTTAAGGGCAAGAAAACAAAACCTACAGAATATGATTTCAATGAAAGTGTTTAGAGAAATTGGACATTTGAATAAAAAAGAAACAGAAGAAGATCCATCCTTTTATGGATCGATGTAAAGCACATTCACCTCAAATAATTTTGGAAAAAGTAAGTGGAATTTTTCTTTCCTAACTGTACCAGGCATCTATAGCCACTTGATTTGTGCATCATTGCAAAATTCAAAGTTTATTAAAGGAAAATGCTGGTTCACCATTCAATAACACTGACTAATGCAGGAAATGAAAATCTCGCCATTAACTTATGAGCCTGGAATTTATTTTGGCTACCTGAAAACAGGTGTCAACTTCCACAACCAAACACTCTTTCTTTAAATATGGTATATTATGGATGGTGATGGAACCAGTAGTGATGAAATTCTACCTATAAATGAACTAGCTCTATGGGAAAGTGCAAATTTTTATACCTATGTGCATTCTGATGACAATCCATGTGGGGAACTACAAGATGAGATTGTTGTTGTGTAGCTATTAATAAAAAAGAAAACAGGACCAGCTTCAAGCGACAATCACAATAACAGGAATCATGATTCAAATCTTGCAATACCTAAAATGGGTTAAGTGTTAAGTGCATAAATGTGTGTAAATTTTTGTTTTTTAATTTTATGCCCTCCAACATTAACTCATATCAGACAATGAATGAAATGAGTGAAATGATACTCAAATGAGCCCAGGGTCAACAGAGTCTAGAGTTATCTGACATTTATCTTTCAGGACAAGGAAAAACCCCAGATAAACTTTATCCAGATAACTCACCCTGACAGACATTCACACTCGGGACCTATTGAATGTGAACTGTGTAGGCATTGCACCAGTGCGAAAAGTTGTAATAAAAAAGCTGTAAGTTCATTAATATGTTTTGTAAAATGAGTTGTATGCATTTAATGCAAAAAAAGTGAAACAGGCCAAATTAAATGAATACATTAAACTGGGACCAATTTCTAAATAATTCGAAATTTAACTGTATTGGAACACCACAGTGAAGCGAAATAATTATTAATTTATACATGAGTCGTATTTATTACACATCGGCTTCACTTACGTACCTATTTTGAGGACATGTTTCGCAAACCATCGTTTGCATCGTTGGCTCTTATGCGACTAAAGCTTGATCCAGTGATGTGGGCAATTCTGGAGTTGCTGCTGCCATCTGTTGATTTAGTGATGAACTTAAATGTGGGATTCCCTTCTGGCGGGATTTCAAAAGTCATTAGTTGGTTTTTATGTTTTTCTATGTATATTCTCTCCCATATGACGAGTTCACTATGTTTTTGTACATATTTTAGTAATTCGGTGCTATCTTCAGTTTCATGATTTTCAGACCAGAAATGAGCTGCTATTGCGGACTTATCAATATTTTTGTATCTTAAGTGCCTGAAGTGTTCTTTCTTTCTAGTGCCTATGTTTCTTTTTGTCCTTCCTATGTAAATTTTTTCACAGTCTTTCCACTTAATCTTGTAAATGCCTGACTTTTCTTCTGGTTTTATCTTATCAGTATTATTACTGTTAAGTAGGTTTTTAATGTTGCAATTGTTTTTTGGAGCCAATGTGAGACTTGATGGTGGCATGTGAGGAATTGGGTTGAAACTATTTGCTTTGATGTAATTATCTGTGTGTGTTGCTTTTCTATGAATGATAATTACATCAAAGCAAATAGTGTCAACCCAATTCCACACAAACATGCCACCATCAACAGTCTCACATACAGATTAGTAAATATACCCCTCAGCCAGCAAGAATATAAAAAAGAATACCATCAAATCTTAAAAACTGCAATTAAAAATGGATATGGAAAAAGCCTTAAAGATAATAAACTAGAATCATTCAAACTTCAAAAGAGATTAAAACAGATCACAGCTCTCACACCAATAAAACAAGAAATTAGATTTGCTAAATTTACTTACCACCCCTGGGCCACAAAAAAGTTCCAAAAAATATTCAAGAAATACAATATAACATTGGCTCCAAAAACAATTGCAACATTAAAAACCTACTTAACAGTAATAATACTGATAAGATAAAACCAGAAGAAAAGTCAGGCATTTACAAGATTAAGTGTAAAGACTGAAAAAATTTACACAGGGAGGACAAAAAGAAACATAGGCACTAGAAAGAAAGAACACTTCAGGCACTTAAGATACAAAATTATTGATAAGTCTGCAATAGCAGCTCATTTCTGGTCTGAAAATCATGAAATTGAAGATAGCACAGAATTACTAAAATATGTACAAAAACATAGTGAACTCGTCATATGGGAGAGAATATACATAGAAAAACATAAAAACCAACTAATGAACTTTGAAATCCCGCCAGAAGAGAATCCCACATTTAAGTTCATCACAAAATCAACAGAAGGCAGCAGCAACTCCAGAATTACCCACACCAATGGATCAAGCTTTAGTTGAATAAGAGCCGACGATGCAAACGATGGTTTGCGAAACGTCCTCAAAATAGGTACGTAAGTGTAGCCGATGTGTAATAAATACGACTCATCCATAAATTAATAATTCTAAATAACTGTTTGCTTCGCACATATCTTTATTGTTTGTGAAGCTTTACATATGCAGACACACTGTATTACTTTTTTTTAAAACAATGATGTTTAATCAAAGTCTCATTCAGGTGTGTACTGGATAAACTGCAAAGATTGTGACAACGTATATTTGGAAAAAGTAATAGGAATTTGAACATTAGGCTGAAAGAGCATTTTAGGCACATCAGGAACATAGAAATAGACAAATTGGCATACCATTTTTGGAATATAATCACAATATAGAATGAGAAATCCACTTATTAAAAGATGTTCAGGGTCCAAATGCATTAACTACATGGGAAAATATATTCATAAATAAATATGAAGGAAAACTGTTCAATTTTGACACCACCATTGAAGAGAACCCAAAGTTTAAGTTCATCAAGATACCAACAGAGATGCCCTTATCGCCTCTAAGGAGTTCACCAAATAAAAATTCAATAGTTGACATTAGCTGAGGATGTTAGGAAGGTCCTAATGAAATGTGTTCTAGGTAAACACTAGCAATATTTGGACCATTGAGTACTAGTTCAACTCAAAATTATATTAATTTTGTGCTTTTCTCTATCACAGTCTTTACTCATAGGAAGTAATTCTGATTTAAAAGTAATCTTTCCTCTTCTCCTTGATATATGGATAAATCAGGTTCAACTGTATTTCTAAGGGACAAAATTGTGTCCAGTACCCAAGCACCATTTTCTTTTTATGCTTTATTCTCGGAATAACTGCTTAACTCTACATGGAATCACATAAAAAGTTATTCCATCGTTTACTATCTAAATATCTCCATATTCGAACTATACAACACAATTTAACACCTAACCATTGAATAATGTCTATCAGAGGTTTATTCCAAGTTTGTAGAACTTGCCCTTAGTATTTAATAAATCTTAATTCAATATAAGAGGGAATAATTATCCCAAATGCATGAAAAGTTTTTATAGGGAGCACTTATTGAGGCTTGTGCAATAATAAAACTGTCTCAAGTGATGACTTTAAACACTCTACGTAAATATTTTATCTGTTTTTTATAGTGTACTGAAATAACATGTTGCCAGTAGTAATAATCAATACTTTATTGATAACATACCTGTTGTGGCCAGTGATATATGGCCGCTGTCCATCAAATTCATTTTCATCCAATTCCAAGAATTCTGAGAGACTAGGCTTTGGCCTCTTTGGACGACAAACAAGAATGTTTGAAACAGATGTGCGTCTCACAGGACCATTACGTGAAAAAGCAAATCCTGGTGGCTGTGAGATGAGATCATGTGGACTACCAGTATAAGAACCATCATAGCATTCATTAATAGCCACATCAATACGAGCTCCTTGTGGTATTGGCTGAAACAAACCCAAATACTATAATGAAAAAATATTTTAAATTCCCTGTATTATAAAATATAAACATTATCAAGGTAGTAGGGAAAAGTTTTTTTAGGTAAATAAATATTTTTTTCTGCTTACAGTTACAAGGGTGAAACTAAGTACCAATAATGAATATGACGCCACATCACAAATACAAATTCTACTTCACATAAAAGTAAATGATTAGTATAAAAATGTCAATAAATATTTCTCGTAATTTAGTTATTAAATCATATTGTATACATGTTTTAACAATAAACTATTATTTTCCATTATATATACATATATATAGTGATTTATTAAACACGATGGGTTTATTGTTTTCCATTATCGAGTTTTGTTTCACCTTAAATTGTGTGTGGCAAACATAATAAGAACTCAGTGTTGAACAAGCTGTACAACCTTCTGCCATATGCTGTAACCGTAGATTATTTCACATGCTGTCAACAGCCACACTGCACAGGTGTGCATTTAGACTGCACTCTAACATACACAGGAAAGAAGTTCCATATGTCCAGGTACTGCATCATGCATTTTAAGCTCTATAGTCCCATTTCAATAAGTTATTCTTGTTGTTTCAGTTGAGCAGTACGGCTATGCTTAATTTGGATAATGAGTGATTGCCAAAGGTAAAAATTAGTGAAAGCTTTCAGTGTGTTAAAGCAGCAGCAGTATGTTAAAGAATTCTCAGATGCACTTGCTTTCATTTATGCCATCACCTCAGATTCAAGAGGCATATTATGGGCCTTCATAGGTGGAGTATGTATAGGAAGGAGAAGGTGCATTTATCTGTTTACATTTTGTGCATGCAGTGGCACATATTTTATGTGCACAGCTCTAAATGATTCACATATGAGCAATGTCTTCAGATAGCAAATTGGCTTCCCACATACCCATAATTTTATTCTTTCCTGATGCACTTCCGCATCAGTTACATTTATAGCCCACTGCGACAATTTTTTTTTTTTTTAAAAAAGAAAGCTATTTGAAAATTTGCAAATGTAACTTGAGTAAATGAAGAAATGACTATGCAAAAGCTTACATAGTTTCTCAGATAATACAATTACATTTTTAATTAGGAAAAACAAATGTGTAGTGTGCATTCATATTTTTTAGACAAGCATGACAGTGACATTTTCTGATACTTTAATAAAGTGAAAATAAGTTCAAGTATTTTACTGAAGCTGGTATTATTTGCAGTGATATAATTTTTATGAAGATGGTGTCAAAACTCCATTTTTTTTTTTTTCAGTTTAAACTAATTTTTTGTGAGACAATGAATGAAGCAATCATAAAATACATATTTGAAACTTTAGACAGCCCATTTGAGATTATGTATGTAAATTTACATGCAAATCAAGAGTAAAATTGGAATCTAAGGAGTACATTTCACATAATAATGCAAAACCAAGAGAAAATACCACATACTGAACAGGGTACTGGGCGGTGTCAGTGGGATTAAAAGAGAGCATATGGATAACTAAAACCTGTTGCTTGGGTTTTAAAAATGGAGATTGAGAAAAAAATCTTTGACCAAAATTATTGGAAGGTAACAATACAATTATTTAAATTATATAATTAGAAAACCAACAATATCATTTTCATCAAAAATTTCAGCTTTCCTACTCATACCACTGCTTGGTGGAACAACAAAAGCAAAATGCTTCACATGCATCCCTCCCTGGATGCCCACTGAGCAGGTTGGTAACATACATATGAAGCTGTGGGGACAGCATATATGCAACATTACGAAACTTAATGGCTGTATGCAAATATGAGAAAATATAGCTGCATGATGATGGAATTCAAGACTCAACAGGAAGACAGCCAATATAGTGTTAGACGTTCTTAAACATGACAAGACAAGTTTCTAGTCATTTATTTATTTTTATTTACAAAGAAATGTCAGCATCAAATCACGTTAATGTTCCTAGGGTCTTCAATGAAAGTATGCATATACTATGACCAAATGGTGTTAACTTCGATGACATGCTTATTTTTTTGACCAATGCAGCATCTTACATGAAGAAAGCTGCAGAAGTACTTATCAGTTATCTGAAAATGATACATGCGACCTGTGTTGTGGAAGTGCTATACAGGGTGTGAGAACCTGATCTCTGTATCCAATGTGTAAAAATTAGTGTCCAATGGAAAGAAAGGATTCATGAAGATCCCTATGAAAAATTATCTCTTCAGGAACAAAAAACCCAATATTCCATTACCACCAACACTTAATTGTTACTCCATGGGAGACTTGGCTTTCACAGTGGTGTACTCACAAACATTTTCAAAGCTTAAAATCAGCTGTGGATGAACTGGGCAAAGATGATGCTTCATCAATAGAGATTATTCAAATTTGTTAAGTGACATCGAGATTTGCGAAACATGTCCTCAAAATAGGTACGTAAGTGAAGCAGATGTGTAATAAATACAACTCATCTATAAATTAATAATTGTTAAGTGATAGTTGGCACATATGGATGATAATCCGAGTTTTTTGTATAATTCCGTTAAAAAAACTAGATGCAACAACTAAATCTCTTGACAGAAAGTGTTAAAGAAATTGTTAATGTAGAGATGAAAATCCACTTGCTAAAAAAAAAAAAAAAAAAAAAAAAAAAAAAAATCAATGTTTGGAGGGGGGGTGGATACTGGATTCAAATTATGAGACAAGTTGCCCAAGTCCTAGAAAGCCATGAAGTATAAATTGAGACTGTAAATATTATGTGTTTCAAATGGGAAGGTGTTTGTCCTTGAGCACTACTAGTTGAACAAACAATTGGAGTCCTGCAGTGTTGTCGTGTTGCATTCCCCCTAAGTGGTTTGTGATGAGTGGCAAACTAATCAATCTCTAATAAATAATATTCGCACTAAAACAAAAATTCAGATTTTGCAAAAGCTGATCCATGAAGGAGAAAGTGATGTATGTAACATAACCTTAAAACCCCCATATTTTTAGCTCAAATAGTTTTTCTAATGCAAATAAATAAAGTAGATACCATTATATTACAACAACGCATTGCGACGTAAGCACTGTAATGAATATGTTGTTTGTTGTTTTCAAATGCTAGGCTTTGGCCATGAAGCCATTAGCTCTCTTGCTCTCCAATATTTCCGTGTAGTGGGTCCGGCAGGTAGGGCTTCACAGGTTAAAAGATATTGTGACTTTGTGGGTTCGTGGAATAAAAAGTCCAATTACACCACTCAACAATGCTCTTTATTTCTACCGAGTTACAGTTTAACACTTGCCAATTACACCAAATTACTTGCTGCATACAATTACAATTTACCAGTTCGTCCGTTACAACTTCACTGTACTCGCGATTACATAAACTCCGATACTCATATACAGTTCGTACAGTCCCGTTGCACAATCCTTTCGTTCATTAACACGTCACTGACTAACTCTTACACCAAGAACTGCGACTGTCTTCTCGCTCACACTCACTAACCAACTGATTGACCAACACAACCAACAACTGACTGACTAACTAGCTGCAGCCCTTTTTATAAGCATCTCGCCGTCTTCTAGACGTTTCCAGATGAATGAAAGTTCCCGTAATTTCTGGAACCAGGTGGAAGGGAAATAGACCTCCCAGTTATGTTTCTTTCCCCGGTCGCCCCTGTCACCACTACAAGACAAACGAGGGGAGGGCGTAGCTAACATTGACCTCCCCCGTCTTCCGCTCGCAGCTGCTTTACAGGGTGTTCCAAACGGTCGCGTTACACTGCTCCCTCCTCAAAGCTGTTCGCCCTCGAACAGCCCCATCGTAGCGTGCGAGGCGGTCCAGGTGTACCACCAGCATCTGCTCGGAGTCTCAGCCAGAAGTAGCGCTGCCGTAGTTTGTGAATCATTCGGTTCGCTCCCAGGTGTCCTCCTGAAGTACCGGCGTGCACTTCCTCCAAGATTTCCGGGACCTTGCTCCGGGGAAGTACTAACTGTCCTCTCTGCGCCTTCCCATCGGGTGACTCCCATACCCGGAACAGCACGCCCTCTCTGGTCTTCAACGAGTCCCATTGGGCCCAGTACGACTTGTAGGTGGCGCTCCTCGGTGCGATGTCCTCCCAGGTTGGTCTCGTCCCTGCGTCCACTTCCCTCAAGAGTGGCCCCAAGTCTGCGTCCGCCAGTTGCTCCCTCCTCAGGCCTGCGCTATCCCAGCCTTCAGCAGGCACTGCCACAACTACTCGGACTGCTGCGGCGCGCTCCCTCTCTTCCACTCTTGTGCGCTCATGGCCGTCCTGGATCTGCGATAGGACACCTCCAATGTAATGGTCGCTAGCGTCGGTGTCCACAATGAAGGCGCCACCCGGTTGTGGGAAACCCAAAATTGGAGCACTGCACAGGGTCCCCTTCGGGTGCTGGAAAGCGTCTTCGGCGTCCTCCGTCCACACATAAGGCCGGTTTTCCTCCGTCAGGCGGGTGAGGGGTTTTGCGATGTTGTCGGCCTTTTCCTCTAAATCATTAAGGCGGTCGTCTACTTGACCCTTCCGCTTGCTCAGGTTCGTGACGTCATCCCTCACGCCGGCCAACCGTTCCTCAAACTTTGCGGCGAGAGCCTCGTTCGCCGCCTTCATTTCTTCCGTCTTCTCCGTGAGGTTATCGTTAGCCGTATTCATTTCTTCCAGCTTTGCGGCCAGGTTGTTTTTTGCCGCTTCTATTTTCGTTGTTAATTCGGCCTTCATTTCTTCCATCTTCCGGGTGATGTTGTCGTTGGCCGTCTTCACTTGTTTCAATTCTGCGGTGATGATGTTACTTGCCGCTTCTGTTTTTGTTATTAACTCGTTCATCTTCGCCAAAAGCATTTCCACTGCGGATTCCATGGCTGTAATGTTCGGTGCTGTTGTCTTCCCGCTTCCTGACACCAGTGTGACTTTTGTTATATCCCACTTCTGACGCCAGTGTGACTTTGTGGGTTCGTGGAATAAAAAGTCCAATTACACCACTCAACAATGCTCTTTATTTCTACCGAGTTACAGTTTAACACTTGCCAATTACACCAAATTACTTGCTGCATACAATTACAATTTACCAGTTCGTCCGTTACAACTTCACTGTACTCGCGATTACATAAACTCCGATACTCATATACAGTTCGTACAGTCCCGTTGCACAATCCTTTCGTTCATTAACACGTCACTGACTAACTCTTACACCAAGAACTGCGACTGTCTTCTCGCTCACACTCACTAACCAACTGATTGACCAACACAACCAACAACTGACTGACTAACTAGCTGCAGCCCTTTTTATAAGCATCTCGCCGTCTTCTAGACGTTTCCAGATGAATGAAAGTTCCCGTAATTTCTGGAACCAGGTGGAAGGGAAATAGACCTCCCAGTTATGTTTCTTTCCCCGGTCGCCCCTGTCACCACTACAAGACAAACGAGGGGAGGGCGTAGCTAACATTGACCTCCCCCGTCTTCCGCTCGCAGCTGCTTTACAGGGTGTTCCAAACGGTCGCGTTACAATATTCTTCAGTCATTTCCTCTTCTTTGTTGCACAGAGGACAATTTGGACTTGTATAAATTCCTATTCTGTGTAAGTGTTTGGTCAAATAATCATGTTCTGTAAGTAATCTAAAATTTGCTACCACAGCTTTACGTGGGATTTCTGGAATAATTTCTGGATTTTTAATTAAAATGTTCCATTTTTTATCTTTCGCTTTGTTAGATATTGATTGATTTTGTTTGTTTTTATATTTGTTTTTAATTAATCTTTTTATGGATGTAAAGGGTAAGTTTTTACTTTCGTTCTGAATTAAATTTGCACCTTTTTTGGCAAGAAAATCAGCTGATTCATTTCCAGCAATTCCACAATGTGCAGGTATCCACTGTAATATAATTCTTTTCTGTAGTTTTTGAAGTTGCTGGATCATTTTGTGACGTTCTTTAATTTGGATTGACCTCATTTTATATGAACTTATTGCGCATAATGCTGCTTTAGAATCAGAAAGTATGACAGCATTTTTGAATTTATCTATTCTGTATAGAAGGTGAAATGTGAATAGCCATTACTTCTGCATCAAAATTTGTTGTGTGGTATCCTGCTGGTTGATAGAATGAGAACAGTGCACACTTAATTCCTGCTCCTGCGTTGTCCAAGTTAGATCCATCTGTGTAGATATGTAACCATTCTTCAGGTGGGTATCTATGGTTCACAGTTTCTAATGCTAGTGCTTTTAGTACAGGTTTGGAAGTTTCACATTTTGTAACTATTTGTTCTAAATCTAATTGAATATTAATTGGTTCAAAAGTCAGTGGGTTTTCTTTGATTAAAATGTTTTCTTTAGAATTAGGAAGATTCAGATCTGTTTTTAATTCCATAACTTTGTGTAGGAAACTTGTTTGTGTTTTCATCTTGATTGGTTGTAGTATTCTTTTCTCCCATTTTGTTGTTTTTAACTGCAACATTTTTTCATGCTGTATTAGTGCCTGCTCCTTTAAAGTTAGATGTATTGGATAGCTCTGAGTTAAGGCTTGCATTGCCATGATTGGAGTTGATTTCGCTGCACCAGTTATTAGTTGCAGGGCCTGATTTTGGCATACTTCTAGGTGATTTATGTTAGAGCTGTTTGCTGTAATTATTACCTCTGCATTATAAAGAAGTATTGGCTTGATGAATGTTTTGTATGTGGTACTGTAATGAATATAATTATTGGTTGGCATGTATGCGTGAATATATATTTGAAATTACTCAGAACTGAAACGTAAACATTTGACATGATTTTTTTTTTTTTTTGTGTGTGTAACTTACATCCTCCAACATTTAGTCATAGCGGATGATGAAAAATGGGTGAAATGATGCTCAATGGGCCCAGGGTCCATGGAGCTTAAAGTTACCTCACATTCATCTTTCAGGATAAGGGAAACCCCCGGGAAAAACTTATCCAGGTTACCCTGACCGAGATTCCAACACAGGACCTCTTGAACGTGAGGCAGACACTATACCATCTATGCCACTGAGGTGGGCGACGTGAGGAAAGATGAATAAGCCAAGGTGTTTGTTAAATTCGATGAGGAAACGACACACTTCTTGCTGGTGATACATTTGGCCGAACGTGTCTGGTCACATATCTTTGTTTATGAATGGTTCGTAATCTCTATTTACTCTAGAATTCAAAGCAGCATTATTCAGTTTCTCTTCCAGGAAAAAGTATATCAGCTGGATCAATGAGATGCGATCCACCTTCCCCTTACTACTGTTCGAACAATCCAATTAAGTTAATGTGGGCTTAAATTATGTTGCAAACAGAAATAATATTTTTAAACTGACTGACGTGGAATGACTTATTTACGAAGAAATTGACAAGGAACACAACAAGACTGGGAAAACTGCGTGAGACATCAGATAAACTACAAGAAGATGACTTTTGGAAAGAAATAGCATGTAACAAGATTTTGGAAACTATCATCATAAATTTGCAGTACTCAGACGTTGAAGATAATATCGATGAATTATCTCTTAACTTTAACATTCACAGCTATACAGATGCACCGCTGGTATTTTCGTTGGATTAGAAAAACAAGTAATTCATAAACTGTAATTAACTTTAAATATTTAAACCATTTGCGTAATATACGAATATTCATGTTGCAATTGTGATTGTGATTTCAACAACTGTATTATTTTAAAACTTTGGAAAATCCAGTTTGCATTCCCTTACGTCTAGCGCCAAGAACACTCGCAAGTGTGCGAGAGAGAGGGTAGTATAAAAAGAGTGGGGATAACGAGGTGGCAATGGTGAAGGCTTTAACGCATCTGATTGGCTACAGGCGAGAACTCTTCCATTTGAAACACTTAATAGCAATGTGCTTCTTATGAAATGTGCCAGAGTGACTATCTGTGACATAGAAAATCATTCCCCAATACCAGACAAAGCTCTGTGACAATCAGCGAAGATTTCTAATGGACAATTTACAGAAGCTGTGTTGTGCACTGCAACTGCAAAGAATTTTCAACAAATTGACATGTCATGTCATTAATTCATTACTGACAAGATGATAAACAACTTTCTTTATTGCAACCTGCTTTCTTATGGAAAATGAAAGTGAATATTTTTGGTGTTTTAGTAAATATTTTTAATTACTTTCTCGGAAGTGTTGAAAACAGTGTTGTTATAATAAATTAAATTTAAAGGGAGTCGATTAATGACAGTAAACAACACTTACCTTTAAATTTTTCCGGAACATGTTTCAGAGACTTTGCCTCCATCCTCAACCGGCCATCGACTGGTTCTCATTGGTGTAGTTGACGATATTTTGTCATAGGTCTCCTCTGGTGGCGGTCCAAGGAACTTGCTGAACAAATCTTTCTGGGGGATGTTGAAATTGAATACTTTGTTCCTATTTTTTGAAATGAAGATTTGTTCCCATGTGGATAGTTCTTGTTTTCCTGATGTATGTTTTAGTAATTTTGAAGAAATTTAGAAACAAGAGCAAAGGAACACTTTAGAAACATAAAATATAAACAATTAGAAAAATCAGCAGTTGCCACACATTTTTGGAAAAAAAAAACACAATATAAATCCAGAACCAAAACTACTAAAACATACATCAGGAAAACAAGAACTATCCACATGGGAACAAATCTTCATTTCAAAAAATAGGAACAAAGTATTCAATTTCAACATCCCCCAGAAAGATTTGTTCAGCAAGTTCCTTGAACCGCCACCAGAGGAGACCTATGACAAAATATCGTCAACTACACCAATGAGAACCAGTCGATGGCCGGTTGAGGATGGAGGCAAAGTCTCTGAAACATGTTGCGGAAAAATTTAAAAGTGTTGTTTAGTGTCATTAATTGACTCCCTTTAAATTTAAAATATTTGTAACCTTTTGATAAATATGCTCTCAATTTTTAATGCATAAAAAATAAATTTAACGTTTTATCCCCTAATCATAAGCAATAAATTGCATATAGACCAAAGCATATACTGTGATAAAGCAGCAGTTATGTAGCGGGTGCTTCTGAAAAATGTTGGTTTTATTCCTTCATATCACAAAGTACAGTTATTATTAACAACACATCTTAAAGATATGCTGCAAGAAAGTGGTAGTAAATAAACTAGAGTATATATTGAAAAAACTATTTGTAGTTGGTTTTTTTCATACTAAACTTATAATTTTATTTTTTGAAATATCAAATTAAAACAAGAAGATAAGTAAGCAGTAGCATTTCAGTTTTGGATTGAAAACCATGACCTAGACCCAAATCCAAAATTATTAACTGACCTGTGAGAACACCTTATTATGGAAAACTATGAACAAAGTATTAACTCTGAAATCCCATCAGATGATAATTTGATAGAGGAGTTCATAGTTCCACCACCAGACAGAAGACAAGCAGATGACAACAACAAAGGTGATAGATCGTTGAGGTTGAAAATGGAAGCAACAGCTCCCAAAACTAGTCCCTCCAAAAATAAAATTTTAAGTAACAGAGTGTGAAAAACCGCTACAAATGATGTTTTCAATTAATCTGGACATTTACTAAATTCTTCCAAACAAGCTGTAACGACTTGGTGTTGCTAAAAGTGAGCTGTGGAGGAAAAGATGACGAACCTCGCTGAAAATCTAGCTGTTGAACTCCAGAAGCTCCACGGCCGCTCCGGCATTCACACAAGATCTTACTTTCATGGGCAGTCTCAGAAGAGAAGTGATAATTCAGCTATTAATTAAAATAAAATGGCAGTTCCTCCTTTGCTCTATAAAATTTGTATTTCCAATTAAAAGGTAACTTTTCCAACCATTTATTATACTTTACAATGCAAGCACAAACACATGCAGAACACACCCTCACACTATCATGTCCATTTGCAGAAGAACAAAATGGCGTCAAGTGCCTCAGCTTTTATAATTCTGCTGTTGCCATAACGACAACTAAATATCTTTCAGTTTTTCTACATATATCGTCATTCTTTTTTAAATAAATTTTTCTTAACCTAATTTTAACAGTTAAATAATAATTATTTTATAAAGGATTGTCAAAGTATTTAAAGTGAGACATCTGTTATATTAATTACTTAAATCGTTTCAAAGCATAGAGTATGTATATCTAAGCACCAACAAAATGACAGTGTAAACAAACTTACTGTAGCACTTACAGGATGACAAACATTCTGCTTTTTTATTCACTTCCCCTTGATGTTCATATGAGGTTTAAACATGTATTACCATTTTTATTAGATACATATAGTGGCAAATATTATAATTTTATTTTATACTCAACAACAAACAAGGTGGAAAGCTTTAAATGAAAGAGGAGATAGATACATCAAATGGTTGTCATAGCAATGAAAAGAAACACCAATTAGAAATAAGATGCTTCCATAGCAACGGAAGACGTAAAACCCTTGTTGCCAATATTGTAACACATGATTAGCATAATATGCTACAGTAACATAAAATGCATTTCTTATACTTTGCTGTCATTACATAAAAAACAATGCATTTTTAGCACTAGCTTGCGATGCTTGCATTACTTACAGATTGCCTGTGTGTGAAGAAGTTATGCAAGAAAGCACAGAACAATGTCACTTCCATGGGGAATTATTCTACATTCTAGATTAATCCATCTTCATACACATAATTCTAATGTTCTCTCCATGTAGTTGTGATATGTGACAACATGTCTCTCTCTCTCTCTCTCTCTCTCTCTCTCTCTCTCTCTCTCTCTCTCTCTCTCTCTCTCTCTCTCTCTCCTTTCTCCAAGAAATGCCAATGGGTACCAATTATAATAAAACTAAATTTTGTATTACATAATTTTACTTATTAGTACTTTAGGTGTAAAATTCTTGCTACATTTCTAACTTATTTAATATCCAAAGTTACATTTTAATACATTTAAAACTTGAAAAATGGAATTTCACAATGTACATCCATTGCTTCTTCTGCAGAAGAACTGTTCTAGAAGTGTGGTGGAAATACTGAAACATACTGAAAAATTATGTCAATAATGTAAATTTAAAGCTCAGACAGCTTTAGTTGCCTAGTATGGCATGAATATACCTTGATTACCTATGAAAAGCAACTGAAAGTATTTAAGGAATGAATAATTCACTTTTCTTACTTTACTGTAATTATTTAAAAACATCACTTAATGTTAATATAATTTTGAGTCGAACTCCTTGGAGGTGATAGGTGCGTCTCCGAGGAGCTCACCGAACTGACGTCCATTAGTCAATCAACAGCTGATGTTAGGAAGATCCTAACGAAAAGCGTTCTAGGTAAATACTAGCAATAAGTGGAGCATTGAGTATTAGTTCGGCTCAAAATTATATTAATTTTGTGCTTCATTGTATCATAGTCCTTACACAATGGAATCACTTAATGTATTAAATTATAGATGAGTCGTATTTTTTTTACACATCAGTTTCACTTACATGCCTATATTGAGGACATGTTTTGCAAACTATTGTTTGTGGACTGAAGATACAAACAATCTATTTGTGAAATCGATCTCTATTAGAAAGAAGTATTAACACCAAGTTCTTAAGATAAGTGAAGCCTTTGTAACAAATATTTATATTTGTGTAATATTTATTGCTTCACTGTAGCTAACTTCATTTTCTACGTAACGAACCTCATATTTTAAAACACGTACAATCTTGGCCATACTTTCATAACTTTAAGACCTACAGAATGGAAAACTGGAACAGATGGAAGCTCGTTACCATTATGAAGTAACACAGTCTTTAAGCTGAACTTTGATTAATCAGCAATCTGAATTATGCTCAATACCTAGCTCATTCATTAAACCACTGATGTCTATACAAAAGCATATATTCTCTTCCATAGAAAAATATTTGCCAAATTTCTGATGCCTATTTCGAAACTCTGTAATATTTGTATCAGGTGCAACTAATTTCCATTCTTGTAGCCTGGAACCTAGAAGTTCAGAATCTTGTTTTTACACATTGAAGTCCCATGCCAAATCATTCAAAAAAATATCTCTCACTTTCAGAATTTTCTGGTTGAAAGTCAGGATTTTTTTTTTAAGTAGACACCTGGTTAAATAGTACATGTTTTCATCTTTACATTTTGTAAGTACTTGAGTGAGTACTATGTAGGACAAGAGTGGGCAACCTATGATGCACATGTTATGCACATGGTATGTGAGCTCGTTTTGAATTATATCTATCTATCTATCTATCTATCTATCTATCTATCTATCTATCTATCTATCTATCTATCTATCTATCTATCTATCTATCTATCTATCTATCTATCTATCTATCTATCTATCTATCTATCTATCTATCTATCTATCTATCTATCTATCTATCTATCTATCTATCTATCTATCTATCTATCTATCTATCTATCTATCTATCTATCTATCTATCTATCTATCTATCTATCTATCTATCTATCTATCTATCTATCTATCTATCTATCTATCTATCTATCTATCTATCTATCTATCTATCTATCTATCTATCTATCTATCTATCTATCTATCTATCTATCTATCTATCTATCTATCTATATATATCTGAAATATCTAAAAATTGTGACATGATGTATCATTTTAAGCATCAATTTCAGAATCTATGTGTAAAAATGGACTGAAAACACCTATTTATCTTTGCGGAGGTAAATTTCATATTAGGTAGTGCAATTTGACACTTCGAAAATGTTGGCAGTGTTGATATCTATGGGATGACAAACACCAGCTTTTCAAACTGTCTGATTCTTGTAAATGCAGGCAGCAACGAAGGTTTCATATGCAGAGCTTCTTACTTGCTAGCGGGGATTATCAACACAAATGAACGGAGGAAATTTCCAGAAATTGTTGGAAGAGAAACTTTAACCTAATATACCCTGCAACAGTGTCATGTTACTTGATAATGCTCCATTTCACAGTGTACAAGGAAATAAGCCTATGTCGAAGTACAGTGTAAAGCAAAACCTGGTACAATGGTTGGAGAACAACATTTCACATTCTGTGGCAATGCAAAAGGCCGACTTTTTTGATTTAATTCAAACACATAAGCCAAAGGAAAAAATATACAACATCGAGAGTAATAGAAATGCATGGACATACAATTCTTAGGTTACCCCCTTATATGTGTGAGTTGAAACCAAAAGAATTGTCACGGTCAGCAATAAAACGACATGTAAGATAGCATAATGTATTGGCAACCTATCTTTAAGAAATCTACAGCAGGTGTGTGAAAGTGCAGTGAAGTGTGTTAAAACAGCTGATTGTGAGGGCTATGCTAGGTACGTTAAGAAACTCGAGGATGAATTCAGTCAAAGGGATGGGGTGGTGGAACATGCAATATGAATATACATTTTTATATCAGTTGGAGGCCTGGAGTCTAGTGACGAAAATGCAGAGATTGGCAGTGACAGCAGCGAGAATGAGGACTTCTCCGACTTGGAGCTTGCATAACTGCACTTCTAGCTATGGGTGAGTTATGACAACACTGTGTAGTTTAGATGAACCTACTGTGGCTTTCAAATGGGATGATGTATGTTCTTGAGCACCACCAGGCAGGGAACCATTCAGAGTCCTTCTGTATTGCCATATTGCATTCCCCTTAAATGGGGCATGATGCATGCGAAATTAATCCTTCTATTAAACTCTCTTTTTACACTAGATAACATTTTTAAAGATTTTAATAAATAATGAACGGGAAAGGTACCGAGTACTGAAATCCTACTGGATCACGGCCTACAAATGGGATACTCAAATCCTACTGGACCATGGCCTACAAATGGAATACTCAAATAATACTGGACCATGACCTACAAATGTGATACTAAAATCCTACCGGACCATGGCCTACAAAGGGGACACTCAAATCCTACTGGACCATGGCCTACAAGCCCAGAAGAAAACTTTACTGTTCATGATGCTGGCCGTGAAAGCCACAGGAAATACAAGGTACAGAGTAATGTTTGTAAGACATGCGTAAAACTACACATTTTTAGCTCAGATAGTTTCCATCATACAAATGCATAAAGACACCAATATATATTATTATGGCGTGTCGTGCATAAGCACTGTAATGGCCATTATTACTGGTTTGTATGTGTATACATATGTAATCATTCAGAACTGGAACTGAAATTAACATAGTGTGGAAAAAGAATTATTTTGAACAAGCCAGGCTTTTGTTAAGAGAGAACTAACAGTTCCTTTCCCGTTAGCCTGGAAAATGTTATCAGCAGAATGTGAATCGTCACATGTTTATGATTATGTTGCTTCATAATCTGAAGATTGTGTGTTCTGTGATTTACACAGTTTAAATCAGCATTGTTCATATCCTACATTCGTAAAATGTATGAAATTATAAATTCATACGATAGTAGGCCTATAATTTATTTAGACGAGACATGGGTAAATAAAAAACACTTCTCAAAATCAATCTGACAAGACTCGTCACAAAAGGGTTTGGCCTGAACATACTGGTTGGAAATGGCAATAGTCTTATCACTTGTCATTTAGGATTTGTTATCACTAGGGAATGGATTTTTAGGTGCTAAAAAAGTTAAATTTATTTACTTTTTATGCAATACAAATCAAGAAAATGTTTGTTAAAAAGTTCAATATATTTACTAAAACAAAAAAAAATATCTTTAATTTTACATAATAGAAGAACTTGTAATAAAAAAGAATCATTTTGATAACTCACCATTTTTTTGTTTTTTATGTCCTCCAACGTTAAGTCATATCGGACGATGAATGGAATGGATGAAATGATATTCAAATGAGCCCAGGGTCCATAGAGCTTAGAGTTACCTGACATTCGTCTTTCAGGATAAGGAGAACCCTGGAAAAACCTTATCCAGGTAACTCACCCTGACCGAGATTCGAACTTGGGACCTCTTGAACGTGAGGCAGACATGCTACCATCTACGCTACCGAGGCGGGCTAACTCACGAATGATAGATTATTGATGTCACATGTTAATTGCTTGAAGTTATTTGGAGTTAGAGTGAACAACACATGCATTCTCTACACTGTCCATTAGATATCTCACTTAAAAGCACTTACTTCATAGAAGAACGTGAAGCTGCCAAGATATGTTTGTTGCAGAATAAATGCTGCATTTTGTGGGAGCATTTATTGGCTGTTACAGACTTTCCACACGAATGACAATATAGAATTTATCCATCTGTTTTGGATGTATCTGAAAATTCTTTAACACACTGCAACTGGAAACTAACATTATCTTATACCTTCAGCATTTCGGTATATACATGAGTCACTCAACACATATGTTAAGCATTACCCAGCACTTCTGAACTGAAAGAACAAGAATAATTCAAACAGGTACAGAGGAAAGAATAACTGTTATCGTAACAAACTATTTGCTGACCTGTTTATTAAGGGTGGGCCAGCTAACTGAATTTCCGTTAAAGGTCATTAGTCCAGAACTAACGTGCAAGCTATACTAGTTGTGCTGAGTTCAAGTACATTGTGTAATAATCTGACATTGAAATCTGTTTCCTGTGAGTTTCATGTATATGTTTATATTGTAGCAAGCTGTCAACAACACATAATCTAATCTAAGGTTACAGGATAAGCAGAGGGCTTCTCTTCTCATAGTCATATTTGCCACAAACAAAATGCATAAATGATGCACAAAATATGGTAAAGTGCATCAAATATATACAAATAACTAAATTGTGCAAAATATTTAATAACATAAAAATATGCATTTACCTAAAAATCGTTCTAGTTAACACAGAATTCTTACCTGATAGTACATGGAGTTTTTCTCTCCAAAGCTACCTCAGACTATCATGAGGTGACAGCAGATTCATTTAAAGAATGGTTTCTTAAAGATTCTTAAATTATTTAAAAGAGAAAAGCATTAATATGGTGGATAATGCCCTGTACCAGTTATTGAAAACAAACTAAAGAAAGAACCAAATTGTTTAGTGGTTGCAAAAATGGGGTTTGGATCTTTGGCAACAGAAATTAAGCATGAGTCATTGCAACGATTACTTTGGTTTAAATAAAATGTAACTTTTAAACTGACTTGATGTTGAATGACTTATTTAGAAGAAACTGGCATGGTAACACAAGGCTGGGACACCTGCACGAAACATGAAGAAAAAAACAAGACGACTTTTGGGAAGAGATAGGCCACGAGGAGATTGTGGAACCTACCATCATAAATTTTCAAGACTAGATGAAGAAGACTGAAAATGAACATAAGTAATTTTAGTTTGCATCCCCTTACATGTAGCGGCAGATCTAGTATAGTGTGCAAAAGAGAAGGAAATGAAAAATGAGTGGGCATAACAAGGTGTCTATGATGAGCAAGCAAACACAATTTGGGGAGATGGTTTGAAAGTAAATTAATGGCGTGGGAAGTAGTGAGGTCTAATTTGACTCATAGTATAATTTTGATTATTGTAGATTAAGTTTACTAATAATCACAAATAAATATACATCATATGCCTGTATACTAACTCCATAAGATAGGCTATGTTAGGTTGCAATGCATCCCTTTTTATTAACATTCTCTATGTAAGTCATATCAAACGATGTATGAAATGGGTGAAATGATACTCAAATGAGCCCAGTGTTCATACAGCTTAGAGTTACCTAACATTCATCTTTCAGTATAAGGGAAAATCATGGAGAAAATCTTATCCAAGTAATTCACCCTGACCAAGATTTGAACTTGGGACCCCTTGAATGTGACACAGACAAGCTACCACCACACTACACAGGTACCATAGGATGTATAAAACATTACTACTGTACTAGAGCAAGATATGTTCAGAAGTCTTCAGTTATTTTTAAAAATAAATGGTTAATCTCTGGTCCTTAACACATCCAAGGATGTTTTAAAATGCTTCAATTTATTTCATTACAAAGGAAAAATAAAGAAAAGTAATGCTGTAATGAAGGTTATTAGGTTAGGTTATAATGTCACATTGTATTATTTTTGCCAACAAATAATATAAACTGTAATTTAGATGGTAGAGAAGTTAGTAATGTTGGTGTATTGATAAAATGAAATTTAAGGGTTGATTGAGACACCAACATCATTAACTTATGCATTTGCACCCATTTCACAAATGGGACTTGTTCCCATTTCATTATATCTCTGAATGGTTTTGCTTCCTGTTTGGAGGTTGTTGTGAAAGGGAGTTATGGAGACATCTGATGATGGTATGATGGAACTCCAAAGGTTGCTGAGAGGCAGCAACTCAAAGTTCATGAGGTGGTACTGGTGTTTTAAGATGTATATCTTTTTCCATTGTTTCTGGCACCTTTTTTCAGACTTAGGTATGATGTCATGACTGCAGGTGGAGAAATGACGCGTTACAGTGGATCTTTCTGCATGTTTGAGATACATGAATCTCATGTATTAAGTCTGGTTTTTAAGTTTCTTTTTCTTCTGCGAATGTAAAAGTTAAGTTCATCACAAATGATCATTGAATTTCAGACTTCCCATTATTTAGGAATCTTTTAACTTGATGCACAGTAGCATTTATATTCTGTAGTTGGTTCTGATTTATTTAAGCATTTTTTTTATTTAATTTATTTAGTTTTATTAAGATGGGTGGGATTTTTTAAAATTATGGACCTCTTACTGATTTTTTAATGTTGTTGCCTCTTTAACGTATTTTTGTTGTTTTGTATTTTTGTTTATAATGGTTTTTATATGATCTTTTTAAAGGCTGTGTGAATAATGTGGTTGTATTTTTGTGGATATTGTTCTATTTCTATTAGACCATACACTAAACCAAGATTCTCAAAGAGTATGCTGCAGCACACTAGTGTTCTGCTAAATCTTGTGTTTAATTAAATCCTTGTCCATATTATAACACAATACCTGTATATTTATTTCAGTTTTGATACAGTTCTGTATCTCAGAAATACTTACATGGCAAATCATACCATATTTACAACAGACTTCCTGTCACTCACAGTGCCAACACTAAAGCTAGCTTCACCAGCTGGTTGCATACCACCACTTATAAAAATGCATTTTACATTTATATACCAAAATACCATACATTTTGAGTGTCCTCTTATTTTAAAATTCAAAACCTAGCCACTCTAGAGCTAATATACCAGTTGTGATTTATACACCTTGAGAAAACTTTAAAATTCATGTTTCATATCACACTTTTAGTACCAACATAAACATATGCCTATGTTAAAGATTTTTTTTACAAAACATTGTAACAAATTACACAAACATTCTCAATAGAATATACAAACATCTTTGGAAATAAACATTACATTATATATCATAGGCACAGTTTGAAGAATAACTTACCACGTATGTGAAGGTGAACCTTGAATGGCAGAGTTTAAGATGCTTCAAAAGTGCATAAAGTGACACGCAATCCAAAGAGCACCAAGGACAATGAAGATCCTCACATGCTTCAGTTTGCTGACGACTATTGTTATTATAAAGAAACTGGTATACTATTTGCAGCCGCTGTGGTTCCTCCTTAGAGGCTAATCGTCCTCCACTGCCACCAGTTGTACTACTGGGTATGCCATTTGTAACATTGCCATTGTTCAAACTGCCATTACTGTTGTTTCCATTAGTCAGATTATTATTGTTGCTGCTCTTGTTATTGTTATTATTGCAGCGCTCTAAAAAAATTAGGAAACAACAATAAACAACTTAAAAAGATACTCCAAGCAGCCACTAAAAATTTGTTTCCATTAAATGCAATCTTTTATTGGCATGCTAATCTTAAAGAGATTTTTGTGAGCCCAATATATTTATAAAAGCACAATTTTACCAGGGCCATCGTAAGATAAATTGACAGGTTAAGAAAGCATGTTCTCAAAATCCAGCAAGGGTAGAACCTCAGTGTTATCATACTATACATTTTCTTATAGCAAAATTGGAATTCTATGGGCTAAAAAATGAACATTTAAGATGGTTTGTATCATATCTAAATGAAAGAAAACAGAGTGTTAAAGTAGCCGTCAGTGATATTGGTTATGAAAAACAAACTTCGAACTGGAAAGTAGTAACTCATGGAGTACCCCACGGTTCCGTGTTAGAGCCTTTATTATTTCTGATCTATATAAATGACCACTCACCTTATATAAAGGACATTGCAAGTACAGTTCTTTTCGCTGATGACACTAGTGTCCTGGTGACCAGTACAAATTTAAACGAGTGTATAATTAAAATCAATTATGTTTTGAACTGTATGTCATGCTGATTTAAAGCGAACAAATTATCTGTGAATCTAGACAAAACAAAAGTGGTCAAATTTATAACCTGACGTACGTCACATACTCAAATAGAAATCGAGATTAATGATATGTTATTAGAAGAAATTGACAGCATAAAATTTCTGGGCCTTCAAGTGGACAGATGTTTAGATTGGAAAGCTCACATAAATTATATCTTACCTAAACTCAGCTCTGCTGTTATGCTATCCGAGAGCTGGTTAATGTAAGTTCTATTGACACACTTAAATTAGCATATTATGCATACTTTAACTCTATTACGGAATACGGAATATTATTTTGGGGCAACTCAGTAGAAAGTAAAAAAATATTTCTTATGCAAAAGAAGGTTATAAGAATCATTACTTAACACCCACAACAGATGCTCCTGTAAAGATCTTTTTACAAGATTGAAGATATTAATGCTTCCTTGCATGTATATATTCTTGATCCTAAAATTCTTTGTAAGCAATCGTGCCTTATTTGCAACAAATAATGTAATTCACAGAATAAACACTAGACAAAAGTATAATATCCATTATCCCAGTGCTAAACTTTCTTGCTTCCAGAAAGGTATGTATTATGAAACTATCAAAATATTTGGCACACTTCCTAATGTTCTTAAAGAAAAAAATTGATAATTTCGGTGCTTTTAAAAATGCTGTTAGAGAGCACCATTGCTCAAAATCTTTTTATTCTGTACAAGATTATCTGAATGACAAATTATCCTGATAATGCTTCTGAAGCTCTTTAAGTAGTATCTAACTGTTCCAATGACAAATCATTACCAATAAATCTTTGATGCATGTTGAAAATTTATTTTTAATGTATATGTATTTAAGAAATAACAAGAATGGTATCCATTGCAAAAAGGTTGAGACGTACTAGCATAAGCCAAGTGAACGTGAATTAAAAAGTGTTTGATTTTGTATCATATATAATGTGACTTTGTCGGTTCGTGAAATTAAAAGTACAATTGCACAAACTCAAAATGTTCTTTATTTCCACCGACTTACAGTTGAACACTTGCCAATTACACAGAAGTACGTAATGCACACAATTACGTTTCACCAGTTCGTCCGTTACAGTTCCACTGCACGCTCACAGTTACGCACACTCTTCCAATGCACGTACACAGTCTTCTCGTCCGTACACTAGCATGGCACTGCTTCGCTGCTCACCAAGAACTGACTGAACTCACTCACTGCAGCCCCCTTTATAGGGATATCACTGTTTCTCGAAGCCTCTCATTTCAGTGAATCACCGCGAAGGTTACAGATGGCAGGGGAAGGGGGAAGAGGCGGCCAGCGACAAGTGACACTTCCCTAATCATCCCCTCAGTTAGTGACTGAGATAAATGGGTGGGTGCGGCCCGGATGCCTCTGGTCCCTTACTCAGCTGTCGTTGGTCGTACTTTCCGATAATTGGGTGACACTGCTCCCTCACCAAAGCTGGTCGTCCTGAACAGCACCATCGTAGCGGGCTAGACGATCCAGGTGTACCACCATCTTCCCTTGGGGAATCTTCTGGATGCCGTAGACTACGTCGTTAATCCTCTTCACCACCCGGTACGGTCCTTGCCATGGCTGCTGGAGCTTCGGGCAGCGTCCCTTGGTCCGGGTGGGACGGTACAACCAGACCAGGTCACCTTGCTGGAACACTTGGCTGTTGGCTTGCCTGTCATACCAGGTCTTCATGCAGTCGCTCGCCTTCTGGATGTTCTGGCGAGCCATCTCGTACATGTCATGGAGATGGTCCACCAAGTTCTCCACATACTCGGTCGCTGGCTGTTTCGCTTCCGGAGGGCTTCCAAAAGCCAGGTCACAAGGGAGGCGTAACTCTTGGCCGAACATTAGGCTGGCTGGCGTCATCCCAGTTGTGTCGTGTGTAGACGAGCGGTAGGCCAGCAAGAACAGTGGCACCTTGACGTCCCAGTCTCGCTGATGGCTGGCCACAACCTTCCTCAGGTGTTCCTCTAAGGTCTTGATGTATCTTTCGACCATGCCATCCAACTGGGGATGTAGAGGCATCGTGCGAGTCTTGTTCACCCCAAGCCTTTGTAGTGCCTCCTTCCTTAGGTTGGACGCTCCTTCTCTTCCACTCTTGTGCACTGGCCGCACTCTTCTGGACAGGGTCTTCGGGACATGGCATCTGTGTTACCGTGGCTCTTCTCTTTACGATGTTCCGAGGTGAAGTCGTACTCCTGCAGCCTCTGGATGCAACGTGCTGTCTGGCCTTCCAGGTTCTTAAAGCTCAGTAGCCAGGTTAGGGCAGAATGGTCAGTCCTCAGGTGGAATGGCTGACCGTACAGGTACTTGTGGAAGTGCTCCAAGGTCTTTACTACCGCCAATAATTCTCGTCGGGTGACGCAGTAGTTCTTCTCTGCCTTGGATAGCGTCTTGCTGTAGTAAGCTATCACCCGCTCATGGCCGTCCTGGATCTGCGATGGGACACCTCCAATGCAACGGTCGCTGGCGTCGGTGTCCACAATGAAGGCGCCACCCGGTTTTGGGAAACCCAAAATTGGAACACTGCACAGGGTCTCCTTTAGGTGCTGGAAAGCGTTTTCGGCGTCCTTCGTCCACACATAAGGCTGGTGTTCCTCTGTCAGGCGGGTGAGGGGTTTTGCGATTTTGGAGAACCCCTTTATGAAGCGATGGTAATACCTGAACAGCCTCAGGAAACTGCACAACTCTTTCTTATCCTTTGGGCGAGGCCAATCTCTCACAGCCTGTGTCTTCTCCGGGTCTGTGGCCACTCCGGTTGCTGAGATCATGTGGCCTAAGTAGTTCACTTCCTTGCGGAAGAGCTGGCACTTCTTCGCGTTCAGCTTCAAGTTGGTCGCCTGCATTCTCTGTAGTACCTTACTCAGATTCTCGAGGTGATCTTCAAAAGTCTTCCCGACGATGCCGTCCAGGTATAGCAGGCAGGCATCGTAAGTCAGCCCTCTCATCACTGACTCCATGAGGCGTTGGAAGGTAGCTGGTGCGTTGCAGAGGCCAAAGGGCATAACCGTGAACTGCCAGAGCCCTTGGCCTGTCGAGAATGCGGTCTTCTCCTAGTCTCTTGGGTCTAGAGCTATCTGCCAGTAGCCCAACTTCAGGTCCAGGGTCGAGAACCACTGTGCACCAGCTAGCGTGTCCAGGATGTCGTCAATCCGGGGTAAGGGGAAACAGTCCTTCCGGGTGACAGCGTTCAACTTTCTGTAGTCTACGCAGAAGCGCAGCTCGCCGTTCTTCTTTGTCACCAAGACTACAGGGGAACACCAAGGGCTGTCAGACTCTTCAATCACTCCCCTGGATCTCATGTCTTCCAGCATGTCTCGTACCACCCCTTGCTTCGCCAGCGGAACGCGTCCATGTGGTTGCCGAATAGGCCGGGCGTCCCCGGTGTCGATGCGGTGAAGCACTTTTTCCGTGCGGCCGTAGTCACTATCACCTTGGCTGAAGACGCGCTGATACCGTCTTAGCAGTTGTCGAACTTTCTCCAGCTGTTCTGCGGTCAGGTGGTCGGCCCCCCTCTCCAGTAAGCCTTCTAGCCGGGGCCCCAGGTGTTGCGTCGGCACCGGCTCCTGTGTCTTGTCGATTGCTGTTACGCTCACCACGGGCTCGCACGTTCCCAACTCCGTCCCAGCCTGGACGTCGTGATTGGTGTCCGTTGGATTTAGCAGTCTCACTGGCACCTCCTCTCGGCACGGCAGCAATGCCCTGACTACACATAGGCCGTGTACAGGCGTCTTCTGGTCCAGCATCATGTTCCTGGTTCTCTGGCCTTCCAGTCGCGCCGTCACCACCACCTCGCTCCTCGCGGGGACAACCACGTCTTCGTTCAAGATGACCCTGCAGATTCCAAGGCGCTCTTCGGGTTGACGGAGTATAACCTCTTCTCCGTTAAGCCGCAGGACCTTCCTGCCGACGTCGACCGTCGCCTCATGGCTCCTGAGGGCATCCAGTCCCAGAATCAACTCCTCAGCCACCTTCGCGAAAAACACCCAAAGACGTACGACACTCCGTCCCAAGGTCAACTTTAGAAGCGCCTCCTCCACAGGCAAGGTGTCGCCCGATGCCGTCATAAGCTGGTATGGTCGGCTTGGCTTCGTCGTCGGCAAACCCTTCGCCACGTTAGGTCTGATTATGGTCACGGTCTCCCCGGTGTCCACCAGTACGCGGCACGGCTTTTCTCTTACCCAGCCGTCCGCGATGAGGCTGTCATCCGTCCGCCGGCTGACGGCACGCAGTGTCACTCGAGGAGATGGTGTGGACGGCGCCGACGTGCTCCTCGCCACGCCGGGCCTTACTCGTTCTTCCGGCTGCCCTTCCTGGTGTCGGCAGTCTCTCTCTAGATGTCCCGGCTGTCCACACCCCCAACACAGGCCACTAGGTGTTCGCCGGCGTCCCTCGGCTGGCCTTCTATCTCCGGTATAGCGGACGCTCCTCATTCTCGACGTCGGGATAGCTGTTACCTTGGCCGCCTCCATCCTTAATGCTGCCGTTAGCGCCTCGTGGATTGTTTTATAATCGCCGAGCATTAGGCGCTGACGAATCTCCGTGTCCCGTACCCCGTCAACGAAGGTGTAGGCAGCTTCCCGGGACACGAACTCCGGTGGGAGGTCGACTAGGGCCTTGCTAGCCAGTTGTTCAACTGCCAGGGCGAACTCCTGCAGCGTCTCCCCTGGCTGCTGTGACCTTGCCCTTAGCTGGCTGCGGTACGCTGCGGCTAAGCGGTGGTTTCCGAAACGATTCTCCAGGGCCTCCCAGATGTCCTTGGGCGCCGCCGTTGTCTGCACCGCGTTTAGGATTTCCGCGGCCCGTCCCTGGAGGCTGGCTATTAACTGTGTGGCCTCCTCCTCTGGTGACCATTTGTTGTGCTTGGCCACTGCGTCGAATTGGCGGCGGAAGACCTCAAACGTTGACGCGCCGTCATATTTCGGAGGTTTGACGCGCGCCGATGTTGTGTGGCGTCCCGGTGCGTCGGCCTTCAAATCCTTCAACCTCCTGCCGACGACGTCCTCCACCATGGCGCTCAGGGACTTGACGCTATTGTCGGCCTTTCCTTCCAGCTCATTAACGCGGCTCGCCAGGTCTTCGTCGCCCTCGCCTAACTCTGTGACGTCCTCTTTTACGCCGGTCAACTGTTCTTCAAATTTTGCGGCGAGAGCCTCGTTCGCCGCCTTCATTTCCGTGGCCAGACTGCCGTTCGCTGCTCTCATTTCTGTGGTTAACTCGGCCTTCATTTCTTCCATCTTCTCGGTGATGTCGTTAGCCGTCTTCATTTGTTTCAGTTCCGCGGCCAGGTTGTTATTTGTAGTCTCCAGCTTCGCGGCCAGGCTGTTATTTGCCGCTTCCGTCTTCGTTGTTAATTCGGCCTTCATTTCTTCCATCTTCTCGGTGATGTTGCCGTTGGCGGTCTTCATTTCTGTCAGTTCCGCCTTCATTTCCATCATCTTCTCCAAATTCTTTTCCAATGCCGCGTCCATGGCTGTAATGTTCGGTGATGTCGTCCCGCTTCCTGACACCAGTGTGACTTTGTCGGTTCGTGAAATTAAAAGTCCAATTGCACAAACTCAAAATGTTCTTTATTTCCACCGACTTACAGTTGAACACTTGCCAATTACACAGAAGTACGTAATGCACACAATTACGTTTCACCAGTTCGTCCGTTATAGTTCCACTGCACGCTCACAGTTACGCACACTCTTCCGATGCACGTACACAGTCTTCTTGTCCGTACACTAGCACGGCGCTGCTTCGCTGCTCGCCAAGAACTGACTGAACTCACTCACTGCAGCCCCCTTTATAGGGATATCACTGTTTCTCGAAGCCTCTCGTTTCAGTGAATCACCGCAAGGGTTCCAGACGGCAGGGAAAGGGGGAAGAGGCGGCCAGCGACAAGTGACACTTACCTAATCATCCCCTCAGTTAGTGACCGAGATAAATGGGTGGGTGTGGCCCGGATGCCTCTGGTCCCTTACTCAGCTGTCATTGGTCGTGCTTTCCGATAATTGGGTGACAATAATTATCCCTGCTTTGTTTTCCATAATGTTGTTCATATTGCCCAAATGTGTCTTATGTTAACTATTCAAGTACATATATATGCTATTAAACTTTACACCTCTGGACAAGTTCAATGTCCACAGCTTTTTCTGGCTACAAGTGAACTTACTGAATGCAAATCAATCTAATCTAATCTATTAGTAGCGAGAAAAGCAATGAAATAGTAGAGAATACTAAAATTCCTCTGAGAACTACATAAGGAATAGTTGTATTTGTGCTGCAGAAACACCAAATCAAAGTAGAAACCTTATTTTGTGTCTTTAAAAACAGTTTTAAATGTGACTGAATTGATTTAAAATATTTCACTTTATACATAATCCAAAAATACTCTTAAGCTTTAAATAGTACTAACTGTTTAACTGTTTAAAGTACACATACAAGTGATTACAAACATCTATAATAACTACAAGTAGTTCCAAAAAATACTGGTAACCACTTTTTCTTTCTTAAGTGCACCCTTTCTTTTACAAATTTTTTTTTGTCTTAATGGGATATAAAACTCTTGTTGGTAAACTGTGTCTATTATAAGTCCTCTTAGATTTGTTCCATTTAATTCTTTATCCACTAAGGTAGCTATAAAATAGGAATGAACATAAGGCGGAGCTAGGTGTGCCTGGTCTCTCGTAGTCTAGCCATTAAGGTGAGTGCAATGTTGTACAGTTAAGCACGCATAATGGCTCGCTTGGCCAAACCATACGGATAATTTCTTTTCGCGCTCAAAAGATACTAATAACAGAATTATTTTGTTTGTGCTATGTCACAGAGCTATTTTTTTTTTTAAAGGAAAACTGTCCAAACGCCATGTTTATAGCATATCTGATTTCAGAGATATGAAAAACTAAGATGCCTGACTAGAAAGAAAAGAAACATTAACTGTCAGTGAAGAAAAACACACACCTACTCTGCTGCGGTTGCAATTTGTACCTTGCATTCAGTAAAGTGGTGATCTTATAAGAGTGTAGACGTGCTTTTCGAAGTTAGAAAATATGTCGCATAGCAAACCTAGTACTAGTGTGCGTAGTAGTGACTGCGGGACAACTCATAAGATATTACATAAGTAGACTATAAATATTTTTCATGTGTATTCATTTTTCAAACAATTGTCAAAGACATTTTCGAAAGTACTAATTTCGCTCAAAACCGAGAATTAACGGCATAGGCTTATCACGCGAGTGCTCATACTGTGACGAACATTGTTAAAGAAGGCAAACGGTTCATCAAATTAGAAGTTCCCATATTTAGGTCTCCTGGAAAACATAGACCAACATTCTAATATGCACTGGTATCTTCGTATTTGTTAACCATTTTAATGAAACATTGGTTTAAAGTACATTACAGGCAGTATACAATTACAGCATCATTAAAGTAGAGACTATATTCACAAATTGTTGAAATGTCAGTACTTTGTTTCACTGTTGCAAATGCCATTCTTTCATGGAACATATCTAATTTGTGTCATTTCATTTTGTATGCATGTGAAAGATGCTGCATAGGCAAACTGTTCACACGTTCAAGGTCTTAAGCTTCAGTTTATGTGGAAATATTATGCGAACTTTGCTGTCAGCATCTGTACATACGAGTACATCTCAGCTCACTGCTAGAGGGATACCATGAGACAAAGACAGACACATCTGCTATCTCCGTCGCACGCTGGCTGAAGACCTGGCAACGCAAAGAGAATGCGAACACTTCATTGGCTGTGCCCATGTTAATTCTTATTTTGTAGCTACTCTAATAAAGCAGGTACATGTTTGATAAAAGGCCTAGATTTCGAAAAAAAGCTGATAAATCATTACTGAAAAATTACTAACCCTAAACTTTATATCTTAAAGGAAAAAAAAGAAAGAAAGGGAGGAAGAGAGGGTGGGAGGGGAGGGAGGGAGGAAGGAAGCGTTTTTGCTGTAATTCAGAAAAATATAAGTGAGTTTGCATTTTAAATACTAATTTACCTGATTTTGGAAAAACATTTTGTTTGGTTAGGTTATAAATGTTCTAAAATGTCAACGAATTTTACATTTTTATAAACCTACCTAGCAGTTTAAAACTTACACTACCTATTAAAACTAAATAATAAGCATATATATGAAATATGCATGTACACATATCAATAAAATATGAACTATGAAATTTGCAAATATATATAAACAGTGTCCTGCAAATATGAGCAATTGGATAGTGGTTAGGTTATGTTGTATGCATATCTAGATTGTGAACACTGAAGTATTAGCAGACTTGCCATGGAGTTTGTCAGTAAAAGTTTCTCCCTTTTAATGACTTTTAACCTCTATTCCTTCAAATGTTTGTCCTTTGAGAACATAAACATTGACTTTGCTATTTTTATAACTTCCTTGGCAAATAGGAACACCTGACTTAAAAACCTTGTTGAAAACATATTAATAAACATCAACTATTGCAATAATCTTCTTGAATCAATTACCCCAAACACATTTAATTTTAATACAATTTTGAATCGAACTAATACTCAATGCTCCATTTATTGCTAGTATTTACCTAGAACGCATTTCGTTAGGATCTTCCTAACATCATCAGCTGTTGTCAACTAATGGATGCCGGTTCAGTGAACTCCTCAGAGGTGATAGGTGCATCTCTGTCGGTATCTTGATGAACTTGAAATTCGGATTTTCTTCAAAGGCAGTATCGAAATTAAACAATTTACTTTCATATTTCTTTATAAAGATTTTTTCCCATGTGGTTAATGCAGCTGGAACTTGGACACTTTTTAGTAAGTGAATTTCTCGTTCTATGTCATGATTTTCCTTCCAAAAATGGTACGCTACTGCCGATTTATCTATTTCTTTATTCCTGATGTTCCTAAAGTGCTCTTTAAGCCTAAGTAAGTGTTGTCTAGTGTCTTTAATCGACTCTCTTTAAAGTTAATTTATCATAACAACACTGTTTTCAACACTTCCAAGAAAGGAATTACGTATTAGTGTTACAATATTGTCACCCTGGTGGTAGACTCGCGAAGCCGATAAAAAAATGGTCGATCGTTACCGGAAATGAGAGACAGTTGAATGTAGAGTAGAGGAAATAAACAGTTTAAGGTGAGCTAGCAAAATGTAATGGTGACGAATGTATTTGCTAGGAGAATAAAGTGAAGTTTTTGAGTTTTGTAACCTGTTTTTATCATTTCACGAACCCACAAAGTCACAACTGGTGTCAGAAGTGGGATAACAACATCACGGAACATTATGGCCATGGAATCGGCATTGGAAATGCCTTTGCAGAAGATGAACGAATTAACAGCAAAGTCGGAAGCGGCAAATAACAACTTGGCCGCGAAGATGAACGAGTTAACAACAAAAACAGAAGCGGCAAATAACAACCTGGCCGCAGAGTTGAAAGAAATAAAGACCGAATTGACCACAGAAATGAAGGCAGCGAACGACAGTCTGGCCACGGAAATGAAGAAGACGAACGAGGTCCTCGCCGCCAAATTTGAGGAACAGTTGGCTGGATGCGGTAGACCACGTCGTTAATCCTCTTTACTACCCGGTACGGTCCTTGCCACAGTTGTTGAAGTTTCGAGCAGCGTCCCTTGGTCCGGTTAGGGCGATACAACCACACCAGGTCACCTTCCTGGAAACCTTGGCTGTTGGCTTGCCTGTCATATCGGGTCTTCATGCGGTCGCTCGCCTTCTGGATGTTCTGATGAGCCATCTCATGCCTGTCGTGGAGATGGTCCACCAGGTTCTCCACATACTTGGTTGCTGGCTGTTTTGCTTCCGGGGGACTCCCAAAAGCCAGGTCACAAGGGAGGCGTAGCTCTCGGACGAACATTAAGCTGGCCGGCGTCATCCAGTGGTGTCGTTCGTGTGTTGACGAGCGGTAGGCCAGCAAGAACAGTGGCACCTTGACGTCCCAGTCTCGCTGATGGCTGGCCACGACCTTCCTCAGATGTTCTTCTAGGGTCTTGATGTACCTCTCCACCATGCCATCCGACTGCGGATGCAGAGGTGTTGTGCAGGTCTTGTTCAACCCAATTCATTCCAGTGCTTCCTTCATCAGGTTAGACTTAACATTGGTGCACTGGTCGCTGTGAAGCTCTAACGGCACCCCAAAACGGCAGAACAGTTGCTCCACGAGGCAGTCTGTAATCGTCTTCGCCTCCTGGTTCGGGATGGCATACACCTCCGGCCACTTGGTGAAGTAGTCCACGACCACCATCAGGTACTTGTTGCCTCGGTCGGACACTGGGAATGGTCCAGCTATGTCGACAGTGATGTGTTCGAATGGCACTCCAACAGTGTACTGCTGCATTCGACCCCGGCTCCTAGTTTGGGGCCTGTGACTCGCCGCACACACGTAACATTGACGGCACCACCTCTCAGTATCTACTCCGAGCCTCAGCCAGTAGTAGCACTGTCGAAGTTTGTCGATCATTCGGTTTGCTCCCAGCTGTCCTCCTGAAGCACAGGCGTGCACCTCCTCTAACACCTCCAGGACCTTACTTCAGGGAAGTGCAAACTGTTCTCTTTGCATCTACCCATCAGGTGATTCCCATACCCGGAACAGCATGCCCTCTTTGACCTTCAGCGAATCCCATTAGGCCCACTACGATTTGTATGTGGCGCTCCACGGTGCGATGTCCTCCCAGGTTGGTCTTGTCCCTGCCTCCACTTCCCTCAAGAGTGGCCCCAAGCGTCTGCCAGCTGCTCCCTCCTCAGGCCTGCGCTATCCCAGCCATCGGCAGGCATTGCCGTGACCACTCTGACAGCTAAGGCATGTTCCTTCTCTTCCACTCTTGTGCATTGACCGCACTCTTCTGGGCAGGGTCTTCGGGACATGGGGTCTGCGTTACCGTGGCTCTTCCCTCTACAATGTTCAGAGGTCAAGTCGTACTCCTGCAGCCTCTGGACCCAACGTGCTGTCTGGTCTTCCAGGTTCCTAAAACTAAGTAGCCAGGTTAGGGCAGAGTGGTCAGTTCTCAGGTGAAATGGCTGACCATACAGGTACTTGTGGAAGTGCTCCATGGTCTTTACCACCATCAGAAGTTCTCACCAGGTGACGCAGTAGTTCTTCTCTACCTTGGACAGCATCTTGCTGTAGTAAGCTATCACCCGCTCGTGGCCGTCCTGGACTTGAGATGGGACACCTCCAATGCAATGGTCGTTGGCATCGCTGTCCACAATGAAGACGCAGCCTGGTTGTGGAAATCCCAAAATAGGAGCACTGCAGAGTGTCTTTTTCAGGTGCTGGAAAGCGCCTACGGCATCTTCCGTCCACACATAAGACCGGTGTTCTTCTGTCAGGCGAGTAAGGGGTTTGGCGATGTTGGAGAACCCCTTTATGAAACGGCGGTAATAACTGCACAGCCCCAGGAAACTGCGCAATTCTCGCTTATCCTTCGGGCGAGGCCAATCTCTCACAGCCTGTGTCTTCTCCAGGTCTGTGGCCACTCCGGTTGGTGAGACTATGTGGCCCAAGTAGTTGACTTCCTTGCTGAAGAGCTGGCACTTCTTAATTCAGCTTTGAGTTGGTCACCTGCAGTCTCTGTAGCACCTTGCTCAGGTTTTCGAGATGGTCCTCGAAAGTTTTGCCGATGACGATGATGTCCAGGTATAGCAGACAGGCATCATAAGTCAGAAATGAAATGTGTAGTGTTTAACGCCCGCTTTTACTACATACGGCACCGCAGGCGGTGACATTGATGATACTTGAGATGAAGATGGAGCATCGGTGGAATGAGATGGCAGGGGAAACCGGAGGCCCCGGAGAAAACCCGCCCCAGCGCCATGTTGTCCACCACAAATCTCACTTTGCGGTCGCCTGGGATCGAACCCGGGCCGCCTTGGTGAGAGCCAAGTGGTCTAACCACTGAGCCACGGCGCGGCCACGTCATAAGTCAGTCCTCTCATTAGGAGTTGTTGGAAGGTAGCTGGTGCACTGCAGAGGGCAAACGGCATAACTGAACTGCCAAAGCCCTTGGCCTGTCGACAATGCGGCCTTTTCCTTGTCTCTCGGGTCTAGAGCCACCTGCCAGTAACCCGACTACAGGTCCAGGGTCGAGAACCACTGCGCACCAGCAAGCGTGTCCAGGTTGTCCTCAATCCGGTGTAAGGGGAAGCAGTCTTTTCTGGTGACGGCGTTCAGCTTCCTGTAGTCCACGCAGAAGCGTAGCTCGCTGTTCTTCTTCGTCACCAGAACTACAGGGGAACACCAAGGATTGTCAGATTCTTCAATCACTCCACTGGATCTCATGTCCTCGAACATGTCTCGTACCGGTGCTTGTTTTGCCAGCGGATGGCGTCTAGGTGGTTGCCGAATAGGCCGGGCATCTCTGGTTTGGATGCGGTGAAGCACTTGTTCCATGCGGCAGTGGTCGCTGTTACCTTGGCTGAAGACGCGCAGGTATCGTCTCAGCAGTTGTCGAACATCCGCCAGCTGTTCTGCGGTATGGTGGTCGGCCGCCCTCTCCAGTAAGCCTTCCAGCCGGGGGCCCAGGTGTTAGGTCGGCACCGGCTCCTGTGTCTTGTCTATTGCTGTCACGCTGACCACGGGCTCGCACGTCCCCAACTCCGTCCCGGCCTGGGCATCGTGATCGGTGTCAGGTTGAGCAGCCTCAGTGGCACATCCTCTCGGCACGATAACAATATCCTGGCTACACAGAGCCGGTGCACAGACGTCTTCTGGTCCAGCATCATGTTCTTGGTTTGCTGGCCTTCCAGTCACGCCGTCACCACCACCTCGCTTCTGGCGGGGACAACCACTTCTTCCTTCAGGATGACTTAGCAAATTCCCACGCGTTCTTCGGTTTGCCGGAGTATCACCTCTTCTCCATTGAGCCGCAGGACCTTCCTGCCGACGTCGACCGTCGTCTCGTGGCTCCTGAGGGCAACTAGTCCTAGTATCACCTCTTCAGCCACCTTCACGACGAACACCCACTGACGCACGGCACTGCGTCCCAAGGTCAACTTCAGCAGAGCCTCCTACTCCACAGGCAAGGTGTCACCCGATGCCGTCATAAGCTGGTATGGTTGGTTCGGCTTCCTCGTCGGCAAACCCCTGGCTATGTCAGGTCTGGTGACGGTCACTGCTGCCCAGGTGTCTACGAGAACGCGGCACGGCTTCCCTCTTACCAAGCCGTTCGTGATGAGGCTGTCATCCATCCGTCGGCTGACGGCGCGCAGTCACTCGAGGGTATGGTGATATCGGCGCCGACATGCCCCTGGCCAAACCGGGCCTTGCTCGTTCTTCCGGCTGCTCTTCCTGGTGTCGGCAGTCTCTCTCTAGGTATCCCGGCTGGCCACACCCCTAACATACGCCACTTGGTCTTCGCCGGCGTCCCTCGACTGTCTTCCGTCTCCATTAGTGGACACCCCTTGTTCTGGAAGTCGGGGTAGCAGTCACCTTAGCCGCCTCCATCTTCAATGCTGCCGTCAACACCTCTTGGATAGTTTGGTAATCGCCGAGCATTAAGCGCTGACGAATCTCCGTCTCTCGTACCCCGTCAACGAAGGTGTAGGCGGCTTTCCGGGATACGAACTCTGGTGGGAGGTCAACTAAGGCTTTGCTAGCCAGCTGCTCAATTGCCAGGCGAACTCCTGCAGCGTCTCTCCTGGCTGCTGCGACCTTGACTTCAATTGGCTGCGATAGGTTGCGGCTAAGCGGTGGTTTCCGAAGCGGTTTTCCAGGGCTTCCCATATGTCCTTGGGCGCCGCCGCTGTCTGGACCGCGTTCAGGACTTCTGTGGCCCGTCTCTGGAGGCTGGCTATTAGCTGTGCGGCCTCTTCCTCTGGTGACCACTTGTTGTGCTTAGCCAGTGTGTCGAACTGGCGGTGGAAGACCTCGAAAGTTGTCGCGCCATCGTATTTAGGAGGTTTGACGCGCGCAGGTGTGTCACGTCCCGGCGCGTCGGCCTTTAAATCCTTCAACCTCCTACCGACGACGTCCTCCACCACGTCGGTCAACTGCTCTTCAAACTTTGCGGCGAGGGCCTCATTCGCCGCTATTATTTCCGTGGCCAATTCGGTCATATTCGCGGTCATCGTCGTGGCCAATTTGCTATCTGCCGCTTCTGTTTTCACAGAGAGGGTGTCATTCGCTGACTTCATTTCTTCCATCACCTCGGTGAGGTTGTCGTTATCCGTCTTCCCTTCTTTCAGTTCCGCGGCCAGGTTATTTGCCGCTTCTGTTTTCGCAGCGAGGTTGTCATTCGCTGTTCTCATTTCTTTCAACTCTTCCAGAATTTTTGCCAATATAGCGTCCATTGTCGTTATCCCACTTCTGACACCAATTGTGACTTTGTGGGTTCGTAGAATTAGAAGTCCAATTGCAGAAATTCAAAATGTTCTTTATTTCCGTAGAAATACACTGTGGTCAACCCTTACAGTAGCAGAATTACGTCACATACACAATTACAATTTTCCAGTTCGTCTGCCACACCCACAAACAAAGAGTTCACTTTCAAAACAGTTGTACGCTGACGATTCAAGTTTCATTTCGACTCTGACCCACACTGGCAATCGCAGCTCCTTTTTATATACCTCTTAATGGTTCCAGAAGATAATCGAATGTTCTGCAAGACGGCACCGGACAAAACAAGAACGTTCCAGCCACGTAACTTAATCTGTTTCAGCATGCCTTTATCTCTGCGCTATCTTTGTCTGTTTCAGCAAGCTCTATCTCCATGCTACACTATCCGTCCCAAATTCTCCGCACCGAACCCTTTGTACACGTCTCCGCCAGTCGCGACAATACATTTCATTTGTCATGAAAATATCTTAAACTGTAACACTTTAATCAAAATCATTCAAACCATTTGAGAAAATGAAAATATTCGTAAAATATCCAATGAAAAGGGTAGTTTAGGAAGGTTATTTTTTCCTTAAAAATCGTACTGAATCTTTGTACAATATTGAACTTAAACAACAAATATGGTATTTAACCGACTTTTCATTTTTGAGATATGCTGTTCATAAACAGACATATAGACAGGCAGATCTTTTATTAAAAATGCTTTTGAGGATTCAGGAGACTTCGAAATATATATTTCCACTGAGATACACTTTCATGTGTTCTGGAATTGGACTTCTGTTCAAATACTTTACTTATGCATTGAAAACTGACAAGTTATTGTGCATTCAGTGACATACACAGAGGAACCTAACTTGCAAAGCACAGCCAAGGGGATGTTTTTATATAAGCAAAGGAGTATAGCAACTGCTGCAAAGTGACAGGATAGTGCAGTCAAAATACTGTAGTCAAAATTGTGTGTGTAAACTCCAATGATCTATTAAACCTTAATAATCCAGAATTAATATGCACCTACCCTGAAATAGTTAACATAAGACTTTCCCAAGCTTTAGTAACCATTTGCATATGAAGTATACCAGCTGAAGGTTGAAGTACCAGTTCTGGAATGCATACAAGAGCTTTCCCTTCCATTGAAATCTCAGTATTAATTTTTTGGGGTAGAATATGTTACTTACCCTATTTACTGTGTGAAAGTAAAAATACAAGATGAAAAAGAATTATTTCTAACTCTCACAAGTTTAAACAAGTCCCATAATAAAGAGGATCACATTTCAATTAACTTCTAAAAGCTCTACCAGTGCCTACCTTTATTATATCTACTGGCATGCCTGTAAAAAGTTCTTATTCCAATTTGAAACTAATAACACTAAAATAAAACATAAAAGTAAATAATTAAAGACAATACCCATCCCAACGAAGGAAGTTTGATCAAATTCTACAAAATCATGCGAGTTAATAGCTGAATCACCAGGTCTGTTTTCCTTATTACTGCTTGAATCAAGAGAATGATCTTGTTGACGGATTGGCTTTGGTCGATCCACCAAACCAAATCTTGGTTCTGTTGTCCAGCACAAATGGAACTTGAGTGTTGGATATTTGCTAAACTCCTTTTCGCATTCCTGAAAGAAAAAAAAACTATTATGTGACAGTTTCATCTCTAATCCTCAAATAGTTCCGTGGGCTATAGATGTAGCCCAGTCACTTCATATCCGCTCATGCACAGCTGCTAGTGAGTTAGAGAGGTGGGGGTTTCTGTAGCTTTAGCAAATTGTTTAATCTCATATCAGTAAGCTTGTAGATTTGTAAAAGCAGTCATTGCATTAATTTAGAATATTATTTTGAGCTACCAATATATACTGCACAAATACTCATGTAAATAATTTTTTTATGACAGAAGCAGAATCAGGAATCATATGAGGCGAATAGGCCTGAAATGGTCACCATTTATGTACAATGGCAAGAAAATTGTATATCCTGTTGACCAACTTTTTGCTAAGTACGATGTAGTTTGTAACACAAAACATTGGCCTCTTATAATCTTCTACGATCTCTTGAACATTAGTGCCATCTATGCATTAAGTATTTTTTTCTGCTTACAATTACAATACATGATCCACAAAATATATTTTGAACAAAAGATGTCCTCCAATGTGTGATATATGCCAAACAAAAATAACAATACTTCACATTGTCATCTGTCCAAAATTTGAAGACCAGCGCAGACAACACAACATCCCGAAAAGTCTTTCTGCAGCACTGAATGATGCATCTCTCATTTACAGTTTTATTAATTTTTTAAAATGTTGTAATCTTTACCACTGTATTTAACCGATTCTTAACACTAGAAGGACCGGCGAGTATGGTCTACCGAGAAGGAACAACCCGTCATTTTGACGGGTGCAGTTTTATTTACCCATTTTAAAATAGTAAACAAATTTGAATGCACACCAGTTTATTTAATATTATTTATACAGTTTACCAGTATATAATTTTACTTTTGTCTGAAGAATTACATGGTAAACTGAACATTTTAACCCTAAAAAGTTAATACAAATATATACGATAACCAAATGTGAAATGGACAACTTCCCTTAGCAAACATGTGTTTCAACATAAAATTTTGAATACCACAGTGTATAGTAGAAAAAACACTTATAAACCTGATCATTCAAAGCCACCTGCAGCATCGTAGCACCTAACACATGTGTATTCAGCATTGCCTAAATGTGGTCCACAAACATACTTGCTGCATTTGTTACATAAATGCTTGCTCCTATTCTTCCTTCTGCATCCGCCAATGTCGCAAGTTTTCCAAATATTGCTCTGCTGAGGTACTGTGCTAGGAAGTGCATTTTGTATCCTTGTGGATTTATATGCTGAAGGCAACTCTACTGCTAAGTTGTATATGAACTAATGTCTGCTTACTTTTTCACCTGTTACTTCCTTATAGAGTACACATGCATTAATAGCTGCCAAGGCCAACACATTGAAAAAAAAAAAAAAAATGCATAGGCCACCTTCTGCATCCATATTTCACTGTGTACAGTCAAGCCATTTGATCGACGACATCAACGCCGTACTTGGTGTTATTGTAATAAGCCACTGATTCTGGTACCCTTTTAGGATGTTTATTTATAGTAACTGTGCCATGCATTGAAATCAAAAGAAGCACATTTTTTATCTTTTTCCCCTGATAGCATGTCAGAGTTATGTCATCTGACTTATAAAGTACAGTTGTGTGCAAAGGTGCTGTAGCACATTTTGCTGATTGAGGGATTTCCCTTCTACATTTCTTTACTGTGCCCACAATGCTTGTACTTTTATGCTTCAAACTTTCTGCAAGGCATTTGGTTGTGGAAAAATTGTCACATGTAATACTTCTTCCTGCAAAAACAAAGGGCTGTATAAGATGCATACAACATGCTCTGCAAGAGGAACACCTGTGGGGCGCTGATCGTCTTTGTCCAGGTGAGGAAAACCATTCACCACATACTTTGAATTTGCATCAACTGCACACCAAAACCTTATTCCAAATTTGTCCGGTTTATTGCTCATATATTGAATGAAAGATCATCTAGCCTCGCAAGGAAACAGTTGCTCATCCACAGTGATAATGTAACACTGCAAGGAATTGGCAATAAAAGGATTCCAGAAAGGGGTAGCAGCTGCAAAGCGATCTGTACTTCGTCTTTGAGAACGTGTGTCCTTGTCATCAAATCGCATAAACCACAAAACTTCAGCGAATTTGTTTCTGCAAAATGGTGGTCCCCAGGTATTTGACCATAGCTTCAATGGAAATTTTTTGCCCCAACACCTAGTAAATACGTAAGTGGTAGCACGAATTGCGCCACTTGAGCAATAAAGCTTTCTTACTCATCGACAAAGGGTGTGCAGAGTGCCATAAACCAATAAGGAAGGTAAAAAACAACAGAATTGGACGGATCCGAAGGCTATTGTTCACACTTCCATATCCGTCAAAATGATGGATGGCGGTCCTTCTAGAGGAGTTGTTTGTACCAGTTTTTAGAAAGGTCCAAAATGCTTAATCCTTTGTGGATGTGTTTGTGATAATTATTTATTAAAAGTCATACAACATGGGAAGTGTCGAAAAAAACATAAGCAAGAAATAAGTCTTCTAAAGCAGCGCATCCGTCAAAATGACGGGTACAGTCCTTCTAGTGTTAAAACCTGTAAGTATTACAACTGTATTCATTTTGTTCTGTTCAAAATGTTATTTATTATGTAAATCTATTAACCAATGTATTTACAATGTAATAGTCGCAATAAAACCTTAAAGATTAAAGCAACCTTTAATACAGATTTGTTAAAAAAAAAAAAAAAAAAAAATTATCAACAAACTTACACATGAAGTGTTTAACTGCCTTGAACAAAAATATATTGTAGGTGGAATTTTCTGTGACTAGCAAAGGCATTTTGATTGTGCTAATCATGACATTCTCAAAGCAAAATTGGAATTTTATGGACTAAAAAATGAACATTTAAGTTGATTTGTATCATATCTAAATGAAAGAAGTGGTAAAGTAAACAGTGATTTTGGTTATGAAAAACAAATGTCATATTGGAAGACAGTAACACATGGAGTACCTCAAGGTTATGGGGGCTTGACTATTTCCAAACTATATAAACAACCTCTCACTTTATATAAAGGATTATTGCAGGTACAGTTCTGTTGGCTGATGACACTAGTGTGCTGGTAACTAGTAAAAACTTAAACGAGTGTGTAAATAAATTGAATTATGTTTTGAACTGGATGTCACATTGGTTTAAAGCTACTACATTTTCAGTGAATCTAGACAAAACAAAAGTCGCTACATTTATAACTCATTGAACATCACATACTCTGAAAGAGATTTGGACTGATACGTCAATATAAGAAACTGACAACATTAAATTTTTGGGTCTTCAAGTAGACAAATATCACTGGTCAACAATGAAAATGTTAAATAACTAATTTCTGCTGATTCTTACATATTTGTATGTGCCAAATACAAAAATCAAGTTAGAAATGCTCCATCAACCATCAAATTTTTGTAATATTAAAAAAAACATGATTATTACGATAGGGTGGTAAATGTGCTGAGTATATCTGGTAAGTAATTTTATCTCATTAGGTCAACAAATACAGCAACAAATGACATTTGCTTTAGGTGATTGTTGTCCGAGACTTCAGGAATGACAATGTCCAACAATGAGCCTCTCCAAACTATGCTTTTACCATCAAAGTGAATGTTTACTCCAACTGCAGACAAGGAAGGTTTGTTGCAGATACGAACCGCCCTGCATAGTTGCCAAAGGAGTAGAAGCTAATATAAGCTAATCCTGTGTTCTCAGTTGTAAATTAACAAGTGTAGCGTTTTTAATAGTGTGTTTTCTTAAGCATTGGTAATTAGGAGGATAAATGTCTTGCAAATGTGTAAATGATAAAAACAATTTGTTACATTTGCGGTGAGCTCACTTTATAAGCACAGAGGAGCAATTTGACATCTCAAATTAAAAGAGGTTATGAGTGTTATTTTGACAATAAAATTGATGAGAATAGGTTTTGGGCTCCAGAAATCTGTTGTGCCAAATGAACAACACTATTAACCGGCTGGTTAAAAGGGAACCGTTAAATGCCTTTTGCAGTTCCTATGATATGGCGGGAACCTAAGGATCATATAACAGATTGATACTTCTGCTTGACAAATATATCTGGAATAAGTTCCAAATCCAAACACACTGTTAAATATTCATCTTTGGAATCAGCAATTCGACCAGTGCCTCATGGACCAGACCTTCCTGTACCAATTCCACCAGATGGCAGTAATGGGACTGAAGATTTTGAAAGTGTTTATGACATTAGTGAATTACAACAAAGTGACACAGATTTGGTGGAAGGAATTATCGTAAATGAGCTGCACTTATTAATCAAGGAGGATCTAAATGATGATGTTTTGAAATGCTAGGCTTCGGCAATGAAGCTATTAGCTCTCTTGCTCTCCAATATTTCTGTGTAGTGGGTCCGGCAGGTAGGGCTTCACAGGTTAAAAGATGTTCATCAGTCATTTCCTCTTTGTTGCACAGAGGACAATTTGGACTTGCATAAATTCCTATTCTGTGTAAGTGTTTGGCCAAATAATCATGTTCCGTAAGTAATCTAAAATTTGCTACTGCAGCTTTACGTGGGATTTCTGGAATAATTTCTGGACTTTTAATTAAAATGTCCCATTTTTTATCTTTGGCTTTGTTAGATATTGATTGGTTTTGTTTGTTTTTATATTTGTTTTTAATTAATCTTTTTATGGATGTAAAGGATAAGTTTTTACTTTTGTTCTGAATTAAATTTGCACCTTTTTTGGCAAGAAAATCAGCTGATTCATTTCCAGCAATTCCACAATGTGCAGGTATCCACTGTAATATAATTCTTTTCTGTAGTTTTTGAAGTTGCTGGATCATTTTGTGACATTCTTTAATTTGGATTGACCTCATTTTATATGAACTTATTGCGCATAATGCTGCTTTAGAATCAGAAAGTATGACAGCATTTTTGAATTTATCTATTTTGTATAGAAGGTGTTGGAGTGAAATATGAATAGCCGTTACTTCTGCATCAAAATTTGTTGTGTGGTATCCTACTGGTTGATAGAATGAGAACAGTGCACACTTAATTCCTGCTCCTGAGTTGTTGTCAAGTTAGATCCATCTGTGTAGATATGTAACCATTCTTCAGGTGGGTATCTATTGTTCAGAGTTTTTAATGCTAGTGCGTTTAGTACAGGTTTGGAAGTTTCAGATTTTGTAACTATTTGTTCTAAATCTAATTGAATATTAATTGGTTCAAAAGTCAGTGAGTTTTCTTTGATTAAAATGTTTTCTTTAGAATTAGGAAGATTCAGATCTGTTTTTAATTCCATAACTTTGTGTAGGAAACTTGTTTGTGTTAGGATTAAAAAAAGAACTTGTTTGTTAATTAACTTTAAAGAGAGTCGATTAAAGACACTAAACAACACTTTTAAATTTTTTCGGAACATGTTTCTGAGGCTTTGCCTCTATCATCAGCCGGCTCTCGACTGGTTCTCGTTGGTGTAGTTGACGATATTTTGTCACAGGTCTCCTCAGGTGGCGGTTCAAGGAACTTGCTGAACAAATCTTTCTGGGGGATGTCGAAATTGAATACTTTGTTCCTATTTTTTGAAATGAAGATTTGTTCCCATGTGGATAGTTCTAGTTTTCCTGATGTATGTTTTAGTAGTTTTGGTTCTGGATTTATGTTGTGGTTTTTTTCCCAAAAATGTGTGGCAACTGCTGATTTTTCTAATTGTTTATGTTTTATGTTTCTAAAGTGTTCCTTTGCTCTTGTTTCTAAATTTCTTTTTGTTTTTCCAATATAAATTTGACTACAGTCATTGCATTCAATTTGATATATACCAGATTTTTTGTTAGATGGAATGGCATCTTTGATGTTTGAGCAAATTAGGTTTTTTAAGGAGAAATGGTTGACTGGTGCTAGTGTTTTGTTTTTTGAAGACTTTTTTGAATTTATCATAGGCCCATGGATAGTAAGTGAATTTTTTGAAAATCATATTAGTTTCTGTAGCTGAGAGGGTTGTGGTTTCCTTTAGTAGCTTCTTTTTTTGCTAAGTTCACGTTTTTGTCCACTAATGATTTGGGAAAGTTATTTTTTGTGCTATTTCAATTATTTTGTTGTATTTTGTTTTGTATTTTTCTGCTGTGAGACGGATGTTTACCAGTCTGTGTGCTAAACTATTGAAGATTGCCTGTTTGTGGGATCTTAGGTTGTAGCCATTAGCTTTTATGTAGTTGTCTGTCTGTGTTGGTTTTCTGTAAATGCCAAAGTTTTGTCTGTTTTTATTCCTCATTATTTTTAGATCCAAAAATGGTAAATGCTCATCTTTTTCTATTTCTACAGTGAACTTGATGCCTTTTTCTTGGATATTTAAAAGTTTTAGTGCATCACTGATGTGTTTTTTGGTACTATTGCAAAGATGTCATCTACATATCGTTGCCAGAGTTTGAACATCCAAGGGAAACCTTTGTTGATCCTTATTTCTAATGCAATCATGTACAGATCAGCCAGGAAGGGTAATAGGGGGTTGCCCATTGCTAACCCTGAAATTTGGTGGAAATATTTTGTTTGAAACTGGAAGAAATTTTGTTCTATGCATAATTTGGTTAGTTCGATGTAGTCTGAAATTTCAGGTGATGCCATTCCAAGTGATTTGAGCCATTTTTCTATCAACGGTGGGAGTTGATTAACTGGTATGCTGGGAAACAGTGATTTAACATCAAACGAGACTAGTGTGTCCTCTTCTTTTAGTTCAGTATCCTTAATGTGTTCTATAAGTTCATAGGTGTTTTTGATGCTTAGGCTGTCGAATTTTGGAAATGAGTTGGATTTGTTTGTTAGCCACTTTGCAAGTTTGTATGTTGGTGAATTTATACTGTTAACTATAGGTCTCATTGTTATGGATGGTTTCTGTATTTTGGGTAAGCCATAAAGTCTAGGTAAGGTTGGGTTATCCAGTTTAACTGCATATTTGTTTGGTATTATGCTTGATTTTGCTATTGTTTTTTCAAATGACTGTATGCAAGTTTTTAGAAGATTTTTGTTAATGATTTCATATTCATTGTCAGTTAGCACTTTTTCCATTTTCTCAATATAATCTGATTTTTCCATTATGACAATCTTGTTTCCTTTGTCTGCCTTTGTGTAAAATTTGACAGCCTAAGCATCAAAAACACCTATGAACTTATAGAACACATTAAGGATACTGAACTAAAAGAAGAGGACACACTAGTCTCGTTTGATGTTAAATCACTGTTTCCCAGCATACCATTTAATCAACTCCCACCGTAGATAGAAAAATGGCTCAAATCACTTGGAATGGCATCACCTGAAATTTCAGACTACATTGAACTAATCAAATTATGCATAGAACAAAATTTCTTCCAGTTTCAAACAAAATATTTCCACCAAACTTCAGGCTTAGCAATGGGCAACCCCCTGTCACCCTTCCTGGCCGATCTGTACATGAGTGCATTAGAAATAAGGATCAACAAAGGTTTCCCTTGGATGTTCAAACTCTGGCAATGATATGTAGATGACATCTTTGCAATAGTACCAAAAAAACACATCAGTGATGCACTAAAACTTTTAAATATCCAAGAAAAAAGCATCAAGTTCACTGTAGAAATAGAAAAAGATGAGCATTTACCGTTTTTGGATCTAAAAATAATGAGGAATAAAAACAGACTAAACTTTGACATTTACAGAAAACCAACACAGACAGACAACTACATAAAAGCTAATGGCTACAACTCAAGATCCCACAAACAGGCAATCTTCAATAGTTTAGCACACAGACTGGTAAACATCTGTCTCACAGCAGAAGAATACAAAACAGAATACAACAAAATAATTGAAATAGCACAAAAAAATAACTTTCCCAAATCATTAGTGCACAAAAAAGTGAACTTAGCAAAAAAGAAGAAGCTACTAAAGGAAACCACAACCCTCTCAGCTACAGAAACTAATATGATTTTCAAAAAATTCACTTACCATCCATGGGCCTATGATAAATTCAAAAAAGTCTTCAAAAAACAAAACACTAGCACCAGTCAACCATTTCTCCTTAAAAAGCCTAATTTGCTCAAACATCAAAAATGCCATTCCATCTAACAAAAAATCTGGTATATATCAAATTGAATGCAATGACTGTAGTCAAATTTATATTGGAAAAACAAAAAGAAATTTAGAAACAAGAGCAAAGAAACACTTTAGAAACATAAAATATAAACAATTAGAAAAATCAGCAGTTGCCACACATTTTTGGAAAAAAAAAAAAAAAAAAAAAAAAAAAAAAAAACACAACATAAATCCAGAACCAAAACTACTAAAACATACATCAGGAAAACAAGAACTATTTACATGGGAACAAATCTTCATTTCAAAAAATAGGAACAAAGTATTCAATTTCGACATCCCCCAGAAAGATTTGTCCAGCAAGTTCCTTGAACCACCACCAGAGGAGACCTGTGACAAAATATTGTCAACTACACCAACGAGAACCAGTCGAGAGCCGGCTGATGATATAGGCAAAGCCTCAGAAACATGTTCCGGTAAAATTTAAAAGTAAGTGTTGTTTAGTGTCTTTAATCGACTCTCTTTAAAGTTAATTTATCATAACAACACTGTTTTCAACACTTCCAAGAAAGGAATTGAAACTTGTTTGTGTTAGGATCTAAATGATTTGGTTTGTGATCTTGGGTTATCTAAAAGTAAAGCTGAGTTACTTGCTTCAAGATTGAAAGGTTGGCATCTCCTGCAGGATAGCACCAAATAATTTATTTTCGTCAATGCCAAAAGGAATTTGAGCACTTATTTTCTAAACAGGAGGACCTAGTGTTCTGTAATAATGTTGATTCTTTGATGGAGTGCCTGGGTGTTATAAGCCTGAAGATTGGCGCTTGTTCATTGACTCTTCAAAACCAATCTTGAAAGAAGTCTTGATACATAATGGAAACAAGTTTCCATCCATTCCTATAGCCCATGCATTTGGTATGAAGTAAGAGTTATGTGAACATGCAACTCTTGCTATGTAGCATCCAATATGATGACTACTCATGGCAGATATGTGCAGATTTTAAAGTGATAGCTATCTTACTTGGATTACAATTTGGTTACACAAAATTTTGCTGTTTCTTGTGCATGTGGGATAGTAGAGACAAAAGCAATCATGTTAAAACAGGTTGGCCAAAGAGAGAGTCATTCAACCCAGGACAGGCAAATGCTCTTCACCAACCCCTTGTAAGTGCTGACAAATTCTTATTTCCTCCATTACACATCAAATAAGGTTTCTTTAAGAATTTTGTGAAAGCAATGGATCGTGGTGGGAGTGCATTTCTGTTCCTGAAAACTAAGTTTCCAAAGATCAGTGAAGCAAAACTAAAAGAGGGAATATTTGTTGGCCCTCAAATTAGACAAATTATGAACAATTCACAGTTTGAAAGCCTTTTAACCCTTTCACCGATATGGACGTCATATGATGTCCAAGTTAAAATGCCCCAAACCGATATGGACGTGTATAGACGTCCTGCGCATACATGCATTCAATGCTCATTTAACGCCAATTATTTTAATATTGCTGTTTTACAATAAATTTAAATTAGTTCTATAAGGAATGTAAACGTATCCTTAAAGGTTTCTTTTTGAATTGTACACCTCCAAACCTGGATAAACACCCAAGGGCACATCTGCAGATTCACACCAAATAATATTGGTTTCCTTGCGAACTTCTTTTTCGCAACACACTACACATTTTCGAAATGGTTACAAGATTTTTGGGTGTGGGTGGTATACTTTTAGGAAAGTGTTTTCTCTCAAGTATGAGGGATGATGTGGTGAATTTTGCTACCCCCTAGTATAAAGAGGCCTCTGAGTATTATAATACTCAATTAGGTTACGAGCTCTTTATACGCGCAAGTACAGGTAGATGAATGTCTTTTACAGCTCTGAAAATTACTGAACAACTGTACATAGTTACATCCAGTGGTATAAAAATACTTTTTTTTACCATTTAACTGTTTTCCGTAAAGAGGGATAGCTAGTAATAGCTGATACGCATCACCCATATTTGTCCCGCCATTTCCCCAAACAATGGAGTAGCTAACATGCCAGCTGTAGACCAGTAAACGTCACTGCTACGTATGTCCTGAAGATCTCCTTCATAATCGTACAACAAATCTTCCAGATTTTCTACAGTAATATCAGAAGCCTGTATACATCATACCCAAGCTAATTTATTTGCTACATTACGGAATTAAGCCATGGTTAACATTGAAATTTAACAATTTCAAATGTGCCATACATTTAGCTCTTGATAGCTACAAGAAATCACTCTGAACACAGAGAGAGTATAAATAACTGAAATACAGAGTGAAAACTGCTGCATAAGGCTACTAGAAACCTTGGTTGAGAAACACTGTAATAACAGATGCTGACAGAGTTTTCTTTCCAGTGTGTGAGTGTGTGACGCAATATATTCTCGTCATATTATCGCTTGGTATAGCATAAATAAACTAAACTTGAACCGGAGTAGTCGCTTGCGTAGCTATACATACATACTATGGCTCGTATACACACATAACAAAATGATTCACATATTAGGCGCGTTCGGCACAAAGAATGGCTTTTGCTACAGTGAAACAAAGTAGTGAAATTTCAACAATTAATTAATGTAGTCTCTACTTTATTGTTACTGTAGATATATACTGTCTTTAATGAGTTTTAAACCAGTTTTTATTTCGTTTAAATAACTTAATAAATACGGAAGATACGGAATTGTATTTATGATGCATTTTTACAGCATTTAACAATTTAAATGTCCTGTTCTGTTTATTGGGTATCCGTTTCCGGCCACTAAGGGGTTTAAATGGCCATCGGCGAAGCGGTTAAATACACAAGAACAAGCTGCATGGTTCTCTTTCAAAAATATTGTCCTAAACTTTCTTGGAAATCACAGGTCTGAACATTACGCAGAGCTTGTCAATAAGCTGATTGAGAACTACAAGGTCATGGGATGTAATATGTTCTTGTATACTTCTTTTAACATTAAACAACTTAAATTTTATATCGAAATTTAACTGTATTGGAACACCACAGTGAAGCAAAATAATTATTAAATTTTGTTGACCAGTGATATTTAGATTGGAAAGCTCACATAAACTGCATCTTATCTAAACTCAACTTGCTATCCAAACACTGATAAATGGAAGTTCCATAGATACACTTAAATTAATATACTATGCATATTTTAACTCAACCATGGAATATCGAATATTATTTTGGGAATTCGGTAGAAAATAAATGAATATTCCTTAAGCAAAAGAAGCTTATAAGAATCATTTCTAACATCCATAGCAGACACTTTTTGCACAGATCTATTTATAAGACAAGCTATTAACCCTTCCTTGCATGTATACATTATCAAACTTAACATTTTTTTGTATGCAATTGGATTTCATTTATATCAAACAATAAAATTCATGAAATAAACACCAGACAAAAGTTAACATACATCATCCCAGTGCAACGTTTTCTTGCTTCCAAAAAGGTGCATATTATTATGAAGCCATCAAAAAATTAATTGTCCTTTCTAATGATCTTAAACAAAATGGACAATTTCAATGCTTTTAAAATTTCTGCTACAGTACCTATGCTAAAATTTTTTCTGTAGATTATCTAAATGACAAATTATCATGTAAGTAGAATCTACTGTTCTAATGAGAAATCACTGCCAATTTATCTTTGATGCCTGTTCAAAAGCTATTTATATGTATGTGTATTGAACTAATAATATATGTTATGCACTGCAGATCTAATATATCAAGTTGTTGAGATGTACTGCCAAAAGCAAAGTGAAAGTTCAAAAATGAAATTGCAAAATTGTATTTGTATTTACATATTGTGACAAAATAACACCAAGTTGTACTGAACTAACTTTATTTATTACCAAAAAAGCACAATGCTAACTTAAATTTGGCTCTTGTAAAAATATACAGAGCAAACACATCAGTGCTAATCTTTATCTCTGTAGCACGCTCCAACTTGTGCAGCTCAAAGTTTCTCAAACTCTGCTTACAGACTTTAACACTCCCTTAACTCTGACTGCCTACTAACTTTGACATCTGACTCTGTGGCCAACTCACAACTAACTGAACTGCTGAACTGGCTTGTATTTACATCAGTGGGTTACAGAAGAAAAAAGAAGTCTCTTAAATTGTCTGGATGGAACATTCTGAAAGTAGATTCTTCTAGATTTCCTGAAATCAAGTGGTTTGGAACAACAGTATGGCATAATAAAGAAACACATATCTGACTCGTAACATCATCTGTCCTTGAATGCTCCAGTTTTTACTCCTCTCGGTAGCAAATAACAAACGTAGGAAATGGGGTGACTCACACCTTATCACTTATGGTAGGCATTAGCAACCACCATGGTGATGGCCAGTTGTACCATCCGCATCTTCACTCAGGGCAATTTCTGGATGTAGTAGACCTCATCATCGATCCACCTCTTCAAGCAGTGCAGTTCTTGTTTTGCTGGTTGGAACTTGGGGAAGCGCCTCTTAGTCCAAGTAAGGTGATGCATGTTTTTCTGCCAGAAACCTCTGTTGGTTATGAGCATTTTCTTTTGACTGCTCGCTACCTAAGCTCATCACACTCCACAGGGTTTCAGGACGCTGGCCCTCTTAGTGCACCTCTGCACCCATCTCACTCCTGGTAGGCCCAGCCGTAGCCTGTACCAGGGTTACCGTGCACACCCCTGGAAGTTCATTGGGTCTTCAGAGTACTACCTTGTCTCGTCTAACTCGTAGGATCCTCCTGCCAACCATCAGCTCGTGGCTCCCGAGAGCATTTAGACCAAGCATCACCTCCTCAGCGAACTCACAACAAAACCCTCAAAATTACAACCTCCACCCTAAGGTCAACTTCCTTCTCCAAAGGCAAAGTGCTGCCAATGCAGTCACTATATGGTAGGGCTGATCCAATTTTCTTGACTGCGTGCCCTCCAGCATGTCGGGTCTTATCACTGTCACTGCTGCATCTGCTTTATCATTAATCAATACTGCTTTCCCTGTATTCTGCCATCCCCGATAAGGTTGTCCTCCACTTTTCTGTACAAGAAATGCAGCGCCACTCGAGAATGATTTCAATGTGCCGTACACCATGCTAGTCCTATCTCATTTCCTCCTGGTTTGTCCACTTGGTCGTTGAGTCCTTCACGTATTCTAGGTGGTCATTTCCCTACACACATCTACGAGGGATTGCAGATGTCCTTGGGCTAATCCTCTGTTCCCAACGTCACAAATACCTCTGATATTCCAAGTGGAGCTAGTTGTTACCTTCCGCCAGCTGCTCAACCCTCAAGCCAGTGCTATCTGCTCCATCTGCAAGAACTGCCCATTCCTAAACTCTGTCTTCCGGAATGCTAAGCCATCCTCTCAGGTTCTCCAGGACGATAATGTGTTGGCCATGTTTCCACCAAGTCCTTCATCCGCCAGCCAGCTGTTTGTCAATTTTGGTTTCTCTTTTCTCCATGCTGGATTCTATCTTCATCGCCATCTTCTATATCATCTCAACCCAGGATATTAATTCACTCTTAATTTGTCTTCATTTTTTTTCATAGAGGAATTCATTATTGCTGTTTCATTCTTAATTTCTTCCGTTTTAGCCAACAATTTTTCAAACATCTTCATCCTGACTTTTGTATTGCTATTTTAACACCATGTGATAAAATGTCATCATCAAGTTGTACAGAAGTCACTTTACATCACAACGCTAATTTAAAACTTATTTGCCACTTTTACAAACACAGAGCAAATACGTCAGTGCTAATGTTTCTTTATGTCTCTGTTGCACATACCAACTCACATTCCTCGAAGATTCTCGATGCTCACTGCTCGCAGACTTTTAACACTTCTTTAACACTTGCCTGCTGACTCTGAAATTTGACTCTCTGGCCAACTCACTCACAACTGAATTGAACTGCTAGGACCGTGCGTCAGTGGTGCTGAGGCTATAACACAGCCTGAAGGTTTTTGTTGCCTACCCACCCTTATATGGGTTTAACTGCAGAAAGGGATCTTACACAGGTTTTGGACTGCGGGGTTATGAAGATTTTGTAGGAAGGAGTTTACTAGGTAGTTATTACTCCTCTGAGAGGATGACAGGATGCAAAACATGTTGCACCCTGGTAACCCTGGTTATTTTTAACCTAAATATCCATTGGTTGAAGAATCAGTTTTGAGGCCACTCTTGGTTGGATTATATATGAAGCTCAGCTTCTGCTGCTAAAGGATTAGCTCTGGTGTTACCTCATATGCATGCATGCCATGTAGGGTACCCGAAAAAAGCCAAAATCGGCATCTAGTGGGGTCAGAATCTCCAAGACCTAACCACGGCACTTCTATGATGTGTTCATGTGGCATAACATTTTGTAGCCCAGCACCTAATTTTATCCTCACTTATGGAAGAGACGAGGCTTCGTGAAGCAACCTCACGAAGGTGCTGCCAAGAGAATGAACGGACTGAAACTTTCTATTCTGTGCACATAGCATATAGCATCAACAGAAATATGAGTGTTCGGAAGAGGTGTAGCTTTAAGTGAACAGACATTGAAGCAGAGCTGAGCATTAAATACAGCAAGGCAATAGCTTCCTCTGCCTTTGCCCTGGTATGTTTGTGATAAGTTAAAACCTCTGTCCAACTTGACACTCAGGTATTGGATGGAGTTGCCCACTCAATCCTACGATCACTATATTGAAATGTGGGACAGTCAGCAGGTTTGTGGAGCTTTGTGAATAGTATGGCGTAATTTTTGTCCAGATTAACGCACATACGCCAACGACGATACCACTCTTGGGCAAGATGGGGGTGTCGTTGTATAGGGTTGAAGGCTCCGAGTATGTTTCTGTCTTTGCAGATTAGCAGTAAGTTGTTGGCATATTGAGCTATTTCAACGTACGTCTGAGTTGCAAGAACACAGAAAGTAGCGTGAGGATAGCACAAAGCCTTTCAGGCACTCTGCCTCCTAAAGGTCTTACAGAAGATGTTTTCCCCATGACTGTAACTTGGAACGTACAGTATCTGTGTAATATGTTGAGCATTTGTATGGGAAGTCCCAGATGGATTAATTTATATAGGAGCTCAGCGTGCCAGGTTGCTCAGGCCTTCCGTAAAGGTGTCTTGTTGGAGTTCCAGGGCAGTTGCCTCCATTACTCGCAATGACTGTTGGATGGTCAAATGCCCAGGACGAAATCCGAAATGATGGCCAGGGATAGCTTGAATGTCGCCCAGTAGTGGAGACACGCGGTTTAAGATTAACCTCTCGAACAATTTTGAGCAGGTAGGAGACGACTTATGGAAGGATGTACTGGATTCTTGGTATACTTCAAATATCAAGATTCCCTCCACTTGCATGTTAAGTATACCAGAGTTAAACACATATTAAATACCCTTGTTAGGAAGAGCACGACATTGAAAGGAAGATGGCGGAGCGTGAGGGTATCAGACCGTCTGATCCCACCATCTTTTTAGGATTGAGACGCAAGAGTGCGTCCTGAAGTTAACTAGGGCAAATCAAGAGAAGTCATCGTGCGCCCGCAGGATTGCCAAAAGTATCAATGCACTCCCGATGGACATGTTCAGGAAAGATGCCCTGGGATACTATCTTGGACACAAAGTATGTGCATTTGCCTTGGCATGGAGATCACTGGCCATGCCTTGAGAACGATCAATTGGAGTATATTTTATCATTAATTCTATTAACATTACTTCAGTTATCTAACACATTTAACCTTTTTCACCTAAAAGATCACAGTTCATTAAACTTAATAATTTCAAACTCATTCCAATGAATTAAAATTTTCTTTAGAATCAACATATTTAAATTTTCTCAACCATTTTATATAATAATTTCATAGATTTATTCCCTTAGACCCAGTAGTTGCGGAGGATTTTAGCGATTTGCCACACGTCATCAACGCGCAACCTGGCCATCTTGGCCTCCCACGTTCACCTGGTGCTGCCGAAGTAAATGTCTCAGAAGTGTGCGATTATATGGCGTGCGGTGTCGCAGATACTCTACTTGCAACAGATTAGAAGGATAATGTCCAGTGGTAGGACATCCAGATTCAGAGGTGCTGGGGCACGGATTGTCAGGTTGGCAGTCCGCATTATTTGGATATGAAAGAATGTTGGTTATTCTTAGGTTTTGCGGGATGGAAGTGCGAAGTTCCTTACGCCTTCTCAGTCGACTTCTCGCAACTGAAGCAAGATGTTCTGCCTGGCAACCCTTGTGTTGATCTCTGTCAACATTGGTTTGCAGTCAGATTGGAGTGCATTGAATGACGTGAGGGTGATCGCAAGTCGATGACTGATGACAGGCTTTCACCTTGGGAATGGTGTGTAGGTTGCCAGGGACCCTGTACTTGAAGTTGAGGTCCTGTCGATAAGGTGAATAATTTCACTGCCTCTTGCATCTGCTCGATGACAGCAATGCCAATGGGGTGTTTGACATCGAAGTCGCCAGCCATGATCACACTGGGGTGTAGGGCAAAGATTGACAGTCATTTGGTACGAATTACCTACCAGGTGGGTGGTACACGGACACGGCCATAACCTCCGTTTTGCTGATGTCCAGGAAAATGCTGTGGACTCCAAGGTTTGAAGAGGTGCGGGTTGATTTGGTCGATGGACCACATTCTGTCTCACAAGTGCCACCGCCTCGGGATGACTCTTCAAGACACATACAATAAAAGATGTAGCTCGGGATTCGAAGCCGACTTCTGGACGGAGATGTGTTGTGCTGACCAGTATGATATCTAGAACGTAGGCACAAGCAAAATGTAGCAGCTCACCCTCCTAACCAGTCAAGCATCACATGTTCCAGAACGCAAACCGGAAGGAGGTACATTCAATCTGCCATTCTGGGCCTGCGGGATGAAGGAAGTCAAAAGGGCAAATCCCTCTATAAGCACTAGCATTTTGCCAGTCGGATTTGTGGTGGAAAGGAATTTAACCACTAGCTCACAAATGTGCTGTCCATAGGTCAGCAATATTTGCTACAGCCACCTCAGCACCCTTAAGAAGTCGAGGTTATAGGTTAGGATGGGTTACTGATGAGGGTGAGTGAAGTGTATCAATTGGGAGGTCTCCCACCCCTCTTTCGTCCCTCAGCTGACGAGGAGACATGACAGAACCATGTCTCCCCGTCGCAGCCGTCAGTCTCGTTTGGGGTTTATTTGCAGATCTTGCCCCTTTCCTGGAACTATTAGGGGGAGAAATTTTTGGGGACTGGGAGCCATGTAGGTTTGCATCCTGATTTATTGTTTGGATCTCTGAATACCCTCGAGTCGGTATGGAGCAGTTGTACAACTTGGGTGAGCATCGGTCTTTGCTGCTCTGCCTGTTGATGTTCCTGATTGGCCATCTGCCAATGGCCCGGGTTCGATCCCAGGCGACCGCAAAGTGACATGTGGTGCACAACACGGCACTGGGGCAGGTTTTCTTCGGGACTTCTGGTTTTCCCCGTCATCTCATTTCACTGGTCTGCATCTTCATCTCACGTATCAGTGTCACCGCCTGCAGTGTGCATGAAGTAAAAGCGGGCGTTAAACACAACACATCTGCCGAAGCTTGGGTCAACCGCTTATATTGTTGAAGGGGAGCAATCCTTGTACTCCTCAGGCAGATTGTGTTGGCTGTTGTTACCTTGGAAGCTGCTTCGGCCTTACGGCGACAATAACCATCTTTCTGATCGGCCAGCCTCCATAGCATGCTGTGCTTGCCCTTACAGTTAGCGCACACGGGCATATCTGCGGTTGACCGCTGACATATCTCCTTGTCGTAGGAATCTCTTGCAGTGTCAAAAGCTGCTGGAATCGTTAAACCCTAGGCAGCGGCGGCACTGGAGGGGGCACCTCCAAAGTTCTTCACAGGTTTTATCTTTTCTGGAAGTAACAGATGGTTATTACACCGTCTATCTTTGCCATTGGTTAATTTGCACGTTCCACTAGAAATAGAAGGGGATGGAAATTTCCTTTTGGATTGCTTCATTGTGTTTCTAAGTGACCAACTTTCACAGCTAAGACTGACCATAAGACCACAGCCAATGCCTAAGGGAGGAATCTAGGGGCACTCAAGTGTTGGGTCCTCTGTGGTCAAGCTTATAAGCAGCTTGTGCTGAAGGTGAGTTATCAGCCCGAGGTAACTGATGCACTGCATCTTAGGGTGATATGCCCACCCAAAAGGCCCCTCCCTCACTCCAGCATCCTGAACAGCATGAAAAATCTACACCAGTACTAGTGCTACCCATCCACCTATTGTGAGCTTAGCTTCAACAGGCAACAAAAGACCTTGCTGACAAAGCCAGCACAGCAGAACTGGAACCAACCAACCAACCAACCAACCAAAACCAGGGACCCGCCTCGGTAGCGTATATGGTAGTGTCTGCCTCACGTTCACGAGGTCCCGAGTTCGAATCTCGGTCAGGGTGAGTTACCTGGATACGGTTTTTTCAGGGTTTTCCCCTATCCTGAAATATGAATGTCGGGTAACTCTAAGCTCCATGTACGCCAGACTCATTTCAGCACCATTTCACCCATTTCATTTATCGTCCGATATGACTAAACGTTGAGGGCATAAATTAAAAAAAAAAAAAGTTTTCCCGGAAGCAGATGCAGGATTCTCTTCTGCTGGAACTGAGATTCCAGAACATTCACCCATCAGGATAAAAACAGATGAGGCTGAGCTCAGCTTGTCGGACATCACACAGGTATCAATGAAGCCGAGCTTAGAGAAGTAAGCAATAGCCGGAGAAGGAAGCGCACTACCACCATCCAAAAGATGACTGGTGCGCTCAATCAACAGGAGCCAGCTAGACGACACATTCTGCCTGTTATCGTGGATGACTTTAAGGAAGCCTACCTACTCCCGAAATTGGTTTTGCCGACACCATATGTGTCGGTGCTATTTCACAGTCTAATCCATAGGTTAGTAAACATTCCACTGACTATGGAAGAATATAACAAGGAAGTGGATCACATAAAATATGTTGCAAATGTAAATGGCTTTAATCCAAAATTTATTACAAAAATGATAAACATAAAAAGACGGAAAACCATCAAGGACATTAGTACAATAAAAGCTGATGTCTTAGAGAAAATATATTGCGAATTAACAAAGCATTTTCCGTCATTCTCATATACAACTAGTTCCACATAACAAATACAGCATGAGAAATACACTAAATCACCTGCTCAAAAACACAAGTCTGGCCAACAATTATCTGGTATTTATAGTGTAAAATGTGAGGATTGCCATGAAATATATATTGGAAAACAAAAAGAAACTTGGAAACAAGGATGAAAGAACACATGAGATGCATAAAATACAGACAGATAAATCAGCCATAGCCCATCATTTTTGGTCAAAAAATCATAATATTTATAAAGAAATCAAACTTTTGGTACCAGCAAAAAATATTGGGAATTAACAGTTTGGGAAAATATACACATTTTTAAGAATAGAAAGAGAGCCATGAATTTCGAAATACCAATAGTGGATGATGTCATTCAACTCATTGAACAGCCTCAGGAGAGAGAGACGGTCACCTGAAGAACTAGTCAAACATCAGCTGATGATGGGGATGCGTGGTCCTTGAAACATGTCCTAATTTTAAACGTAAGTGGAGCTAAAGTGTTCTTCTAGTTTGGCAAGTGGTTTAAAAAAAAGATTTTACAGATTACCATACTTCAAAAACCTACGTAAATGAATTAACTGTGAGTCACCCCATTTCATGATGAATGTAACGTAACTCCAAGCTCTATGGACCCTGGGCTCGTTTAAGCATTTCATCCATTTCATTCACTGTCCAATATGACAACGTTGGAGGACGTATATTAAAAACATTCCACCATTTTTGTTTACTATTGTAAGGAGCACAAAAAAAAGGGGGGGGGGGAATATTCAAAGACAGCCACCGGTGACGTCACGACCTGAACATATGTACCTGTTTTACCATACTGAATGTTCTCTAGACCATTTCTTTTTGGCACTTCTAGAAGATTTGACTTTGAAAATGTCAAAGTTTTATCAATTCCTTTGATATGAAAGATTTTGGTTTCTAGAACACTTCTTCCGTGACCAGCAGGGGTGCACAAGCCAGCATTGGAGTATTGCATGTTATGAATTCACCAGTGAGTACTGGAGCTGTGAATGAGTTGGCCAGCCAGAGTAAGTGAATGGCAAAGTTCGTTAAAAGTTGTCAAAGTTGGCAAGCAGAGCAGTGGAGTACTGGTAGGCAGGCAGTGAGTATTAAAAGACTCACAAGTTGGTGTGTGCAACACAGACTTAGAGAAGTACATAATATATTGGCGTGTGTATTCTGTGTGTTATCTGTGAACTTGTAAAAAGTGGAAGTGATTGTAATTTAGCACTGGGCTAACAATTATGAAAAAAAAAAGCGAGTTTATATAATTTGTGTTGTCATTTCAGTCTCAATACTCGGGACGAACATTCAACAGTGCATAATGAATAATTTGACATTTGCTGAAGTAGTTACGTCAAAATGTGAAAATAAGTCAATGCTGGTATTCAGGAGTATGTCCACAGCTGCTAGTAATAGATACTCTTAAAAAGGTACATTGATTTTCTTGTTTATTTCTTATCCAGGATTGTATCGATAAAATTTCTTTAATATAAAGCAAACATAAAAGCATCTTAATCCATGGCCTTAAACTTGCTAAGTTTGAACTAATTTTTATTAAAAAAAAATGTTACTTGGATTTTCTATTTAAAAAAGATGAGCAATATGGTACCAAACATTGTACTATAAGCATAGTCTGCCCAAAAATATTTTAAGAGGACCAAAGTATAATTAAATTTGGGCTGCATATTGAGTCAATGCAATTATTCACATCCAAAATACTGCACACTACAGCAGGTTTAAGTAGGATACAGGTAAATGGTAAGTTATGTATAGATTTGTATGCGAGATATAGTGAGCATAAGAATATAAATTTATGAAATCATAACAGCATATAAAGCAGGTTACCATTTCTTTTTATCTTTAGGCTCTTAGTAAAATTGAAAAAAAATACACAACAGATGTAAAATAAGGAGGGTAAAAGCTAAGAAGGGAAGGCTGTTGCTATGGATTTCAAAACAAAGAAACCCTTATATAAAAAAGTAGCTATGGAAGAAAGAATTGGTGGAAATGGAGGTAGAGGTATAGGTAGACAAGGCTTCATGGTCCTAAACAAACGTTAACTTCCAATCAGGGAGTTAAATTCCACAGCCAAACTAAATAACTTATCTGTATTCTTGGCAAATTCTTTGAACAGGAAGAGGAGAATATGCCCTTCATAATGAACCTATTCTATTCAACAAGTGAGAAAAAGGATTGCACATGCTCTTAAATTAAGTGAGGTGACCGTTTCTAAAATCTAACAAGAAGCAGCTATAGCTACGTCCATCAATTTAACTCCTGGGAGAGAGAGACCAAGAGCATCTCTCCAGTTACACAAATAGATATCATAGGAAGGCACATTTATAGTTATTACACCCGAAAGGAAAATCCTATCACATATAAGTTTCCTTATTTTTTTATTATTAAAGAAGCGGAGTATTTGAGGGTAGTCTCAGCTCTTTGAACGAAGTCCTAATGATATGAATTTTGGTTCATAAAGTAAATAACCAAAATTTGATATTAGGAATATTAGTTATTTTAGCGATAAGAGTTTTTAAAGATAAATTAGAAACAAAAATAGTGTTGTATAAAATGTTGGCCATTCACAAATGTATTTATGTTAAGCTATTTATTTTCCATAATAGTTGAGAAAGAGACATTGACAGAGAGGAAGAGATTCAGATTCACATATCTTAATCATCACATTAATGCGCCGTGAATTTGCATTACGAATAAATGATTTTGTTCTTAAAGTAGGCTAATTCAGTTTGCATCTGCACGTTTTTGCTGACATTTGATAAACAGAGGCAACCCCGGATTAGTGCCTCTGTATCATGCCTTAAAAAGCGGAAAAAATAGTTTTAAATTATTTGTATGCTCCCAATCGGTCATGCTTACTGTTGTTCAAGATGCAGTGCCGTGTCTTGCCTATCAACAGAAAACCACAGAAGCTGAAGGAAGTCACCACACTTTGAACACTATTATATTTTTTTTTTCTATGGATTTGTGCAATTTTAAATCTGGCATGGAATTATATCTCTCTCAATGACTCAGGATGTCAGCAGGGAGTGGTGCAACAAAGAGACAGGAGAAATCTATGCCAGTTAGTTTTAGTCTCCCTATCATTGGCAACACATGCCAATCAATAGTACCAATGATACTAGCACAAAGATTAATATGATATATTGAGAAATGACAAATAAGCCATTGACCAATAAGTGTAAATGTGCAAATTAAAAGTTAGCAGAAAACAACATATATTTTATATAACATTCATCATTTTCTCTTGTTACTATTTAAAATTAATCTGTTTTCTAACATTACCTGCGTTGTAAAACAGATGAATAAAACAAAAGTTTGCTTCTACTGGGAGCACTAAAAACTCATGAGTGTACAAGTACTGCAAAGTGATATTTTCTTTATTTAACACGAATAAAGAAATCCTTTTATAAAGTAGCCCATTTTCTAAATTATCATTAGTAGATAAGGTAAAACTGAAATACATAGGAAGACCTGCTGCTGATCTGCACACAAATATATTACAAAAAGTGTGATGTTTAACCATGTAAGAATTACATGAAAAATAAATGGTTGTGCAGATGTAAAAGAATACCTTACTCTGTTTTCCATGCATTTTGTTTAGAAGCAACCACTAGTTACCAGAAAAAAAGTGTGGTGCATTTAGTTCACACATGTGGAAACATTAAGGTACCTACAAGACTATGTTACATTTGATATGGTGTTCGGTAATTTATTTGTAAATTATACAGTAGCTCAATACTTGCTTGAGGAAAGCATCATTAAACTTCCAAGTCCAACAGATGTGATTAGTTCCATGGTGTCTGGCCCTTAGTGGCAGTTGATGTGCAGTGAAAAAGGTCATTACTCTAAGTAGCATACATATTGCATCATATACCCGAGAATCACTATATTATATATATCCCAGGTGAGTCAGCTACCCCTATTTATTCTTATCTATGCAACCCGCAGTTTATAGACTAATGTGAAAACATTCACTCTTTTAGCACAGAAGCCATTATTGCAGCTCTGCCCTTCTATTCAGTACTATGCACACCCAACATTAATACTTCAGTCCTGAATGAGGACCAAGAAGCTGTGAAAAGCTTAAATATATGATGTCTTTTCATGCATATAATACTATACCTTGTTTCACATAAGCTTGCCCCACATCTCTAAACGGTCACGTGACCTAATCACCTCTCATTGGCTACTATTGTAGTATAGACTGTCGTGCGGTAAAAATTAGTTCGTTATTTAACATGGTGATATATCTTTATATGTTGGAAGAAAATTGTCAAATTTATATTTTCGTAACTATTTTAATTAAACATATTACGCAACAGAGTTGATTTATCTGAAATGCATGTTAATTCTTAAACAAGTAAAGAGGAGGTTCCTTTGCTCTCAAGCACATGGCACGATAGCACGTGCTTTAGCGGTAGTGATGACATATTTGTTTACATGACTTTTATCACTGACCTTGTTTTGAACTGGATTAGTCATATATCGCCATTCGACGGTGTGTTGTACCCAATGCGCGAGGAAAATTATTTTAGTGATCGATTATTGCGCGTGTACTTATTATATGTGTAATGGCAAAGTCTACCGCCAGTTTTTCGCTGAAGTATCGCAAGGATAATTCTTTACAAAGCGGCAAAAAAAGAATTGAGTTGCATGTGTTTAATGCCATCACAGAGAAGAATCCGTCTTTGTCAGTGAGAGAAGTCGAACAGCTGTGCTCTGAAGTTACAGGTGTGAGTGTTAGATCCGTAGGAACATCGCGATGTGAAATTGAGAAAACAGGAAAACTTACCACTCCAGGCAAAAGCAGGAATAAACAAAAGTGCATGCTCGGAGAAAATACGTGAAAAGTGTTGTGCGTCGTCATGTGCATAGTTTTTTCTTTAGAAACGAACTCCCTAACGTAAGTAACATTTCGTCTGCTGTAAATTAGGATGCAGATTTACCAAATTTCAGCAGATTGCTTATACAGCTGGGGTTTGTGAATGAAAAAAGAGGCAAGAAAAATGTGCTAAGAGACAGAGGCGATATTGCTGTGTGACGAAGACGTTATTTAAGGACAATCAGACTGCACCGAGATACAAATTGCAAAGTCTACATGAAGAACACACGAAAAGTAAGGTATGGTGTGACACGACTTTTAAGACTGAAAGACAAGCACTTTTGAAAGGTATGTGTGCTGGTTTAAAAAATCCCAGTGGAAAAGGCCAAAGGCCTTTCACTATAAACTCTTTCAGTTTCATTGCTCAGTCATTCAGTTTCAACTTGCTCAGTTCATTATAAACTTGTATCTTTGCATGCCTTCACATCTTTATTTGTATGATTTTATTTATCTTCCCGGCATTTATTATGACCTTTACTGCACGTTTAAATGTGACAGGAAGGCAACACCTATGGCCTATGGCGCGAAAGCATTAGCCAATAAGGGTGAGGGGGAAGGTAGTTGAACGCGGAGTGATACATTTCAGCGGAGCAAGGTTATATGAAACAGAGATTAGTAAGGTGATAAACAAATGTTTTCCCAAAGAACAACATAGAATTCATAACAGCTGGTCAAATGGGTTAGTTACCTGCTGGAATATGGTGATGCAAAAGCTAGGTTCAAAATGTCACATTGTTTTGGTTTATTTTTTTCCTTCTCCTAGTTTTTATTACCTGCATTTTAGTTACTAATTGATTTATTGTTGCTATTGGTTCTCTTGTGAGCAAAAGACACAAGAATTACAATCCAATAAATAGGGATCTACAGGGATTAGCTCACCATATACATAAGTTGTGCTGAACTCACCCTACCAGCAGATAACAGATGCCCTTGCCCTTCAAAGGGAAACTAAGGGCTATCTCTATCTTCAATTAGGGATCATTTTTAACTTTGTGAGCCTTATTATCTTTACTGTATGTGGTGTTGTAAATCATGTTGGCTTATGTTTCACTTTAAGTTTTTAATTTATGAAACGTTTCAAACTTGATTGAATGGGTCAAGCACAATAACGACCATAATAAAATATCTACTACGAACTATAAATTTATAACTATCTGCCAGTAAAAAACTTGGCAATTATTGTATTTTGTAAACACCTATAATGTTATAAATATGTTATTTGTATCATATCAAATTATAGGCCCCAAGAGGTAAAACACAGGGTAATAAAATTTTTGAGCTGTACAGGAAGGATCTGAACCCAACTTCAACTGCCAACGTGGTGAAATAACCTGTATAATACCATTTAGCCAAAGCTACCTTGCGAGCAGAGATTCATAAGTAAGTAACAGCAGACCTCAGGCTCCACCTCAGATCTTTACATGGCTTTTACAGCTTCATACAGTGTTTTGAGCTCATTTAGGTAGTTGGAAAGCAAATAAAAAAACTGCATCCGCAATTACAATTACTGTATGGGTTAAAAACTGCTGTAATTTGTGACAGAAGCAAAAACACTCTAATACTTAGCATTTTTTGATATGGCTGTACAACGGAAACACATGTTGGCTGAAGATTTAAATCCCATTGGTTCCACTATGTAGCTCTGCCATTTTGTGTTCCATGTTATTCTAACTGATGCATGTGATAGGTTGTTCCTTCAGGGGCATGTTTAAAGGTGTGTGCGCATGTACACTAATGAATAAAAGTCTGTAAACTCATTTAAAAGTACTACTGCAACCATTATGTCTGGGTATGTTTTTGGAATCGGCATAAAAATCAATAAACTTCATTTAGTAAGAAGAAAGCATCCTTCAGTGCCAAGATGTGATAGAAGGTGGAAGTCAAGTACACTTAGTGTCGAGAGACGATAGAGAACAGACCTGAGTGAGTACGACGAAAGTTTTTACAATATGAATGGATTGTAAAATATATTTCATACAATACTGTTTAATGAAAAGACATGGATAAAATTATTTGTCAAACTATGTTACAACGAATATTGTAGTATTGTAAATCATCATACAGTATTAAAAAATATTGAATTATTTAGATTTAAAAGAAGTTGAATTATTTCTTATTTGATTGGAAAATTAGATCCCCTAGATTCTGCCCAAGACCATGCCTGAGGTGAATTGATTTCATGCATTGACTATAGCAGCAACAAGGAACGTCGGGAGAGATTTTTACATCATAAAACATCAGATCTGAACGTCTTCTCAACCCAGGGCATCAAGTTTATCCCATTCTACAAGGACGAAGATTCAACTCATAGCTATTTGATATTCCATTAAATGCATTCCCAACCTGGGGCTTTGAGTAATCAACAAGAAGAATCATCCCACAATTTGGAATTTGCTACAAGGATAAGGAAGAATCCCAAAAAAAGAAAACATCCAGATATCTCACCCTAACAAGAGATATGAACTCATGATTTTTCCAATGTGGGACAGACATGTTATCCCTCATACCACAAAGGTGGGCCACTGATGGCATTTGATTTTGGTCTCGTGAGAAATACATGTGCACACGTTTATATAATGGTAAAGATATGAAATTTCATAAACAAGAAATAGTGAACTGCTTTTTAAATATATTACAATTGCTTCAGATTCCCATGCTCATTTCCTATAATCTTTGGGTTTTAACTTGTAGATGACTGACACTATATGAATACAACACTTTTTTTTGTATGAACCATAAGAAATATCACTTTGTCAGGTCAATTTTTTTTATTGATTTCTGTGGATTGTTAAGCATTACATCCAATATATCTGCCAGTTTTTCTTTTGAAGACAATCAGTGTATCATTCCTCACAAAATAATATATGGAATGTCTCATGAAATTCATTAATTAAATCACGCATAGTAACCTCAGTACAGTAGTTTTGAATTAGGGAGTGAAATTCTGTTTCCCTTTTGTGTGGAATTTTCACATTCATTAAAAATGTTTTCCACTACAATGTTCCTCTGTAGAATACATTGCTGTCACCTTATAAACATGTCATACGGTCAATGCTCACATCACAAATAACCCCTCTACTGGCAGCCAGCAAGTGGGTGCAATAAACATGCTGTAAACAGTAACAATGGTCAATCCAATAAATCTGCCAGAGTGGAAAGGTGAAAATCTAAGAAATCCAACACTGTCTCAACCATAAGGCACCAGCATGATGTGGAGGAAGATTCTTTTCCTTCCCTTTCTACTTCTGCGATTCTTAGTTTCCCTTATTCTCCTCCATTTTTCTAACTCCTTACATTCTACCAAGTAATGTATTCCACTCTCCTTTTGTGCACATGACATGATATGTTCCTGTTCCTTCCCACTTAATGTTCCCATAAACGTTGTCTCTACTCGCTTTCCTGCCTGCTACATTTATCACCATAAGTTTCTCCCCAATTTCTCTTAATTGCTCTACATGAATTAAGGACTTCTTAATATAAATATGCCTATCCCTGAAGTTTTATCCCTATCATATATCTTACTTACCTTATTCTTCCATCACTTTGTCTTTTAGCTCTATGCTACAATATTGTCGCTGAGGCATTGTTGTGCGGCGGGCCGCAGCTGGCACGTAGGTAATGGAGCTGGACGCTTGCCGAGAGAGAGGGAAACAGAGAGAAAGAGACAGAGATAGTCTGGAATTTCCCGCTGCCATCGTCATTGTTGTCGAACGATCCACTGAAATCTAGAACAATGAGTGGAGGTATAGAAGTGCCGCAGCTGTCAGTCAGTCAGTCAGTCAGTCAGTCAGTCAGTCAGTCAGTCAGTCAGTCAGTCAGTCAGTCAGTTGCGAGTTGCAGTTGTTAATGAGTGTGCACCTGTGTGGACATTTGAAGGTACTGCAGTGAATTCTTTTGTTTGTTTACATGTGGCAGACGACCTTGAGGACTGCATTTGTGTATCTTATGTCATTTCGCTGCTGTAAGGGGTCTACAAAGCATCTTTTTCCTGAAATAAAGAGCATTTTGAATTTCTGAAAAACAGACTTTTAATTTTACTAACCCACAAAGTCACATTTTGTGTCAGGAGTGGAACACGATGATGGAAGATGCATTGGTAAAGATTTTGGAGATGGAAGAAATGAAGATGGCGAACGACAGCCTGGCCACGGAAATGAAAGCGGCGAACAGCAGCCTGGCCACAGAAATGAAGGCAGCAAAAAACCTGGCCGCGAAGATAACCAAAATGACGGCCGAATTAGCCACAGAAATGAAGGCTGCGAACGAGGCGCTCGCCGCCAAATTTGAGGAGCAGTTGGCTGGCGTGAAGGACACCATAGAGCTGCGCGAGCGCGTCGAAGACCTGGCAAACCACGATAACGACCTAGAGGGAAAGGCCGACTGCAACACCAAGTCCATGACCGCCATGGTGGAGGACATCGTCAGCAGAAGGTTGATGGATTTGAAGGCCGACGCGCCGGGACGCGACACATCTACACGCCTCAAACCACTTAAGTACGACGGCACGTCAACGTTCAAAGTCTTCCGCCGTCAATTTGACACAGTGGCCAAGCACAAGTGGTCACCAGATGAAGGGGCCGCCAGCCTCCAGGGATGGGCCACAGAGGTGTTGAACGCGGTACAGACAGTAGCGGTGCCCAAGCACATCTGGGAGGCCCTGGAGAACTGGTTCGGAAACCACCGTTCGGCCGCAGCCTACCGCAGCCAGCTGAAGACTAGGACGCAGCAACCAGGGGAAACCCTGCAGGAGTTAGCCTGGCAATCGAGCAGCTGCCCAGCAAATCCTTCGTCAACCTCCCATCAGCACTTTATCTCGAGAAGCCCCCTACTCCTTCATCGTAGGGATATAAGAGACGCCGAGATAGGTCAGCACCTATTGCCCGGCAAATACAAAAACATCCACGAGACTCTAACGGCAGCATTACGGATGGAGGCGGCCAAGGTGACGGCTACCACGACCTCGAGAACCAGCCGAGCGACGCCAGCGAAGACCAAGTGGCGTGTGTTGAGGGTGTGGCCAGCCGGGACACCTGGAGAGAGACTGCCCACACCAGGAAGAGCGGCCGGAAAACGAGTAAGGGTCGGCGTGGCGAGGGGCACGTCGGCACCGTCAACACCATCCCCTCGAGTGACACAGTGCCGTCAGCCAACGTATGGATAACGGTCTCATCGCGGACGGTTGGGTGAAGGGGAGGCCGTGCCGCGTGCTTGTGGATACCGGGGCAGCCGTGACCATCAGACCTGACGTAGCCTGGGGTTTGCCATCGAGAAAAACGAGCCGACTTTACCAGCTAGCTACAGCATCGCGAGACACCTTGCCTGTGGAGAGGGAGGCCCTGCTGAAGTTGACCTTGGGGCGGAGTGCCGTGCATCTGTGCCTGTTCGTCGCTGCTGTGGCTAAGGTGATCCTGGGACTGGTTGCCCTCAGGGGCCACAAGGCGACGGTCGACGTCAGCAGTAAGGTCCTGCGGCTCAATGGAGAAGAGGTGATGCTCCGACACTCCAAAATACGACTTGGAATCCGCAGGGTCATCTTGCGAGAAGACGTTATCCCCGCGAGAAGCGCCGTCCTCGGTGGTGACGGCGCGACTGGAAGGCCAGCGGACGAAGAACATGATGCTGGACCGGAAGACACTTGTGCACGGACTCTGGTAGTCAGGTCATTGTTGCCCTACCGAGAGGAGGTGCCGGTGAGGCAGCTTAATCCAACAGACACTGATCACGACGTCCAGGCCGGGACGGAGTTGGGGACGTGCGAGCCAGTTGTCTGCCTAACGCCAATCGACCAGACCCAGGAGTCGGTGTCGAAACAACACCTGGGGCCCCGGCTGCTTACTCGAGAGGGCGGTCGGCCACCTGACCGCAGAACAGCTAGAGAAGGTTCGACAACTGTTGGGACAATACCAGCACGTTTTTAGCCAAGGTAACAGCGAATACGGCCGCACGGACCGAGTGCTCCACCGCATCGACACCGGAGATGCCCGGCAAATTCCGCAACCACCCAGGCGCGTTCCGATGGCACAAGCGGCGGTACAGGACATGCTGAAGGACATGAGATCCAGTGAAGTGATCGAAGAGTCTGACAGCCCTTGGTGTTCCCCAGTAGTCTTGGTGACGAACAAGAATGGCGGGCTACGCTTCTGAGTGGACTACATGAAGCTGAACGCTGTAACGAGGAAGGACTGCTTCCTCTTACCCTGGATTGCCGACACCCTGGACACACTTACTGCTGTGCAGTGGTTCTTGACGCTGGACCTGAAGTCAGGTTACTGGCAGAAGGCTCTAGACCCGAGAGACAAGGAGAAGACCACATTCTCGACAGGTCAAGGGCTTTGGCAGTTCATAGTTATGCCCTTAGGTATCTCCAACGTACAAGCTACCTTTCAAGTGAGTGAGTGTGTGGCGTTTAAGGGCCCGTCGACAACAAGGTCATTTGGGCCCCAAGTCAACACTAAAACCTAATAACTATAAAAATTTAGTTAAAAAGGTAAAAAACAATAAAAACACACAAATGTTAAAAAGACATTAAAAACGATGTAAAGACTAATAGTTTAAAATCTCTAAAAGCAATAAATATAAAAACACAAGTCAGACTTGTTTATTAAAATCTATTTCATAAACAAACCGCAGTGCCTTGTCCACGGCCACTGGGTCGTTACCTAAAACACCGTGCAAGTTAGTCCCCAAGCCCAAAGACTGGCGAACGCGGGCGTACTGCAGGCAGTCAAGCAGAACGTGCCGCACCGTGAGGCGTACTGAACACGAGGCACACACAGGGGCCGGTTCCCTTCTTAGCAGATGGCCATGAGTTGCTCGTGTGTGCCCAATTCTCAGCCGGGTGAGTATCACTTCGGCTCGCCGGTTATCCCTGCAGGAAGTTAGCCAGGGTTGTACGCTTTCCTTTATTGCCCGGAGTTGTGTGCCTTCTAAAGCTGTCCAGGATTGCTGCCAAGCAGATAGGAGCTGGCGATGGAAAAAACGTTGCACATCCTGGAATGGCACCGTAGTTGTTAAACTCCGGGGCAAACGGCGCTACCTTTCAATGTCTCATGGAGTCAATAATGAGAGGATTGACTTATGATGTCTGCCTGCTAAACCTGGACTTCATCATCGTCGGCAACACATTCGAAGACCATCTCGACAACCTGAGCAAGGTGCTACAGAGACTGCAGGCGACCAACCTGAAGTTGAATGCAAAGAAGTGCCAGCTCTTCTGCGGGAAGTCAACTACTTGGGCCACATAGTCTCACCAACCGGAGTGGCCTGGAGAATACACAGGCCATGAGAGATTGGCCTGGCCCAAAGGATAAGCAAGAATTGCGCAGTTTCCTGGGGCTGTGCAGTTATTACCCCCGCTTCATAAAGGTCTTCTCCAACATCGGCAAACCCCTCACCCGCCTGACGGAAGAACACCAGCACCTGAAGCAGACACTCTGCAGTGCTCTCATTTTTGGATTCCCACAACCAGGCGGCGCCTTCATTGTGGACACCGATGCCAGCAACCATTGCATTGAAATGAAATGTGTAGTGTTTAACGCCTGCTTTTACTACATACGACACTGCAGGCAATGACACTGATAATACATGAGATGAAGATTGAGCACCGGTGGAATGAGATGGCGGGGGAAACCGTAAATCCCGGAGAAAACCTGCCCCAGTGCCATGTTGTCCACCACAAATCTCACTTTGCGGTCACCTGGGATCGAACCCAGGCCACCTTGGTGAGAGCCAAGTGAGCTAAGCACTGAGCCACGGCGCGGCCTGACCATTGCATTGGAGGCATCCTATCCCAAGTCCAGGACGGCCACGAGCAAGTGATAACCTACTACAGCAAAAGGAACGTATTTAGAAATCATTTTCCGGGGGGGGCGGGGGGGGGGTCCAAAAAATCTACGTTGAATTATTTGCTTTTAATAAATAAGTAATCAGGAATATGCTTTAATCATGTTATTGAAAAATAAAAACACATGTAATATATTATATTCGCATGACTGTCCATCCAAGCATCTACCAATCGTTCTTAGAAAAGTTTATTTTTGTCTTGTTTCTTTGGATAAAGTCTGTAGAAAGGCCTTGCACATTGCACATTTTTTGTTCTTATATCTGGGATAGTGATATAAGCAGTAATCAGATATTTAAAAAGCGAACCACTGATTGATGCATTTGAAGTATTAGTTCTCCTTGAATGAAAAAGGGAATAGGAACTTAGAAGTTAAAAATGACATACCTTTAAGTAAGTATCTGGGAATTCTAATCAACAAATTATAATATATCGGAATTGGTTAACTTTGCAATACATTGAGTTCTACAGCTGCTGTGCAGTAACTTTTTCGTTTATCTCTTAAATAACTTCATGTCTGCCAGACAGTGCTTGAATAAACTTTTCTGATTTATTTTAAACTAAGTCTTATTTCAAATATTTATTAAAAGTTTAAAATGATAATTCATATGGGAGGGGTCCAGACCTCCTGGACCCCCCACCCCCTTAAATACGTCCCTGTACAGCAAGACACTGTCCAAGGCAGAGAACTACTGCATCACCTGGCGAGAGCTACTGGCGGTAGTGAAGACCTTGGTGCACTTCCAGAAGTAACTGTACGGTCAGCCATTCAACCTGAGGACTGACCACTCCGCCCTAACCTGGCTCCTTAGTAAATCCTTTCATGGAAGTGTTGAAAACAGTGTTGTTGTATAAATTAAATTAAATTAACTGGCTCCTTAGTTTTAGAAACCTGGAGGGCCAGACAGCCCATTGGGTCCAGAGGCTGCAGGAGTACGACTTCACCTCTGAACATCGTAGAGGAAAGAGCCACACCAGAGCAGACGACATGTCCCGAAGACCCTGGACAGAAGAGTGCAGCCAATGCACAAGAGTGGAAGAGACGGAGCATGGCGCTGCTGTCAGAGTGGTCACGGCACTGCCTGCAAACGGTTGGATGATGATGATGATTGTTTTAGGGCGCTCAACATCTGGGTCATCAGCGCCCTGCAAACGGTTGGGATAGCACAGAGACCTGAGGAGGGAGCAGCTTGTGGATGCCGACTTGGGGCCACTCTTGAGAAAAGTGGAGGCAGGGACAAGACCCAAAAGCGCTGCGTATAAGTCGAAGATTCGCTGAAGACAAAAGAGGGCATGCTGTTCCGGGTATGGGAATCACTCGATGGGAAGACGCAGAGAAAACAGTTGGCACTTCCCCGGAGTAAGGTCCCGGAAGTCTTGGAGGAAGTGAACGCCGGTACTTCAGGACACCTGGGAGCAAACTGAACGGTCGACAAACTCCGACAGCGCTACTACTGGATGAGGCTACAAGCAGACGCTGAGAGATGATGCCGTCAGTCATGTGTGCGGGGCGAGTCGCAGCCCTCAAACTACATAGAAGCCGGGGTCGCATGCAGCAGTACAACATCGGAGCGCCTCTCGAACGCATCGCTGTCGACATAGCTGGACCATTTACAGTGTCCAACCAAGGCAACAAGTACCTGATGGTGACCGTGGACTACTTCACCAAGTGGCTGGAGGTATATGCCATCCCAAACCAGGAGGGGAAGACGATTATAGACTGCCTCGTGGAGCAACTATACTGACGTTTTGGGGTTCCATTAGAGCTCCACAGTGATCATGACACCAATTTTGAGTCTATTCTGATGAAGGAGGTACTGGAAAGAAGGGTTAACAAGACCCGCAAAACATCTCCACAGTCGGACGGCATGTTCGACAGATATATCAAGATCCTAAAAGAACACCTGAGGATGGTCGTGGCCAGCCATCAGCGAGATTGGGACGTCAAGGCACTACTATTCTTGCTGGCCTACCGCTCGTCAACACACGACACCAGTGGGTTTACACCAGCAAGCTTAATGTTCGGCTGAGAGCTATGCCTCCCTTGTGACCTGGCTTTTGGAAGCCTCATGGAAGCGAAACAGCCAGCAACCGAGTATTTGGGGAACCTGGTGGACCATCTCCACAAAATGCATGAGATGGCGAGCGATCACATGAAGACCCGGTACAACAGGCAAGCAAACAGCCAAGAATTTCAGTAGGGTGACCTGGTCTGGTTGTACCACCCTACCCGGACCAAGGGACACTGCCCAAAACTTCAACAACGGTGGCAAGGACAACGATGTGGTCTACCACATCCAGAAGGTTCCCCAAGGAAAGATGGTGGTACATCTGGATCGTCTGGCACGCTATGATGGTGTGCTGTTCAGGACGACCAGCCTTGAGAAGGGAGCAGTGTCGCCGAGGCATTGTTGTGCGGCGGGCCGCAGCTGGCGCATAGGTGCGGAGCTGGTTGCCTGCCGAGAGAGAAGGGGAAACAGAAAGAGACAGATAGTTTGGAATTTCCCACTGCCATCGTCATTGTTGTCGAACGATCCACTGACTTCTAGAACAATGAGTGGAGGTATAAAAGCGCCACGGCTGTCAGAGTCAGTCAGTTGCAAGTTGCAGTTGTTAATGATTGTGCACCTGTGTGGGCATTTGGAGGTACCACAGTGAATTCTTTTGTTTGTTTGTGTGGCAGACGACCTTATCCTACTGCCCCTTTCAGCTCTACTTCCATCATGTTCCATGCTGTCTTTTCTTCCCCATCGATCGTAGTAATACCTCACATCATGAGTTGGTTCCATCCAACTGGTACTTTTTTGCCTCTCAGAACAATGACTTCCTTGCTCCCCTTGACATTTTTCATCTTTGCAAACTACTGATGGCTGTATATTCTTGATCGGCCATTCTCCTTGTATTAAAACTCCCTTTCTCTCCTTCCATGTACAATTGAAGGCCTTTCAAATGTGCTTTCTTTCCTACTGATTTAGCTTCTTTTGTTTTATATATAAGAGAGAAGTGCACACAAATTGAGCAAAGAAAAGAAATCAATTGGTGAGATCACTTGTACAAAATTCACTTGGTTGTGCAGAATTCTACTAGATTTTCCACACTTTTTACTCGTGGTAATGTGATACTGGTAGCACAGTTCATCACACAGTTCACACATACAGTTGCTGTAGGAGTCATGAAAACTTCGTTTTACACAGTTTATGGTGGTATCCATGCACCACAGATTTACAAAATGTCTAAGGTGTCTGTCCAGGAGCTTTCCATTATGGCCTCTGTTGTATGAAAGTTGAGCACATTTCTTCCCTCTTTCTTTCTCTTTTCTGAAGAAATCTTTTCCAGCTATCCGATGGTAGGGTAAATTTCAGATGTAAGTCTTCTATAAAAATGCTTCCTTTGCAAGCTCATTAGACTAATCTACATTTTGGGTTTTGAAACACCTAGGAGTCATTACTAACTGGAAGAGGTTGAAAAACATGGAGGGACAGGAATATCTGAAGTAATACATACCTTCTCTCTCTCTCTCTCTCTCTCTCTCTCTCTCTCTCTCTCTCTCTCTCTCTCTGCTGGTTATCAGGAAAATTCCAAGTATTCTACATCAAAGTTTTATCTCCAATTAATGTCAGAGATGAGCATCCAGATTTCTGAAGTAGTTCTTTGCACTGTTTCACCCTGAAGGGGTGGTGTTAGCTTAACTATATTTAGTTTAAGCTAGGGCATCCATCTACAGAAAATTGCTTTCTCTTGCAAGTGCTGAGGAGGAATAGTAAAGAAACTGTTCCCTATAAAGAGCTCTTTATTTAAGAAAGAGTTGGAAAGAGATTGAAACTAGTCTCTCATAAATATAAACAAGTAAGTGATGAGTATTAATAAACCAACTACAAATAGTTTCTGAGATGCAAAGATGAATTATTTTCATACCAGAAGAATTTCAAGTTCATGGGTGCTCTAATGGTTTTATGTCAAAACTATTTAGTCAGACTCGAGCAACATAATGAAAGCCAATATATATGAATTACTCTCACAAATCGTAATGAACACCACTTACAAGCAATTTAAATTTAACTAAATATGGCAAAACAAATAATTTACAATTTTCTTGTAAATCAGAGATGATAAAGATTTACCTCTTTCAGTTCATCAATTGTTTCCCAAGAAGAATGCTTTCTAGGAGATGATTTCACATTAGTCTGCACTTCTTGAAGTACAACTTCATAATCTCCATTAGTCAGCAGGCAGCGATTATGTTTGTCATAAACAGTCAGCTCCATTCCATAGAGCTTTACGTCATCCGTGGAATTCTTCAAAATACCAGAAGATTTTCTTCTCTTCTGAGCTGGTTCTGAATGCAAAACAAAACAAAATTGATAACTTTTAAAAAATTTTTATGAACACAGATAAAGTTTACTATATAGTTGGTCAAAATTTGCTAGTATCATTACCATTGAAAACTGAAAACTGAGGTTAAAAATACTCATTTTTTAAAAGTTTGAAGCATATAATTCCATTAAGATGAATAACAATCTGTATTAGTTAGCAGTATATAACAAATGGTTTCTGTCTCTGAACATATATTCAGTGCATTAAATGCAACTTCAGATTTCACATGAATTCAAAGTCACACTCATTCTAATCAGTACCTAGTTAAGACTTCTTTAGTTTCTCCTGAAAGCAATTTAAATACCACTGATATGAAGTGCAATATTATGGCATTTAAACTACATTTAGTTCAAAATGGGAGTTATATAAAGTATATAGGTAATCAAACATTTCTTGTAAATTACTACATATTTAACATGGAAATACGTCAAACAATACAGGAAGGTGTACTTACAAACAAAAAGTTTACTCATATTTTAAAACAGAACTGCTGGAAGGCACAAAAATTCATACATTACAAATATAACTATTTGTAACAGCAACTTCACATCTTAAAAGAAAATGACATAAATTTTTCTTATGTTGTTATTATTATTATTATTATTATTATTATTATTATTATTATTATTATTATTATTATTATTATTATTATTAAGTTACATGAAGTTACTGTTACAAATAGTTATATTTGTGTAGTATTTGTTGCTTCACTGTAGCTAGCTTCATTTTTTACATAATTCATACTTAGGTCTTAAATATGTTTATCCTTTCACTGCTAATAACATATATCCGTCACAGGCTTTCAGTCCCCATGTGCTAATATGTGTATGTGCATTATGCGTGTTGTGCTAAGAAATGAATGCATAGGTTCCAGTCAAGCATTTCTGAAGGTCATTTTATTATACAATATGCTCCTGTCATCTATTGCAGTGTGAATGGAATGTCTCTCAGTATTTTAGCTGTTTTGTATTGCTCTCTAGAGTGAAATATTTGAAGGTCTGCACCACCAATATAGTGTTGCGCTACGAGAGATGCACACCTGTGTCATGTGACACCAGGGATTCCGGAAATTTAAGGGTGTGTAAAATGGCTTCGTCAAGTGGTGCCATATGCACTTTGAGCAATGAAGAATTATTAGATGTTTTTAACACTGCCATCCGAGATTTTGGACTCAAGATGTTGGTGAAAATGATCAAGATTATGCTAAAGCAGTTTTTTATGTTAGTGTTGATAGTAGTGGCAGTGAAATTGAAGAAAGTGATAACCAGCTTGGTGTTCCTCAGTCAAAGAAACAGCACACTGACCCTTTGTTCCAGTGGCACAGTGGAGACTTCAGCCCACAATTGTACAGATTCTGGCATCAAAATTTAGGTATTTTAACAAACATAAATGATGATTGTACCATACTGGAAGTTTATCAATTATTTTTTTCCATTTCACATTATGCAGCACATAGCAGATGAAACTAATAACTATTACATATTTTTTAATAAGAGGCTACAGCCATCCTATAGTTCTTGTTTACAAGCCTGGAGTAAGACAACCCCAGAGAAACTGCACGTATTTTTTTGGAATCACTATGCTAATGACCAGAGTGAAAAAGAATGCAATAAATGAGTACTGGTCCAGAGATCCCTTTATTGCCACATATCAATTTTCGGACTATATTTCCAGGGATAGGTACCTTTTACTTTTAGGACTATTACTTTCAAACGATAATGAAACCCAGGTACAAGGGGAAAGACTCCATAAATTGAAGCCGATAATTGATCACCTTAGAAAATCCTTTATAGAGCAGTATTTTGTTCTTTCCAAAACCTGTGCATAGATGAAAGTCTTATACTTTTCAAGGGCTGATTACAATTTCTGCATATATTCCATCTAAGAGGATAGGTTTGGCATAAAATTGTTTTATTATGTGATTGCAAAACAGGGTACATTCTGGATTTCATTGTGTATACAGGGGCAAACACAGATATTCTTCCAGGACGTGAACTTGGTATTTCTGGGGCAGTGTTACAAACACTGACGGAAGGGTACCTACACAAAGGTCACACTTTATGGGTAGATAAATTGGTATTCCAGTCCTTTACTATACAATTGGCTACATCAAATTGAAACTAATGTATTGTATTGTATTTATTTCATCCTTTGGAACATAATACATATGTTATAGGACACGTCAGATCAAGATACAAAGATAAATGTAAAAAGTTACATAAGACTAAAAACTGTAACAGATACAGGATCCAACAAAAGTCTAAAATAGAAAATAAAATAAACAAACTATATAAAGACCATAGAGAAATGCTATATAAAAGTAATTGCTCACAAATATGGAGTTTACTCTACTTCATAATTTAATTCAATTTAATTTGTCCTTTTGATTGATAACAGACACATCATAGTATAAAAATTACATTAATGGCCACTGTCATTATTTACAATCACTTAAAACTAATTAACATTTAAAAACTCATTTACAGAATAAAATGAATGTTGCAGTAAAAAGAATTTTACTCCCTTTTTAAAATGTATAAGACTCTTCATTTGTATAATGCTTGCAGTACAGTAAGAACAGAAAAGAAATGCCAAAAATGAATGAGAAATTGCTAAAGGGACAAATACAATCTCGACACACAGAACATGCTAGTTCATAGATGGGTGGATAGATGAGAGGTTTGCATGTTGACAACACTACATACAGATGCTATGAAACCTTCAGGAAAAGTTGATTGCAGAAGACTACCACAGATAATGAAGCCCGAGTGTGTCATTGAATATAACAAAAATATGGGTGCCATAGATAGGTCTGATATGATAATTAGCTCTCTTGAATGTGTTAGCAAGGCATTGAAGTGGTACAGGAAATTTTTCTTGCATCTCTTAGACATAACTTTGCTGAATTCTCAGGCAATATGCAAAACTAAAACAGGTAGTGACATTACTCTAGCAGATTTTCAACTCTCTTGTTTGGGAAATTTTTGAACAGTATCATACCCTCAAAACAACCAAAGGAGGACGACAAACATCTGGTAATCAGCCCCTCAGGCTCATTGAAAGGCCAAAAAAAAAGCAAAGCCTATGTTATAACTAAGCTCCAGACTTTTAGGTCATTAAAGTGTAACTTGAGGTGCCTAAAATAGTTTTTATAATTTAAGAAATAGTCTCTTAAAACCAAAAAATAGGCTTTAAAAATGATATTCTTTAAAACATATTTGAAATTGGGAATTCTGCTTTGAAAATTTTATAATTTAAAATGCTCACTCTCCAATACATCCATTACTACTAGAATAAGAAAAAGCGCAATATAGGTATAGATAAGCTATACATGAATTTAAGCAATGAAACGTAAAAAAAGTTCTGAACATAAAAATTAAGTAAACAAACAATTCAAATAAATTTAACAGTGTTTACAAATCTTTGTCCGTTAATGTCCATAATTATTAACTTCATAATAAATTACTAATAACACTGAGCAACAAAAAACTAATTTTTGAATGTTTCGAGCACTTCATGAGGCAATTCCTACTAATTTTGGGTTGAGAAAAACAAATATGACAATCATAAATTTTTATTTGCTCTAGTTTCTATGATATACACAAGGTGGAAGTATTACATATTAATGGATTGAGAGTAAAGGATACATTTTAATTACATACATGCTAACAACAATGAAAGTGCATTTGATTTTTTTTAACTGGTAATTACATACTGTGACTTTGTGGGTTCGTGAAATAAAAAGTTCAATTACACCACTCAAAAATGTTCTTATTTCCACCGACTTACAGTTAAACCCTTGCCAATTACACAGAATTACTTGCTGCACACAATTACAATTCACCTGTTCGTCCGTTACAATTTCCTTGTACTCGCGGTTACGTAAGCTCCGGTACACCTTCACAGTTACGTACAGTCTTCCGTTGCACAATCTTCTCGTACATTAACACGTCACTGACTAACTCCTACACCAAGAACTGCGACTGTCTCACTAGCTAACTGACCGACCAACTCCAACTCCGTCTGTCTGTAACCCTCTTTATATCGGAATATCCCGCCTTCTGGTGTTTACAGGATTGTTCTAGTAACAGAAAGATCGAGAACCAGGTGTAAGGAAACATACGGCACAGTCATGTTTTTCCTCCCAACCGCCGCCTTGTCACCACTATAAGACAAACGAGGGGAAGGTGTGGCTAACCGAACCTCCCCTGCCTTCCGCTCCCAGCTGCTTCACAGGGTGTTCCAGCGCTCGCGTTACACTGCTCCCTCCTCAAAGCTGTTCGCCCCGAACAGCCCCATCGTAGCGTGCGAGGCGGTCCAGGTGTACCACCAGCATCTGCCCGGAGTCTGAGCCAGAAGTAGCGCTGCCGTAGTTTGTGAATCATTCGGTTCGCTCCCAGGTGTCCTCCTGAAGTACCGGCGTGCACTTCCTCCAAGACTTCCGGGACCTTGCTCCGGGGAAGTACCAACTGTTCTCTCTGCGCCTTCCCATCGGGTGACTCCCATACCCGGAACAGCACGCCCTCTCTGGTCTTCAACGAGTCCCATTGGGCCCAGTGCGACTTGTAGGTGGCGCTCCTCGGTGCGATGTCCTCCCAGGTTGGTCTCGTCCCTGCGTCCACTTCCCTCAAGAGTGGCCCCAAGTCTGCGTCCGCCAGCTGCTCCCTCCTCAGGCCTGCGCTATCCCAGCCTTCAGCAGGCACTGCCACAACTACTCGGACTGCTGCGGCACGCTCCTTCTCTTCCACTCTTGTGCGCTCATGGCCGTCCTGGATCTGCGGTAGGAGACCTCCAATGTAATGGTCGCTAGCGTCGGTGTCCACAATGAAGGCGCCACCCGGTTGTGGGAAACCCAAAATTGAAGCACTGCACAGGGTCCCCTTCGGGTGCTGGAAAGCGTCTTCGGCGTCCTCCGTCCACACATAAGGCCGGTTTTCCTCCGTCAGGCGGGTGAGGGGTTTTGCGATGTTGTCGGCCCTCACGCCGGCCAACCGTTCCTCAAACTTTGCGGCGAGAGCCTCGTTCGCCGCCTTCATTTCCGTTGTCAGTTCGGCCATCTTTGAGGTCATTGTCGTGGCCAAGTTGTTGTTAGCCGTTTCCGTCTTCGCTGTTAATTCGGCCTTCATTTCTTCCATCTTCCCTATGATGTTGTCGTTTGCCGCTTCTGTTTTTGCAGCGAGGTTTTCATTTGCCGTCTTCATTTCTGTCAGTTCCGCCTTCATTTCCATCATCGTCTCCAAAATTTTCTCCAATGCCGCGTCCATGGTTGTAATGTTCGGTGATGTTATCTTCCCGCTTCCTGACACCAGTGTGACTTTGTGGGTTCGTGAAATAAAAAGTTCAATTACACCACTCAAAAATGTTCTTATTTCCACCGACTTACAGTTAAACCCTTGCCAATTACACAGAATTACTTGCTGCACACAATTACAATTCACCCGTTCGTCCGTTACAATTTCCTTGTACTCGCGGTTACGTAAGCTCCGGTACACCTTCACAGTTACGTACAGTCTTCCGTTGCACAATCTTCTCGTACATTAACACGTCACTGACTAACTCCTACACCAAGAACTGCGACTGTCTCACTAGCTAACTGACCGACCAACTCCAACTCTGTCTGTCTGTAACCCTCTTTATATCGGAATATCCCGCCTTCTGGTGTTTACAGGATTGTTCTAGTAACAGAAAGATCGAGAACCAGGTGTAAGGAAACATACGGCACAGTCATGTTTTTCCTCCCAACCGCCGCCTTGTCACCACTATAAGACAAACGAGGGGAAGGTGTGGCTAACCGAACCTCCCCTGCCTTCCGCTCCCAGCTGCTTCACAGGGTGTTCCAGCGCTCGCGTTACAATACTAAGAGTTCTAAATTGCTGGAAAAATGCTTCGCAGATAGTCGTGTCTGAAGAGAATCATGTGGTGGCCTACTGACTGTCTTTTAGCTTGCCTCTTGTGATGGAGTTCTGCAGAATCCCTATACAAAGACCAACATTAATCCACAAGCATTACTTCATTCCAATGGCCCTGATATCTTTGTTCCATAACAAAAATGTCCTGATGGAATCTCTCCTCATGTTCATCACTAACAGCTCCACAACTAGGAGGGAAAAAGACTAGGTGAGAGTGGAGAAAGTGGATCTTAAGGGACATGTTGCATCCAAGGTTACGGTAGTTTTGCAGGAGCACTGTCACCAAATGCTTGTAGTTGTCGTCTCTTTTGTTGCCTAAAAATCCATGAACAATACCCTTGAAGGCTTCCCAAGCTTCCTTTTCTTTCCCCTCAAAAATTTGGTCAAATGCAGAATCCTTTACAAGTTCTCTTATTTGTGGTCTGACAAAAATCACTTAAACTGCAATAACAAATTTCGCTATCATCTGAGAGTTGACTCTGGCCAGTTGTCTGCAACAGATCAAATGTGCTACTGTGGGAGTATCAGAATTCAACTTCCCAACAATTAAATATACTATGTAGTACCCCATACTGTCCATAGTTTCATCTATTGATAGCCAGTCGTATGTGATTCACCTACATCCGAGCGAATTCTGCTCAAAACCTCTACATATGTACCATCAACATAACATTTCCTTATGATGGATTCTGAGGGAATATTTCTGTGGCAGTATTTTTCTAAGCAGCCTTTGAATGTGGATTTTCCAGAGCACTAAATGGAATATTTGCTGTGATTGCTCAGCATAGATCAGCATGAAACTCATTTTTGTTTGAAGAATGGTTTCCGCCTGGGTTAGCAGAGGCACTTTCAGTTTTCTTTCGTTTCAGTGTTAAGCTGATGTGCAGTCCCTGTACATGTTAAGTGTGATTTTTTGTTGCTGGATACACAAACACACAGAAAAAACAAGTGTGGTAGGTAAATAGATCTATATCTTTTACTAATTGTAATTTTTTGTGTTACTGAAGTTTCTGAATTTCTAGCAAGAGTTTAGTTATGTAAATTCAAAATTTAGTTTTCAGAAACAGTGCCTTCAGCACATCTGCGCCAAAGCATATCAAGCTGAGATTTAAAGGAGAAATTTTGTTCCAATAAATCATGCAGGTAGATAATACTATAGCAATTAATCTAGAAAATGGTCACTCAGTATAAATTTAGAAGAAAAAAATATATAATACGTACATTTAATTTGCTCACGTGTTTGCTACACGCTTAACAGAATATTGTTTGTCCACCTGTGGTGAAGCCTGAAAATTCTTGAAACCATTGACGTATCAGCAAAACCTTTGAAGTTTTAATTTTCAGCATTGCACTGTCATCAAACATACATTTTAAACTCTTAAGACAGAATGTAAAAGGGAGAGGAAAGATGTGACTGACCGAAGATGCACCAAGTAGGAGGGTACGAAGGCGCGCTTTCTCTTTCTGGGAACGGGGTGAAGGACACTCAGTTATTGTGCACTGCTGCCATCGCTTCCAAGGTCCTTTAATGGCAACCCTCAGACTAACCATGAAAGTTACATGTATGATCTAGTTAAAAATTAATACACACTGCAAAATATGTTTTAGAATTCAATTTAGAAAAAGAATGAATATGAATAATCATGTAAGACTTGAAGCTTTCACTGTGAGCATTACTAATCAAGACTTCGCAGGTGATCAGCCGTGTCCAATTAATAATCATAGCGTCAACACCCGGCTCACAGAACACAAGAGATGTTGCCCTCTAGGCCACCCCAAGAAGTCCGCAGTTGCTGAATATGCACTTTGGGCCGAAGGGGAACACATAATTCAATACCAGGAAGCATCAGTCCTTTCACCTAAGCCATACTATCACGCCAGACTACAACGGGAAGCCAAAGAGATTTACAAACACCCCTACAATTTTAACCGGAAGGAGAAAGCTTTAAAACTAAACAAAAACTGGCATCCGATCCTTGAACAGATCGAACACTACAATAATCACAAAATACATGCGAACCAATCAAGTTCCAACTACACTAGAGCAGCTAGTAACCGCCTACCACCACCCCCTGCCACGCAGCACCAGCCGAGCCAACCACGAGATGGCAAACTATGTATAAATATGGCCGCATCGCCAGCTAGTGAGTCAGTTGTGACTGAAACTTCACCCAGAAGACTCAGACCACGCCACCACTGATGATGTTCACCACAGACGTGAACGAAACGTATGGATCTTCCAACTCTATCAGACCATGGCTCCTGAGCCCAGAAAATTCTTCTATCTTCAAAAAAGAATGAATAGATTTTCGGAAAAAGAATGAATGTTTTAAACTAACAGATTAAACATGTATAATAAGTAAAATCAGGCTTTATTGTCAAAACAGGCATTTTTAGGTGCTATTAAAACTAATTTTAGGTACAGTTACGTATGAAATGTGTATTTGCAAGTTTTTATGAAGTTATCGTTTAAGGATTAAAAAAGGTTTGTATCAAAAATCTAAGTCTAGTTATAACACCAGCTTTGAACACAAAAAATGGTAGTATACCAGGATTATGTGTACCAAATGCAATGTGGAATGTGTGTTCACCCATTTTGAAACATACCACACAAAAGAGAAATATTGATACTCATTTTGGGAGGATATAGTTTCATTCATGCATTATATGGAATATGTATAGCAAAGTTACAGTAGTTAAAAAAATCCTGTAAATTGTTTTGGTCACTCCTGACTTTAAATAGAAAGAACAAATTTAAATGTATTTTATTCAGTATATTAATTTAAATTGAAGTAGTAAAGGTGCTAACCTTTTCAAAAATAACAAAATGTGCATAAGTGGTCATTGGACAACCCTTAATCAGGTGCACTGCGGGTGGTATTACACCTGATTTTTAAATGTTAAATAAATTAACCTCTGGGTCATCTACAATTACCTACACGGACTTTGGTAGTGTTTTAGAACATTTTCAACATTTTCTTTAATTTTCAGTACAGCATTTTATATTTAAAAAGAATTTAATATTGCAAAAATAACTTAGCAAGGAGGGATTAACAGACTGAAATAAGTGTAACAGTGAGAGGGTTAAGAGAGAAGCTTTTATAGTGCATTTACAATAACAATAACCTCACTTATGGCTCATACTAGTTCAGTCTACAAATCTGGGAAAATTCTCAAGTAGACTGTTGTTTGGGATGGTATGCCAGAATTTCTCTGTAACTTATGTCTAGAGTTCAGCTTTCCATCCAGTTTGCTTATTTTATTACCAACATGGACTTCTGCATATATAGTTACTTCACTGCCCTCATACATGCCTAATTTATGAAAACAGGACAAATTTGAGTTTGATTTATGAGTCACTATGTTTACACTCAAACTTCACTTGTTGTATAATTAAACGTTTTCAAGATCATTCGATCTCATCCTCAGCTGTTTGGTGACTAAATGAACATTCCTCTTCTTCCACTACTACGGAGCTCCGATTACTCTGCCATCTGGTGTTTGGGGCACTAAGTTTTAATACTTAGAATACTTCACTGTTAATAATGCTTCTGCTTTTAATATTTAGGACAAATTTGCTTACCCTTGAAAGTTACAATGAAAGCTCTTTAGTTGAAAACATGACACTTTATCAGAAGTCTGAATTTTATGAATATAGAGAATGATACTGGTAACACTAGCAAGAGGATTTTGCTCTCACCCCTCTCTCTCACCCACTTACTCAGACACCATTTAAAAGTTACCTTCAAATATTTTATGCAGTTTTATTTCTCATTCTTCAGTGTCCACTCATTCTAACTTCATATTATTAAATCTTAGTCACTCTAGATATTACATTATCTACCTGTTTTGCAAAGGAGAGTTAGATTCATACTATCTAGAAACATGCTGCTTAATCCTACAAGCTCATTTGCAAAGCTCAGGCACCCAATTCTGTTGTTTCACTCAAATTGATTTACACCACACCATGAAAAGTATTTACCTATATCCAGATCTCCATTAGAAATGACTTGGCCAGTGCCACTGAAGGATACTCTCAGTAGTAAATTGTAAGATTTTACCAGATGGCCATTTGACAAGTTAAATGACTCAGTTGGAATAGATATGGTTGGAGCCTTTGGAGGAGGATGATCTTCTGATGGATTGATGGGTACTTCATTTGTACCCAGAGAGATCTATAAAAGAATAAACATTGATTAGCCAGCACATTAGCAAGCTTCAGTTTCTTGATTTCTTACCCAACCATACATAATATTTAAGTCTGGTTGATTTGGAAAGAACCAAAGCATGCCTTAGGAATTTAAAGGCTATTTTATGCTGAAGAGTAGTGGTTAAACTCGAGACATTTTGGAGTTCCTTCTCCCTCCTTTCTTCCCCCCTGCATTTCTAAGATTGCAGCATCCAGATTATAGTGGGAAATCTAGAAGGAAGTAATCTGCTGCAACTTTGTGAGCCAGTATCATCTCACTATAGAGCTCTGTGATTTGTCAAAGTTTAGGCCAATACCTTAGCGGCCAACAAGAGCAACTCCAGCAGGCCTGGAAACAACATTCTCTATTTTGTTATAAGTATTACTCTCCAATTTTCACCCTGCTTTTTTTTTTTTTATTACCTGCTCCAGTCTCGACAGAGCTCCTTCCACCTCATCCTTTGGTATTAACCTTTTCCAAATATGCTAGCCATACTAATTCCATCCCCTACTCTAATTCTTTGTAAAAGATTTCTCTACCTTTATCCCTGAATTTCTTAAAGCTTTTATTTGGTCCTACTAGTTTCTTCTTGCTTATGTCAAAGCTTACCTTCAATGGAAAGTGAAACCTAGTAATACTATTTGATTTGATTTATTGATTCATCCATTAAAACATGTACATGTTATAGGACAAATCAAATTAAAAACTAAGAACTAAAAACTAAAAACTAAGTACAATATTTATAATTAAGGTAGCTAACTAAATATTTACAAATTTAAAAATTCATCCACGCTGTAGAAGCTATTGGCTCTAAGGAAGTTTAATAACAATTTCTTAAATTGATGTTGTGATTCAATCTTTTTTATAGATTCAGGTAGCTTATTGTAAAGATGTAAGCCAGCATATGTGAAACTATTTTCATACATCTTTGTTTTGTGTGACTTCACAAATAAATTATTCTTTGTTCTAGTGTTGTGTATATGAATTTCAGAATTTGTTTTGAATAAACTTAGGCTTGCTTTCATATGTACAAGAGTTTCATATATGTATATACTTGGCAGTGGTAAGATACCTAATTTACTGAAGTATGGCTTACAACTAGTTGTGCTTGAGACATCTGCTATGATTCTAATTATTTTCTTTTGGTATCTGAATACTTTTATACTGTCTTTAGAATTTCCCCAAAAAATTATACCATATGCCAACAAACTGTGTATATATGAAAAGTACACTATTCTCTGAACTTTCAAGCTTGACATGCCTGTAATCGCCCTCATTAAGAAACACATTTTACTAAGCTTTTTCGTCAATGCCTCTATGTGAGTTTCCCAATTTAAATTTTCATCTAGTATTAGTCCCAGAAATTTGATAGTTTGTACGTAATGTATTTGGTCTTGTCCCAGCATTAATTTTGGATACAATTGACTTCCACTCATTTTATTATAGAAGCTTAGGGCTGCTGTTTTCTCCTTACTCAATATTAACATATTGGCACTAAACCATTTTTGAATATATTTTAGATTATTTTCAATATGTACATCTGCCCCTTCCTTATTCACCCCTTTGATAAAAATATTTGTATCATCTGCAAAAAGTGTAACATTTATATTGGTTCTGTTTTCTACATTATCTGCCAAATCATTAATGTACACTATAAATAAAAGAGGTCCAAGCACAGTACACATCTAACTCTATTAAATATAATACATAGTCTGTCACACTTTTCCCACTTATTTATAAATGTGAATTTCTCTCCTCTACCCCTACCTTTTAATCCATTGCATACAATCATATTATTCACTTCATAAAAGTCAATCAGTTTAATTTCTTTATCACATACTTTATCCCTACTTCCTCCTGGTTCCTACAACTGCTTTATTCTTTATATTGTTTTCTGCCTCTCATATTCTGATTTGCTCTTCACCTATCCTTGAATCGAAGTCCCCTACCCCTACATACCACTACTATATCAATGTTTACATAATTAGCCTGAATTTCTTCTATGTTCTTCTGTACTTTCTTGAATGCATTTTGATCACAGAATTTTGAATCACTCGGTTGTACACTACTCTTGTGGCTCTTCCATTACATTACACTCCACAAATATTTTTTCTAACTTCCAAACTCACTTGCAATATTGTATCTTATAAGAAGTCACAAATATCATAAAAGCATAAAAAAACAAAACAAAAACATGTTTAATACTCTCTAAACCTTCAAAAATTCATCAGTTCATTTGATATAAAATGAATAAAATCTAAGTCCAAATGTACTTACTGCACATGCACCAGTTGCTGCCAACATTGCTCCCACAATGACCCTGCTTTTTGTTGCCAACATTAAAAAATCAATACACTAGCCAATAAATGAACTAGCAAAAGTTTACACTAATCAAACGTATAACTAAACTATTATCTAAACTAACATTTTAACCAAGCAGTCTCGGTGCCATTAACACTCTGCAAAATGTACATCCATTTGATTCTGTCAAATACCATCCCTTGAGAGGTGATGCCAGAGAAATCGTCAGCGCAACTCAATGTTTTAGTATTTATATTTGTTTTTGGGTCCATGAAATGCAGGCTGTGATTTACAATTAGGTGGGCTGCAAAACCCCCAGCCATTAAGCTGTTGTATCCACCCCAGCAGTTGGTGTGGATCATGCTGGCAAACTCCACATGATCCTGAATTAAAGCAAAGAGGATGGCACCATCTCTTCAATATCTGAGGCATACTGTCATCCATACTTTATTTATCATGTAGATCAACCTGAGAATCCAGTTTCCTCCCATGATGCAGCCGCAATGATACTTCCTCCTCCCAATTTTACATATATCAATCTGTACAACATGGCCAAGACAGCTTATTTTGCCCCCTGCTGTAGTATTTATCCATTAAGGATACGCATACCTCCCGAAAATAGCCAAACCAATCATATTGTTCTATGGCTTATATTTGTATTCCAATGGAACAATTGATAAGACTTTTATATAGAATAAAAAGAAGTATTTCAGAAAGTGGAGGGCCATTGTTACCAAAATTAGGCAAATGAGTCAACCTTATATACACTTTTCTCCACTTACAAGTTTTTTAATGAAGGCTAGTTGCTGGGAACTTCTTCCCTATCCTCAATTCTATGGCTGACTGATGATGCACCGGTGTCTGCATCTGGCTAGGGGTCATGTTGCTATCTGATACTCTGGTAAGTTTGATGACGTCATCTACAGCAGGAATTTCCAAATTCATCAAGAGGTTCTGTTTCTTCTTAATAAATATGTTTTCCCAAATCTGCAGTCTTAGAGGTTTCTTTGCCTGTTCGAGAAATTCTATTTCTTGCTTTATGTTGTGATTCTCAGACCAAAACACATGGATAAGTCTGCCTTAGCACATCACTTTTGGTCTGAGAATCACAACATAAAGCAAGAAATAGAATTGATCAAACAGGCAAAGAAACCTCTAGATTTGGGAAAACGTATTTATTATGAAGAAACAGAACTTCTTGATGAATTTTGAAATTCCCGCCGTAGATGATGTCATCAAACTTACCAGAGTATCAGATGGCAACATGACACCAAGCCAGATGCAGATACCAGGTGCATCATTAGTCAACCACAGAACTGAGGATAGGGAAGAAGTTCCCAGAAATAGTCTTCATTAAAAAACTTGTAAGTGGAGAAAAGTGTACACAAGGTTGACTCATTTGCCTAATTTTAGGATAACTGGAAATAATCATTTCTTTCACACTAGCCATATGTAGGCTAAAGTTTGAATGAGTAGAGCTAGACTGAAAAATTCAATGCCATAGCGCAGATTTGAATTTTTCAGTCTGGCTCTACTCATTTAGGATAATTGTTTGTAAAAAAAAAATGCATGGACATAGCTGAGCATAACCAGGAGAATGAATATTAAGATTAAACTAAACACTTTAGCAACACAACTTCACTATTACTATCTGTTTTTAATATCTTATGGGACTGGTTTCGAAACACATTCATTTCAAAACCAGTCCCAAAGGATATTAAAAACAGTTAAGTAATAGTGAAGTTGTTTTGCTCAAGTGTTTAGTTTAATCTTAATATTTAGTCTGCTTCTCTGTTAGCAGCTTCAGTTTCGTATATAAATATTAATGAAGCTCGCCATAGCAGTGAAACACAACGTACACTTACCAAGTTTATTTACTAAATGGCAGAAACTAAACTGGATATTCATTTTCACAAACGGTAAAGACAGCTTACGTCTAGCAACAGCACACGTTGGTGGATATATATGTGCAGTTTCAACACAGTCTGCAACTCATATGTCTGAGCCAGTGGTGCCAAGGTGGACAGCAAATGGCTCTGCAACTATTGAAGTTATCAGCACAGCTATTCGTGGCAACTTCCGCAGGTTCCATCAGCACTTATTTCAGTGGTCCATTGTTGGACTGAAAAATGTCTGAGAAACATAATCAAAAGAATATCCTGTCTTTCTTTTTTTCCCATCTACTTCCATTATGCACCACAACACAATCCCTTTCTCTACTCCATCTAATACTTTCACTTTTATTTTCTTACTTTTCTTCACAAATATACCTACTACCTCTGACATCCACCCTTTCTCTTTTTCCCCCTCACTCCTCCTTTGCCATAGAAAACAATCACTAATAATCACCTTTGCCCTTTTATTTAACCAAGGGGTTCCACTACTGTCAGCATATTTACTTCTAGCCCGCCTCGGTAGCGTGGTGGTAGCATGTCTGCCTCACGTTCAAGAGGTCCTGAGTTCGAATCTCCGTCACAGTGAGTTACCTGGTTAAGGTTTTTTCTGGGGGTTTCCCTTATCCTGAAAGACGAATGTCAGTTAACTCTAAGCTCTATGGACCCTGGGCTCATTTGAGCATCATTTCACCCATTTCTTTCATCGTCCGATATGACAATGCTGGAGGAAGTAAATTTAAAAAAAAAAATCTACTTCTAGCACTTGTAATACTTCCCTGTTGCCAATTTTATTCCACACACCTTCCAAGTTCCACACACCCGAGAATACTATTTCCTATACAGCTCCTTTCAATCAGATATTAGCTGATCTACTCTGCTTCTTTGTTTTGTCCTTTATGCATATCTGTATTCTCTTGGCTGCTCTTCTACCTGCATTTTACTTCCATCTGGTGATGACATAATTCTTAATCCAATTGCTTGATATGAACTCATAAACCTGCTGATGCTGCCCTAGCTTACTTCCATTCTTCCTTGGTGACATCAGATGCTGCTGCCCCTCCTCCTCCTTTTGATGTTTCTCCTCTTCTGCTTATTTTCTCAGTCCTTGTTCTGTAGAATGCTGATGTGAAATTCTTTGCCTATTTATGTTCTATCTTTGCGGAGACATGACATTTTCTTCCATTGATTCAAAGTGTTAGGCCGCTGACATACGCTTTTCTCATTTGCCTTAGTAAAAACTCTCTGCTGTTTTTCTTTCTTCAAAAGTCCTGTTCTATAAATATTTTTGTACCTTTTAAGTTTTCTTGCATTTGATAGAACAAGTATTTTGAACTTCATGGTGCTGAGTTTTACCAGTATTGGTCTGTTCAAATTTCTTCTTTCTCATCAAAATGAATAAATTATTTCATAACCCTGGAAAGGTAGATCTAGTTTCTCTACCACAATTTTTTCTCCTTTCTGTCATATCCATTTTTCTTGTTCTTCTGCTACTCCAAAAATTATTATATTTAACTCCCTCTTTCTTTCCTCCTCTTTTTCAAGCTTTGTTATTCTTTGCTCTAGTATTCCCAACTCCCCCTCCTATTCCTCTTCAAATCCTTTTATGACAAGAATTTTAAGAAAATTTATTGAAATTGGAAGCATAAAGGACTTGTCAAAATTTGATCGCTCAAAAAGTGCAACTTGTGAGAACACTTCATTGGATTCTCCACTAAGCGCATGAAAACACTAAGTATCTACAACAAATTCGGCATCAGAATCAAATGTAAGCCAAAGCTCCATGATGAAAATCCTAACTGCTTCAGTGAAGCTATTTAAACTCTGCAAAGGCCGATATGGATACCCAAAAACTAGTGCAAGACATTTAAATTGCAAGATGTAAAAATGCTTCATAAATATACGTATCTTCTGTATTCAATTATTTTAATGAAACAAAAACTGGTTTAAAGCTCATTAGAGACAGTATGCATCTATGACATCACCAAAGTAGAGACTATATTAACGAGCCATTGAAATTTCACTATTTTGTTTCACTCATTCCATGCGTTGAACGCATCTAATTTGTGATTCATCTTGTTTCTTGTGCATATGAGTTATGGCTGCATTAGCAAAGTGTTCTCTGTTTCAAGGTTTTATGGTTCAGTTTATGCTACCCTGCTATAACTGTATACGTTGTGTAACACATAGGCTGCAAAGAAAGCAAACCTCTCTGTTAGCATCTGTATATATATATATATATATATATATATATATATATATATATATATGTTGAAATATTTTACAACATTAAGTTTATGGGAGACTTATATGCTGTTATTTTCACTCAGCCATATAGTCACTTTGATTGTGTCAGGTTTCAGAACAATTTCTTTTAGCTAAAGCACATATGAATCCATTTAATACCGCTATGTCTATGGATTCAACCCAGCCATCATAAGGAACATGATGAAGAGAAAGGAAAAATTGAAGATAATATCAAAAAATACCACTCTCACACCACTTAAAAACACAAATTGGCAATATAGAAAATTCACCTACCATTCATGGGCTTTTAGAAAATTTGAACGAATCTTCAAAAGACTAAACTTAAAACTAGCACCCCAAAACAAATTCAGTCTGAGGAACCTGCTTAATAAACCACTTAAAATACAATCCCCAACAATTTGAAATCAGGAATTTATCAGATTAATTGTGAAACCTGTGAAAAAAGCTACATAGGAAAAACTAAGAGAAACTTGTTAACCAGGCAAAAAGAACACCAGAGGAACATTAAGTTGAAACAAACAGAAAAATCTGCAGTTTCACACCATTTTTGGACAGAAAACCACAACATTGGCCACAACATTAGACTGTTAAAATCTTTAAGTACACCCATAGAATTGGATATTTGGGAAAAAATATTCATAAACAAAAACCGTGATAAAGTTATAAATTTTGAAATCCCGGCATTAAATGAAGTATAAAAACTTAGTGCCCCTAACACCAGATGGCAGAGTGATTGGAGCTCCGTAGTAGTGGAAGAAGAGTAAGGTTCATTTAGTCACCAAACAGCTGAGGATGAGATCGAATGATCTTGAAAACGTTTCAATTATACAACAACAAGTAAGTGAAGTTTGAGTGTAAACATAGTGACTCATAAATCAAACTCAAATATGAATACTTCACTGTTAATAATGCTTCTGCTTTTAATAGTTATGACATATGAAATTGTTAAAACTTCTGTGCTAATCATGGCTTCAACTAGAAATGCAGCAAATAAATTAGCTTGCATATGAGCTTCTGAAATTACTTCAGAAATGTGGAGAACAGTCATTTGGATATTGATGGCAAGTTTTCAGATTTTTTGTGAAGATTCAACATTGTGGAATGGTAAAAATAACTCGGAACACAAATAGACATACCTTCACTGCACAGCCTCTGGTGTACAACCGCAGACAGCTGACTTCTGATAGCCAACCAATTGACATTTTACAAATTACTTTTACAGCTGACAGTGTCTCTCACTGTTACAGAAATAGATGTATATGTAAGTGGAGTGGAGGAAGACTTGACCTCCGAAAATAATTTAGGGCCTAAGAGTAGAATTCAGAAGTGGACAGAAGTAACACAGATTTACAGACTACTGGTCTGGATGTTACACCTAAATCAGACATTAGATTTATACTAGTCTACAGATGACATGCTAGCTACTCCATCTTTTGGGAAATGCATGTCAAATAACAGGTTAACTTCCTGTGTGTTTGGAGGAATTTAGTAACAGTGACGTAAAAATTAATATAAAAATTATTTGTGGTTGGTTTATTGACACTCGTCACTTACTTTTTCATATATTTATGAGAGACTAGTTTCAAAGGCCCTGGCCTCCATGGTTAACTTCCATTTTGTGGTTCCTTCACTTCACAGCTCTTAAAATATAACTGATAAACTATGTAAAATAAGACCATTTTTTTATTATGTATTATTTCAAAATTCAAAGAAAATTATATGCCTAGTTAAAAGGTCACTTTTGATGAAAGCTCTACACTTCCGAAAGGCTTAGAAGATACATCAAAACAAAGAGGGTCAGATTTGGCATAAAGAGTTTCGATCTATGTGAAAGTAAAACGGAATATCTTTACAATGCTGTATATACATAGTCAAGGGACTTAAAATAATGGAGAAGCAGTTATCTGGTACTATAGTAATGCACCTGATGAAATCTGTACTTGATCAGAGTAGGAACATATATTTAGATAATTGGTACAGCTCTCCTAAGTTATTCATGGCCTTAATACAAAAGAAAAACAAATGCAATTGGAACCATATGTTCAAATTGTACTGGCCTGCAGAAAGATATGAATGCAAGGGCTCTAAGAAGAGAAGAAATGTAAGTGTTTGATAGATAGTCAACATGAAAAATTCAATGCCATGGCCGGGATTTGAACCATAGATCTCCTGGTTTCCTTCCAGTCGCTCTAACCCATTGAGCTACCATGGTCAACGTGCGGTAGATAGTCAACATGAAAAATTCAATGCCATGGCCGGGATTTGAACCATAGATCTCCTGGTTTCCTTCCAGTCGCTCTAACCCATTGAGCTACCATGGTCAACGTGCGGTCCTGACATAAAATTCTCCAGTTGACTAATATTACCCCGGTAGACCATAAGGGACTCTCGCATTTGAGATACACCGTTTGTGGCGACTTACTATCATAAGTACTTGAGTCCCAGGCTTCATCATTTAACTCTTATTATTTTAGTTAATTGATGGAAATTAATCATTTCTTCACAACAGCCGTGTATAGGCTAAGCGAATGCAAGAGTCCCTTGTGGTCTACCGGGGTAATATATGAGTCAACTGGAGAATTTAATGTCAAGACTGCACGTTGACCATGGAAGCTCAATGGGTTAGAGCGACTGGACGGAAACCAGGAGATCTGTGGTTCAAATCCCGGCCATGGCACTGAATTTTTCATGTTGACTATCTATCAAAGATCTTAGCTTACACACAGCTAGTGTGAAGAAATGATTAATTTCCATCAATTAACTAAAATAATAAGAGTTAAATGATGAAGCCTGGGGCTCCAGTATTTACGATAGTAAGTCGCCACAAATGGTGTATCTCGAATGAGAGCCCCTTGTGGTCTACCGAGGTAATATATGAGTCAACTGGAGAATTCAATGTCAGGACGGCATGTTGACTATGGTAGTTCAATGGATTAGAGCGACTGGACGGAAATCAGGAGGTCCATGGTTCAAATTCCAGCCATGGCATTGAATTTTTCATGTTTACTATCAAAGATCTTAGCCTATACACGGCTAGTGTGAAGAAAGGATTAATTTCCATCAATTAATTTAAAAAAAGTGTAAGTGTGTCTGTTCCCAACTTTGACTTATGTTGCTTGGCAAGACACAGGCATTATCCAATTGCAACTCTACAATTTTGATGATTTACACTGGAAAAATAGATGATCACTCTGGATGGATTGTTCAGAACCAGATATCATAAGAATAGTCAAATTAAGAAAGCTACAGTGGGAAGGTATATTACGGATGAGTTACCAAAGTATACCTTCAAAATCATTAAAAGAGAAAATGTATGGAACCAGAGCAGTTGGTAGACCAAGGGAAAGATGGCTTGATGAGGTTAGGAGAGATGGGAGAAGCATGGTGGATATAAGTAACTTGTATAAGGAGAATGATGCAACAAACAGGGAAGAATGGAGGCAATGGTTAAGAGAAACTAAGACTTGATTTGGGCTGCAGCACTATGGAGGAAGAAAAAGAAAGTATCATTGGATTATGAGAAATTTGTCACAAATGGTTCCTTTTTCATTGGGTTCACCTAATATGAGTAAATTGCCCACAACAGCATGTGTGAATGCTGTAATTTAAAGCTTTTTCACTTAGTATCTAATGATAGATGTTTTGTAACTTACAGCTCAGTTTTAACTGTTATGTTAGGCACACTTTGTAACTTGACATATACAACTGTCAGATTCAACAGTATCTGATCGCCTACATTCTGTATGACACTGCCTAAATTGAACATACTTCATAAGCAAGACAGAATTTCCTAAAAATGTGAAAAAAAAAAAAATTCAATTTCTTGCTAACTGTAATTTCACTAACAATTGCAGAACAGGAGACAAATTTCAGAGCAACCATATCAATCAAATGAGCTTAAACTTTACATTTTCTTGCCACTGTAGATTCCTACAGCCTAATGTATTTAGTGGAAGTTCCAAACAAAAAATGTAAGCAAAATATTAGTAAAATTACTATTCTGGTTATATTTCAAATGACAGGCCTTTTACGCATTTCCTTGTGTTTCTTTTCTTTTACCAACTCCATCTTTCTCACTAGAAAATAATGAGCATGGGCTGATTGTCTGGGTTTGCACAAAGGCAGTCGAAATACATATCATACTTGGTTATGTTTTCCACTGTCGGCATAGTAATACAATTTGTAAATCAGTATTTTGTGTACATTTTTTTGTTTACATTAGGTTGCCTTCTGAGGCTGGAGGGATTATAAGTACAAGCTTAAAATAAAATTTGTTTCTTAGTAAGATGTTGCACCTAAAAGCACAAAACTTTTCAAGGTAAGTACTATAATATTTACAAACATATTAAACAAGATTACTACATAATCCATATTAAATAAGGAAAAAGAGTGAAAACACAATACATACATTACACTGTCAAAAGATTTTTGAACCCCTACACCTTGAGATAATTGATAAATTACATTGCAGAGAGCATCACACAAAAAGGTTGCGTGCTTTTCTCATCTAATCCATAAATCATTTCTCCCCTGTTTGAATTTCATTTTGTTCAAATTTCAGCTCAACATCATTCATAGGATAATATGCTGTTTTGATCAGGTGTGGCAACAAAAAAATTGAGTTTGTATTGTCGCAAGGCCGTTATCTACGATAGCGCGGCTAGTGTACACAAAGAACCGGCAGATAACGATAGCGCCAATAAATAACAGACGGATTGTGTATCACGGAGGTAAAGGACTTGCCGGCATAGATTAAGTTACGCTTGTGGAAGGTGATAGAATATTTGTATTACTTCATTAGATACCTTGTTTATTCCAGAAACATCTAGGGATTGTACAGAACGGTCTCGAATTATGACAGATATATAAGAGATTGTGACAGGCCAGCGGACAGTTGTAAAACAGTCGCGGGAGAGGTAAGCAGAGAACAGCTGAGAGTGTTGTAACGAGAGCTGATGTTGTAAACTGAACGCTGTTTGTTATTGTCATCGACTTTGGAAGATTGTGTTGTATATGTGATGTAATGTTGTTAAATGAGAATTGAACAGTGTATTGCTACGGAAATAAAGAACATTTAGATTTTCGGCAAATTGGACTTTCAATTCTATGAACTCACAAAGTCACAACTGGTGTCAGAAGTGAGACGTTACCACCATGGAGCTGGCCAGCAAAGCCCTAGTCGACCTCCCACCAGAGTTCGTATCCCGAAAGGCTGCCTACACATTTGTCGACGGGGTACGAGACACGGAGATTCATCAGCACCTAATGCTCGGCGATTACAAAACCATCCACGAGGCGCTAACGGCAGCATTGAGGATGGAGGCGGCCAAGGTGACGGCTACCCTGACTTCTAGAACAAGAAGTATCTGCTATAATGGAGACCGAAGACCAGTCGAGGGATGCCGGCGAAGACCTAGTGACCTGTGTTGGGTGTGGACAGCCAGGACACCTGGAGAGAGACTGCCTACACCAGGAAGAGCAGATGGAAAACGACTAAGGGCCGTCGTGGCAAGGAGCACGTCGGCGCAATCACCACCATCCCCTCGAGTGACACTGCGCGCCGTCAGCCGACGGTTAGATGACAGCCTCATCGCGGACGGTTGGGTGAGAGGGAAGCCGTGCCGCCTGCTGGGGGACAGTGGGGCAGCCGTGACCATTATCAGACCTGACGTGGCCAAGGGTTTGCCATCCAGGAAACCAAGCTGACCATACCAGCTTGTGAAGGCATTGGGCGACACCTTGCCTGTCGAGGAGACCCTATTGAAGTTGACCTTGGGACGGAGTGCCATAAGTCTGTGGGTATTCGTCGCAAACGTGGCCGAGGAAGTGATACTAGGACTGGATGCCCTCAGGAGCCACGGGGCGATGGTCGACGTCGGCAGGAATGTCCTGCGGCTTAACGGAGAAGAGGTGATACTCCGGCAACCTGAAGAACGCCTGGGAATCTGCAAGGTCATCTTGAAGGACGACGTGGTGGTCCCCGCGAGAAGCGAGTTGGTGGTGACGGCGCGATTGGAAGGCCAGCAAACCAAGAACATGATGCTGGACCAGAAGACGCCTGTGCACGGACTGTGTGTAGCCAGAAAGTTGTTGCCATGCAGAGAGGAGGTGCCAGTGAGGCTGCTTAACCTGGCAGATACCGATCACGACATCCAGACCAGAACGGAGTTGGGGACGTGTGAGCCCGTGGTCAGCGTGACAGCAATAGACAAGACCCAGGAGCCGGTGCCGACGGAACACCTGGGGCCCCATCTGGAAGGCTTATTGGAGAAGGCGGCCGACCACCTGACCGCAGAACAGCTGGAGAGAGTTCGACAACTGCTGAGGCGATACCAGAGGGTCTTCAGCCTAGGCGACAGCGACTATGGCCGCACGGACCACGTGCTCCACCACATTGACACCGGAGATGCCCGGCCTATTCGGCAACCACCTAGACGCGTTCCGCTGGCGAAACAAGCGGCGGTACGGGATATGGTAGATGGCATGAAATCCAGGAGAGTGATTGAAGAGTCTGACAGCCCTTGGTGTTCCCCTGTAGTTCTGGTGACAAAGAAGAACGGTGAGCTACGATTCTGCATGGACTAGAGGAAGCTGAACGCTGTCACCCGGAAGGACTATTTCCCCTTACCCTGGATTGACGATACCCTGGACACGCTAGCTGGTACACAGTGGTTCTTGACCCTGAACCTGAAGTCGGATTACTGGCAGGTGGCTCTAGACCCGAGAGACAAGGAGAAGACTGCATTCTCGACAGGCCAAGGGCTTTGGCAGTTCACAGTAATGCCCTTTGACCTCTCCAACGCACCAGCCACATTTCAACGCCTCATGGAATCAGTAATGAGAGGATTGACATATGACGCATGCCTGCTATACTTGGACATCATCGGCAAGATGTTCGAAGACCATCTCGACAACCTGAGCAAGGTATTACAGAGACTGCAGGCAACCAACTTGAAGCTGAACGCGAAGAAGTGCTAGTTCTTCCGCAAGGAAGTTAACTACTTGGGCCACATAGTCTTACCAACCGGAGTGGCCACAGACCCTGAGAAGACCCAGCCTGTGAGAGATTGGCCTCGCCCAAAGGATAAGCGAGAGTTGCACAGTTTCCTGGGGCTGTGCAGTTATTACTGCCGCTTCATAAAGGGGTTCTCCAACATTGCCAAACCCCTCACCCGCCTGACAGAGGAACACCAATCTTATGTGTGGACGGATGACGCCGAAGGCGCTTTCCAGTACCTGAAGAACACCCTGTGCAGTACTCCAATTTTGGGTTTTCCACAACCAGGCGGCACCTTCATTGTGGACACTGACGCCAGCGACCATTGCATTGGAGGTGTCCTATCGCAAGTTCAGGACGGCCACGAGCAAGTGATAAGCCTACTACAGCAAGACGTTATCCAAGGCAGAGAAGAACTACTGCGTCACCCGGCGAGAATTACTGGCGGTAGTAAAGGCATTGGAGCACTTCCACAACTACCTGTACGGTCAGCCATTCCACCTGAGGACTGACCACTCCGCCCTCACATGGCTATTGAGCTGTAGGAGCCTGGAAGGCCAGACTGCCCGTTGGGTCCAGAGGCTCCAGGAGTACGACTTCGCCTCTGAACATCGTAGAGGGAAGAGCCACGGTAATGCAGACGCCATATCCCGAAGACCCTGCCCAGAGGAGTGCGGCCAATGCACAAGAGTAGAAGAGAAGGAGCATGCCACAGCAGTCCGAGTAGTCATGGCAGTGCCTGCTTGTTCTGCGCATACATGCATTAATGCTTATTTAACACCAATTACTTGTATCTTCCTATTTTACAATAAATTTAAATTAGTTCTATATGGGATGAAAACTTACCCTTAAAGGTTTCTTTTTGAATGGCACACGTCAAAACCTGGATAAACAAACAAGGGCACATCTTCAGATTCACAGCAAATAATATTGGTTTCCTTGCGAACTTCTTTTTTGTGACACTAGACATTTTCAAAATAGTTATGAGTTTTTCGGTTGTGGGTGGTTTCCTTTTAAGAAAGTGTTTTCTCTCAAGTATGAGAGGTGCTGTTGTGGTGGATTTCTACCCCCAGTTTGAAGTAGCCTCTAAATATTATAGTACTCAATTAGGTTACAAGCTATTGATACACGTATGTGCAGATAGGCCATTGTCTTGCATGAATTTAGAGCTCTGCAAATAGCTAAACAATTGTGTATGGTTACATCCAGCTCGTATAAAAATACTTTTGGTTTTTACTATTTAACTGTTTTTCGTAAAGAGGGATAGCTAGTAATAACTGATCCACACCACCCATACTTGACGCGTTATTTCTTCTGAAAATGGTGAAGCTAACATGTCATCTGTAGACCAGTACATGTCTAATCTACGTTTACAAATAACATGTACACTGTCCACTTCTGAATTCTCCTCTTATGCCCTAAATTGGTTTTAGAGATCAGGGCTTCCTTCATCCTACTCACATATACGTTGGTTTCCGTAACAATGAGAGACACTCAGCAATAAAAAAAAATTGTGAAAATGTCAGTTGGTTGGATGTCACAAGTTAGCTGTATACCAGAAAATGTCTATTTGTCTATAAGTCTATTTGTGTTCAAGTTATTTTGACCCCTTCACAATGTTGGTTCTTCACGAACATTTGAAGGCAGCAGGTCATTTTCTTCCTCACTGCTACCTATATCCTAAACATCTGTCAATATCTGAAAACTCGCCATCAATATCCAAATCATGTCAAACAGCAAAGGTCTTCCACATTTTCTAAAATGATGTCGGAATCCCATACACATCATACATAAGCTAATTTATTTGCTATATTACTGGGAAAAGCCTTTTTAGCCATGAAATTTAACAATTTCAAATGCACCACCATTCATTTAGCTTTAGATAGCTATTAAGAAATTACTCTGAACAGAGTATAAATAACTAAAATACTGAGCAAAAACAGCTGCATAAGGCTACCAGAAACTTTGGTTGTGAAATACTGTAATAAGAGGCACATACAGATGCTGACAGAGAGGTTTGTTTCTTTCCAGCATGTGTAATACAACACACATACAATGATTATCGCTTGGTAGGATAAACTATACCCTAAAACCTTGAACCAGAAAAGTCGCTTACGTCGCTATAAATACATTCATTCGTCTGCACACAAAACAAAATAACTCAAATATTAGATGTGTTTGATGCAAAGAATGGCTTTTTCTTCAGTGAAACAATAAAGTGAAACTCCAACAATTTATTAACCCTGCAGTGCTCGCGTGGCATTTTGAGACATAGAAGCTCACGCGGCGTCTGAGAGACGCCATTCAATTTTTTCATTATTTAGCTACATTTATGTAGCCTTAACAGTCCATTTTTACTATAGGGGGTAATCATAGTTTATTTTAAATTCCTGAACATATTTTGCATATATTTCTCAATTAATAAGATGTGTATTAAAGCAACTTTAATTACAATTACATTTAAGTGTACTTATTTTGGATAAATTCAACATTAACATAGTTTGATTTAAATGAAATTAACAATTAAACAATGTTGTTGCGTATTTTAACCATTTTTTATTATTCACAAATGTTAGTGTCCTAAGATTGTGCATAAAAACTTATCACCAGTTTCTAGTCTTTTCTAACACAATATTATGCTCAACGTCAAACCTTTATGAATGTTCTACAGCTTATTTTCCACAGTGCTTCTGTATTCACACTATGTACAGTCTGAACATATTTGCTGGGCATGTTCGAGACAAATATACTGTCCGCAAGACCTGCATGTATATCTCGTGGCTCTGTTTTTCAAACGACTACATTTGTAACACCTTTTTCTCTTCGCACTCGTATCACCTTTTGTCATCTGTGTTTCGTCTGTGTTAGTATATAGGTTAGAAATGTCCCGTTTGAGGGCTACTGGTAGGGAAGAACATTGTGAGCGAACCCTCAGGTAGTCATCTGCAAGATCACGAGCCAAATTTTTCAAAAAGCGACTGCGTTTCTTCACATCACTTTTATTGTTACTCTGGAAAATAATTTGACAATTTATGCCTGCTACATTCAGCATGCTGAAAAACACCACCATTGGCCACCTGTTTGTCTTCCTGAACACATTATATGTGCTACACAACTCATCTACAGTGTCAACACCTGATTTTGTTGTGTTGTAGAAAGTTATTATTTCTGGTTTTCTTTTTTCTCCAGTTGTAATATCAATAGCAGCATCATGGTGCATTGTAGAGATGGCCAATACAACTTTATTCCGTTTGGGTACATATGAAACTAATGTGGAATTCTTCTGGAAGCCGAACAAAGATGAGCCTACCTCTCGGGATTTTGCTGTGACAAATCCAGGGGGAATTTGTGGTTTGTTTTTCCTTACGGTTCCAACAATAGTAATGTTGCGTTCATACAGATAATTTGCAATTTCGATACTTGTAAACCAATTGTCTATAGTGAGATTTCTTCCTGTACCGGAAATAACTGAGATTAGACGTTTCACTACATCACTAGCACTGTTACTTATTTTAAATGGTCCTTCTGGCTGTTTTCCAGGATATATTTCAAGATTTACTGTGTAATACATTCGAGCAAATCAAATCAAATCAAATTTATTCACCATAAGATTTCCAATTACAGAAATATCGGCTTCGTCAATACAATTTTACATTACAGATTAACAGTAAACACATGATCGGATAAACAATACTTAAGTATGTTTCCTTATAGAACATTTTTTACTTTCTATTTTATTTTAGAAACTTAAACTAATTTGTTCAATATTTAAAGAAACAATATCAACATTTTGCAGTTACTAAAAAGATTAAAGATTGCAATATATATAATACATATGTCTAACAAAATTGATTCACTGTTCATCAAGGTATTCATTTACTGAATAAAAACATCTTTGTATTAGATACTTCTTTAATTTCCTTTTAAATATTGTTAAATTTGGTAATTCTTTGAAATATTGAGGAAGTTTGTTGTACAATTTAATACAGTTATAGTGTATACTTTTTTCATATAGGGTTCTCTTATGCCCTGTAACATGAAGATGTGATTTACCTCTAGTGTTGTGACTATGTATTTCAGCGTTTGTGACAAAAATATTTAACTGTTTATGAGCGATCACCAGCACCTCATAGAGATATATAGATGGAACTGACAGAATATTCAATGATCTGAAATAAGGTCTACAACTTGTGGTACTGGAAAGATTCATCATTAAACGTATGGCCCTTTTTTGTATTATAAACATTCTTTTCGTATAGCTCGTCTTTCCCCAGAATATTATGCCATAGGATAACTGCGAGTGAAAGTAGGCAAAATAGGCTATTTTAAGCACATCAAGATTGACTGATGATCTTAAAGTATATAGTGCAAAACAAGTTTGACATAGTTTTTTGGATAAAGCATCAATATGAGTTCCCCAATCTAGATTACTATCTACCCAAACTCCAAGAAATTTAATTTTATCTGTAGTAGTTACTGATTCATTCTCTAAGCATATATTAGGGAAACTTACATTTTTGTTGACTTTATGATGGAAACCTACAGCGATGCTTTTGCTCTTATTAATAATAAGTTTATTGTCTTTAAACCAATTTGAAACATAGTCTGTTACCCCATCAACGTTTGCTTTGAGTTCTTGTTTGTTTTTCCCAGAAATGAGAACACTGGTATCATCAGCAAACAGAGTAAATTTAGTATTAATGCATTGGTTGTTTTTGGCCAGGTCATTAATATACAATAGGAACAATAAGGGACCCAATACCGAGCCCTGCGGAACTCCATATTTAATGTTTTTTACACTAGAGCGAGCAGCTTTAATCTCCTTCGAACCATTTACTACATATTCAATTTCGGTTAACTGCTTTCTATTTATTAGGTACGATTTAAACCATTCAAATGGAACTCCTCTGATACCATAATTATACAACTTGTGTAATAATATATCACGGTCGACTAGATCAAAGGCCTTTGACTGATCAAGAAATAGTCCCATGCATTGATTCCCGCTGTCTAGATTTTTTAGTATATCTTCAATAACGTTCCGTAGTGCTGAGCTTGTTGATTTCCCTTGCTGGAACCCGTACTGCACTTTCGATATAATATCATATTTATTTAGAAATGCTAAGACTCTATTGTACACCACCTTTTCAATTACTTTAGAAAAAACTGATAAAATAGATATTGGCCTATAATTTTCACAATCAGATTTAGAACCCTTTTTAAACAGTGGTTTAATTTTTGAGACCTTTAGATTCTCAGGGAAGTGACCTTCACAGAGTGATATATTTATAATATGACATAATGGTTTAACCAGATGCACAGCGCAATTTTTTAGAAGCATATTAGAAAACTCATCTAGGCCAACAGATTTTTTGGGTTTCATACTTTTAATAATGGAGAGTAGCTCTGCTTCTGTTGTTGGTAAAAAATATAAAGATTCCCGAATTTGATTATTTTGGGTAATTAAGCACGAATTGATAGCTACGTTTTTCCTCTTTCTAATGAGTTCTGCAATGGTCGAAAAATATTGGTTAAATTCATGAGCTACCATTAATGGATTAGATACTTGCCTACCATTTATATTCACACTAAAATCAATATTTTTCCTTTTTTTCCCCTCAATCTCATGTTTTATAACATTCCATATAGTTTTTGATTTGTTTAAAGAGCTATTTACCAGAGTACCATTGTAGAGTTTTTTAGCCATCCTGACTACTCTGTTGTATATTTTTTTATACTTTATGTAATATTGTTTAAAATCATCGGAAGCAAGATTATGTTTAGTTAGTCTACTTAGGAAACGAAGTTTTTTGCTTGATATCCGAATACCCTTAGTAACCCACTTAGTTTTATGTGTTTTTTCTTTCCAAGTTGTGATAGGCATGGCTATGTTCAAGTTGAGATTAAGAATTTTTTCAAATTCGATGTAACATTTATCCAGGTCATTTTCGCAGCAATACACATCCATCCAGTTTTCTTTGGAGAGTAAGTAGTTAAAGTATTTAATATTGTCTTCACTGTATATCCTACACTTTTTTAATGACTGACCAGGGTTGCTTAAAGTATTATGCAATTTTATTTTAAGTTTTTGACCGTAGTGATCTGAGATGCCTGTCTCAAAGTTGTCAACTTCGAACTCAAATTTATTGGAATTCAAGATAAACTGATCTATAGCACTTATTGATTCTACAGCTACTCTAGTAGGTGAATTTATAACTGCTTCTAAGCCATACATGCTCAGTAGATCTGTGATCTGTCTTTTACCTCGACCTTCTTCCAAAAAGTTTATATTTAGGTCACCCACAATGATTACATTTCTTTTCCCTCTATAAAAATGATTTAAAATAATATCTAATTTTCTGATGAATTCATTTAAGTCACTGGTGGGGTTTCTGTACAAACAAATTACTATAACTTTGGAATCAGACAGTTCCACCATACATCCCTCAAAGTGCTCATCGCACATTAAATTGTTGAAGGTAGATATCTGTTTAGCCAAAATATTTTCTTTTACAAAAATACATGATCCCCCATTGTTTTTAGTTTGTCTACAGTAAAAGCTTTCCCTTATATAACCTTCAAAGTTTAACCTTCAAATGCCTATTTCATTTTCTTTTAACCAGTGTTCAGTAAGTGCTATGATATCAATGCCCTGTAATTTATCATTTAATAACACTTCAAAGTTAGTATGCTTATTTCTAATGCTTTGTACATTTTGATGAAAGATAGACAATGAGTAATTCTGTATAAACTGTTTTGCTGGTTGAACATCCACCACGTTACTTTTCAGTTTCCCTTAAGTACAGATGTAATTACATTAACTAATAACTGTCCAAATTTGGCTGACCCTCTGCGATTAAGATGTATGCCATCTCGACCAAAGTCATTGTCATACAGCCAAGAATTCCCATCTACCAGTAGGCAATCTTTGGAAGAACAGAGCCATTCAAGATCTCTGTTTATTCTCATTATTCTGTTGCTGTTTATATCACGCCTACGAAGTACGCCACTTATTATAATGCTAGCCCCTTTAGCTTGAGATTGAATTGAGTTCACTAGGTTTATTGCTTCATTAAGAATTTCTTCATCACTCACCCCCCGTCTGATGTTATTTGTCCCAGCATGAATTAACACCACTTCCGGATTATCTTCTTTTAGGTTCATGTTTTCCACTTTGTTTTGCATTTCGTTTAGTTTTATTCCAGGAAGGCAAAACGTTTCGTAACCTCTTTCTTTGCATGCCTCACCAGAAAATTTCAAGATGGAATCACCTACGACTAACACACGCCTTTTATTTGCACTGATTTTTGAATCACATTGATTAGCATTTTGTTCACTGCTTTCTTCATTCGCCACATCCGTTTTTTTCAGAACCTCAAACCTGTTTTTGGTTGAAAAAGCTTCTTTTCCACGTTCCCTAACCTCAACACTCCGCGGTCCTTTTGTAACGGTACTGTATGAAGGACTTGCATTTTCTCTGTTTATTGTATCCTTTAAATCTGCGTTTTCAGATTTTAGTTGGTTGATTTCTTTTTGAGCATTAAGGAGGTCCCTTGTGAGCAAATTGATCACCATGTGAAGCGACGCTATTGTTTCCGCCTCCCGTGTTGTGTCCGATGTATCACCACCCAATTTGCGGCCGGCATTTTCCGCATTTCCACTTTCGATATCGGAGTCTTTATTACCACTTCTTACTTGATCCACGTCGGTTGCGATATGAACTTCTTTTTTTCCATTTTCACTTTTTTCCACGCTATTAACTTGTAAAAGTTGCTTACTAGAACGCGTCATTACACCACCGGTCGCCATCTTTCTAAAGTCCAAGGCATATATGCCATCGACCAAGGCATATATTTTTATGCCGTACTTGCTTGGTTTGCTCGGAATGTATTATCTGAACTGACAATTTCCCCTAAAGCCTTCTAATTTTTCATCTAATGAGCAGTATTCCCCAACTGAATATGCATTCTGGCAGTTTTACACAAATGAAGTGAAAATGGCTCGAACTGGAGCCAGATTGTCAAGTTTTTTCCTCTCCATTCTTGTATCCCTGTCGTCCAACCTGAGGCAGTAGAGAAGAAATCTAAAACGTGTTTCAGACATTATCAGTCTGCAGAATTCTATACCCCATCTTATCTTTTGCCCATATATCCTTTTGTGAGTGTGGTTATCTTTTCTAGCAGCACACAGGTATAGTATTCCAAAGAGAGCCTTTATTTCAAGCATATCTGTAGGTCTTGCATCTCTCTCCCTACTATAATTAGTTTGGGCCTCCTCAATTTTCTTATTTGTGCATGTCACGATGTCATATTGTCATCAAAAAATATCTCCCAACATTCTTTTGGCGATTTTGCTTGTTTCGCACACGCTTTCACACCAGGCAAATGTGTAACAATGTTCTGCCGCCGAGTACGAACATTTTTTGGCAGATTAGCTTTATTCCATTTACAAACTTTATTTCGCCCTAAGAAATATTTCTCACTCTCACTGTAATTGTTACTATCATCTGCTTCTTGTTCTATGTCTGTAGATTCACTTCTTTGCTCCACAATATCTTCCTCGGCATCACTATTCGAATCAAGTTCAAAATCATCATCTACTTCTTCTTTTAACAAACTTTACACGATCTTCCAATCATCTGGATCAGAAGGATTGTATTTCCTCTGTTTTCCACTCATTGCAAACCTAAAAATATTAAAACCATTTCCATCAGGAAAAAAAATTGATACTGACAGTTTCTGATCACGACTTTCTGCAACAAATATGTTTTAAACCGGTATCTTACCTTGCAACAGTAAAACTCGCGTGGTGTCTGACAGACGCCGTCTACACATTCACAACTATAACTTCACTCCACCCTTGTTAGGCGAAAACTGGTGGGTTGTCGCTTAGATATATTGGTTAAGAGTTGCTAAGAGAAAGGGTGGCAGCTCAGCACAATGACCTCATCGGTATTGAAGAGATGGCGAAATGATTCTAGGCTGGCATCTGTGAGACGCCACGCGAGAACTGCAGGGTTAATATAGTCTCCACTTTATTGATACTGTAGATGGATACTGCCTTTAATGGGTTTTAAACCAGTTTTTGTTTCGTTTAAATAACTTAATAAATGTAGAAGATACAAATGTGTATTTATGAAGCATTTTTACAGCACTTAACAATTTAAATGTCTTGTTCTGTTTAATGGGTATCCGTTTTCAGCCTGTAAAGGTTTAAATGGCCATCACTGAAGCAGTTAAGAGTAAATTGATAAAACAATTTCAACCAATATACGTACCTTTTCTTGTAATAATTATTTTACAAAAGTGTAACACATGTTTAGGGATGAGTAAATTAATTTTAAAAAACTAGCCTTTAAACTGACACATGTGTTTCTGTATAAAAAGGATCTAAATCATTTGGATAAATATTTACAAAACCAAAGCACACTCTAACATGTTATACATATGTTCCTTCAATAATATTAACTTTACTATATTACATAAGAAAATGTGATAATCTAAATATATTAATATAATAAAGCCTCTAGAATTAACAGACTCCTGAGTTATGACCTTAGTGCATCAAAATCCTCAATTTTATGGGGACATTTTGCAACATGCTTAAAATATGACACACAAATCTGTAGCAACATTTAAAACTTCATACATATAACAGTAAAAAAATTATGTAGTGCTAATTGTAAGAAAGTGCTTCATATCACAGTCTCATATACACACAAAATTCAAAAATATTCCGAGTGGGGTCCAGCTACAACTATGGCTTCTTTCATATTCCTCTTGTTATAATGAATAGACAAATATTATGGAAAAATGTTTTGTTGCATTTTTATTACACAAATATACATATATTGCCATGGCAGTAGTGAGTGCCTGCCATAGGGGAACTATTCCACACCTTAGTTCTTTGTCTGCAAGAGAAGCAAAAAATGGAATGTTCAAGGACAGACATACAGCCAGAAGTAGCACCTTTATTTGTGAGTGCAGAAGTTTTCCAGATGGTTTGATTTCTGGAACTCTAGAAGATTCAACTTCCACAGCCTTCTTGCCATGACTCGCAGGGTATAAAAGGAGGTGCAAAGCCTAGCAGTTCAGTTCAGAGTCAGTCATGGTAGAAGAGCAGTTCCCGGTCAGTAGGCAAGGTGTGCAGTACAGTCCAGTGTTGTGAGTTGGTCTGCAAGGAAAGCAGTATGGTTCAGCTCAGTAGTGATGAGTGATGAGTTTGCAGGTAGCGTGTGCAGTACTGAGGAGCTATTGCACAGTTGTGAGTGAATCAGGATGCAGAGCAGTGTAAAAGGCAAACATTTTGTGTGCATCTAAAAGCAGCACAGCACAAGTTGGTATATATAACATAAACAATAAAAGGACAGTGATGCAGAAAGAGATGTGTTTAGTCTGTATACTTGTCCAAAGTGAAAGTGATTGTTACTAAAAATTTTAGCCCAATGTTAACTTACAAAGTGAGTTTGGCACAACTTGATACTGACATCTTAATATACATTCTCATCACACATTGCATAACTCTCAATTAAAGGAGAAGAAAAATAAGTAGAAGAAGAAACAAGTCTGTTGGAGAATTTAGTGTCATGTTGGCATGTTCGCCATGGTAGCTTAATGGTTAGAGCAACTGACAGACACCAGGAAATTCATGGTTCAAATCCTGGCTACAGCACTGAATTTTTCAGCATGACTCTACCCTTTGATTAGGTTTAACTTTTTACCAAAACTTAACAAGGAAGCTTACAATTTTCAGCATTGCCCATATAAGGAACTGAGCAGACAATTTTTTTTTATTAACAAGAAATGTGCACTCAAGTGGAGCATTAAATAAGGATAATAGCCCGCCTCGGTAGTGTAGATGTGTGCCTCACGTTCAAGAGGTCCCAAGTTTGAATCTCGGTCAGGATGAGTTACCTGGATAAGGTTTTTCCGGGGTTTTCCCTTATCCTGAAAGACGAATGTCGGGTAACTCTAAGCTCCATGGACCCCGGACGCATTGAGCATCATTTCACCCATTTCATCCATCGTCCGATATGACTAAATGTTGGAGGACGTAAATTTAAAAAAAAAAAAAAAAGAAAAAAAGGATAACAGTTTAGTCTTTGCTGTAGTCTAACAGATTTTGTCCTTTTTGTACAAGTTAGGTGATATTTCTCACTGCTCTGTCCGCACAATACACACTGGCACTCTTCACTTGGATAGTGGTATCTCTTGTAACATATTTTATTGTGGAACCCAAGGATTGCTGTTCTTGTGACGTGTTTCTGGGGCTTGCACTCCTTTTTCCAGTTATCATCCATCATGGCTGAGGTGGTGTAGAATTCCAATTCTATCTCCCTTTTCTTCATTTCTCATATGTTAAGGGCTCATAAAACTGTAAACATCTATAACTTTACTCTCTCCAAGTTCATATTCAATCAAATTTCCAAGAATCTACTATAACATTTTAACTATAAATGTAAACAATCATACAAAAATATAATGTATTCTGTAACAGACATTCATAATTACTCACCTGCATAATTGGGGAAGAAACATCCTTCCTCTTTTTGTGGCAGATTTTAAGCAGAACTGTTTCAACTTTAGCAGGTTCTTGTTGTCCTTCAACTGAGCAAGGAGAAAATAAAATAATCAGAATTCTTGCCTATTTAGTTATATCACAGCTTTAAAGTAAGCAAGTTGGCAAACCAGCAGATGGAACAGCTACAACAAGGCTACTCTTACTACAAAGATGAATTTTTTGTTTAAAGTATGTGTTTTCCTGTCAAACTGAATTCATTTATTAGAATAAAGTAAATTTACCACTTATTTAATGATACACAAATTTTAAAAACCACCTTCTAGAATAATATGTTCTCAAACAAGTTGTTGTAGTAATAAAAGCTCCTGTACAACTTCACAAGGCTATGCCAAGACAAAAAAAGTGTAATTCACAAATGTTTGTCTTCTGATGTTATTCCACTTCTGACAAGTTTTGTTACTTGCCAAATATTTAAATAAAATAAATAAAAGTAAAAATCTGTAAACAAGTTACTCAAACCAGCTTAATCACCTATCTTCTGAAAGGCAACATTAACTAGTATTTTCCTTTGTTATTTAGTCATTCTCCAGTTGCATGCATTGCAAGGTTATTTTATGTTACCAACTAAAAGATGTTTATAACCATCCTCAACAGGTATGAATATCTCTCCAAACAATGAAGGAGAAACTGATAGTTATGTAAGAGCCTTATTTAAAAGACTACATTATAGAGAATATTTGAAAATTTAAGTACTAATTGGTGGAATAAAACTCAAAAGTAGCTTAGATTATGAAAGTCAGGCCACTGTGCCATTTGTTTTTTTCTCAGCACTCTTGTTTCCTTGTCTTCTCGATTCAACGTGCTGTTTTCTTGGGAATCGCTTCAGGCTCCCACCGCTGCTGCTTCCTTTGAGCACTGTGGATTCCAAAGCCTTCCTGAGAATACTACTTGAATTGTGAGGTGAGTCAGTGTCTAGTTTCCAGGGCGAATTAATCTACTTGGGTAGGTGCTCTTGCCTCGACTTTTGGGTTATGTAAATTTTGTCTTAGTGGTCTCTCTGATTGCCTTCTGGGGAGCTTTGTTTTGGGTTATGTAAATTTTGTCTTGGTGGTCTCTCTGATTGCCTTCTGGGGAGCTTTGTTTTGTTTTAAATAGGCAGGATCCTATTTAACCTTGTACCTTTGAAATTTTGTGTTTTAGCAAAACTATTTATATGATAGAGTAACCTTTAAAATAAGTGTGATGCTTTTTGTTTCCCTGCACTACATTAGAGGAACACATATTGTTAAAGATTCTGTAACCCGTAAAATTGTACAGTATTGAATTAAAGATTGAATTGTTAAATGGGGCAACTGTGAGTCAGTTTATTTTCTGCCGTTACCATAACCTGGACCTCTTATGCCTGTAAGTGTTGTAGGGCCAAAACAGCTTATACCAATTTAACCAGCATTAGGTGTGAAGTGCGCAGCCAGGGCTGGCTGGCACACCACTGCAGATTTTACCAAAAATAACACAAAAGAGATGACAAAATCTGTCCAGAGTGAACATCGAATCTGTCTGTCAGTTTCACAAAAGTGCTAAGGCTGATCCTGTAAAAGCTATAATGACAGGAAACAGTTTTGATACTGTTGTAAAATTCATTAACTATGTTCAAAATATTGGATTTTAAGTTCTCTGTATTATTAATGGCAATAGCAGAGTGAATCAGCACTTATTTAAGTTACTCTATCACAAGAAATACTATTTCAAAAATCACAGCATGTCAATGACAATGTATTTCTCATGTTTGAAATGTGTATTTAAGAATATTTGTTGCTGTTGGCTAAACTTAAAAATATAAAGAATAAACATTTGTATACATTCTTTTGAAGGTGATCTAAAGGAAGCCTGGTTTAGCTTGTTATGTGTGTGTATTTCATAAAAATGAGAACACAGTGTCATAAGCAGGCATTTAAGTTGAACAATAAATAACCATATTCAGTAATTTATAATTAAAATGTTAGCTTAATATGCAACATCTTTCATAATTCCATTATTGCTGCAATAGGAAGCAGCAATGGTTATAACGATATTTGTGATTGTTTTTTTTTTTACACTATATTAGAAATGGACTATAATGAACGTAAAAACACAAGTAAAGAAAAAATAAAAAGGGATGATTTTGCCATACCAATAACTGTCCTCATTGATACAAAGTTTAGACTGCTTGGATAAATGGAATTGGCACTCCAAATGTAGGCTGATCAATAAAACTGTAAAACTTCATCAAAGAACGATGACAATAATTGGGTTGATTCATTATTCTTTTCAACATTTTCCAATAGAATTGTTCCTTACTGAGAAATTTCAGACTGACTATTTAGAAGAAAGATTTAATTGGGACAAGTCTTTTAGCTGCAATTTTAATATTTCATACAAATATACTGTTGAATCTAAGAAGAAATTTAGGTTGAAACATTTTAAAAGTATGTGATACACATGGTGTAGAGAATACATGTGCATACAAATAATGTATATGTAAGTGATTAACTGGTGTTTGGAGGAACTTATTGACAGTAAATTAATTAATGAAGCATTGTAGTCGGTTTCTTTCAAACATCAATTACTTTTTAATTTTTAAGACACTACTTTCGCAGTCATTGCTTCCATTTTCAACCTCAAAGGTCAGACTGGTTGTGGTTGCCTGCAGTCTTCTCTCTGGTCATGGAACAATGAACTACTAATTAAATTATTGATGGGTGGGATTTCACAATTTATTAATCAGTCTTTATACTTCCATATTTAGACGTTCTCCCATGTTATGAGTTAGGTGTTTACCATACCTTTTAATAATTTTGGACTTGGGTCAGGGTTACAGTTTTTGTTCCAGAAGTGAAATGCTCCTACTGATTTATCTTTTTGTTTCAGTTTGATGTATCTAACATGTTCTTTGGCTCTGGATTTTATGTTTCTTGAGTTTGCCCTACCCAGAACTTTTCACAATCCTTACAATTCATTTGGTATATTTTGGATCTATTGATTAGTGGGATTTCATTTTTTGTTTCTGAATTTGAGATTAAGGTTAAAAATGGAAGCAACAGCTCCCGAAAATAGTACCTCAAAAATTAAAAGTGACAATGGGGGGAAAAAAACTTACTACAAATAATTTGTTAATAATGTAGGTGAATTTACTTATATACTAAATATAGACTATCTAGAGAGATGTGCAACTGGCAAGTCAAAAAGGACATACGTTTATCGTTATCCAACTAAGTATATGACAAAGAAACTGTCTTGTAAATTTTTGGGTACATCTATATGTAGCTAGCAAAGCCACTTTCATAGAAGATACATATTTTAACAAATTAGAAAGGGAAGGATGTTGTATTCCAACAGATGAAATGGAAGTGTACTCTATTCATGAGCTATCTTTTAATACATTGTAAACAGCAATCATTTGCTAAATAATTTTTTTAATAAGCATCAACTAAAACAAATATGAAATTCACTGGCATGTTTAAGCTTAAATTCCAATGATTATTACATTGACTTTAATTCAGTATGTCAATTTACCAAGACTTGTGTTAAGCTTGGCTTTGTGACAGTGATATGCACTAAACTTAGTTACTGCTGAGCCGATTTTTTACACTGAACCACTTGTTTATCATTAAGGAAAACATGTTTCAGAAGCTATCACTCCCATCCTCAGTTCTCACTCGATTGCTTTATCATTCCATGTGCTGGTTGTCCTTGACCCTAGGGGTGGTTGAATGAACTTTTTGCATAAGAATGTCACTGGGTGGGATTTCAAAATTGAAAACACACTTTCAATTTTTCTATACGTAAATATTTTCCCAAACTGTAAGCTCTGTTTTTCCCAAAATATTTGTTAGTATTCTCAAATTTTTAATTATGTTGTCTCTCCAACAATGCCAAGCTTAGGTGATTTATGTTTCTGTTTTGTTTCTTCCGAATGTACATTTTTTCACAGTTGTTGCAGCTGAACTGGTACATTCTAGTTAATTCTCCTGAGGGATATTATCTTCCAATTTAAAATTTAATGTGTTTTTGACAAAGTAGCTATTTTTGGGGCCAAATTGATGTATGCTGCTCCAAGATTTTCTGAAATTTATAGTACACAGTAGTATGTGAATTTATTAAATATTTTCCTCTTTCATATCCAGCATGATTGTGGTAGTTTCATATAATCCCTTTTTGCTCTTGGTTCTGTTAATCTTCTTACTTACTGTTACTTTGCAGAATTCATTTTCTGTAGCTATGTCTTTTATTTTTTTAGCTCCTGGTCATATTTGTCTTTCTTTTAGACATTAATCTGTGCATAAGGTTGTTGAAAACTGCATGCTGGTGCTAGACAATATTTCAGCTGTATTTGCTTTATGTAGTTGTTGGTGTGTGGGGGTTTTCTGTAGAACCAAGTGATAGCATTTCTTTCTACCTCCACTGTGAAATTTATAGATTTTTCTTCAAGGTTTAGTATTTTTACAGCATCTTTCAGTGTTTTTCTAAGTGTAATGGAATGACATTGGCAGTCAAACAGGAACAGAGGATGGAAGGGATAGCTCCTGAAACATGTTTTCCTTAAAAACAATCAAGTAAGTGATGCAGTGTAAAAACTCAGCTCATTAATAACTAAAAAATCAATATGTCAAAATTGTGGTGCAATATCACTAAGTTTTCCCTATGGTATGCAGAAACTGAGGGCATGGCTCAGGCAGTTACATCTGTGGCCCATTTCTGAGAAATCACAAGTTTGATCCCAAACTCTGACTTGGGTTTTCCCTTGTCTTGAGGTGTGGCTTCTTTAATCCATGGACTTCTTGCCTTCTCTTCTTCCTCTTGTTCCTTTGCCATCTTTCAGGTATGACTGTTAGTGTGATGGTTTGGGCATGTGGACAGATGACGTGAATGCTTGCACCATGCAATACTTTTCATGCCTCACTTGAAAAGTAGCTGGTGGTTATCTGTGGAACTGTTACAGACTTCTGCATTTCTCTTTGGCTTACTCCGTCCCCACACTCTTTGCCACATATACTTGTGTTCCCTTTATGTTGAAGATACCTGTACTTCATGTGCATGTTTGTAACTTCAATATTTATCTATCTATAAATACATAGTTTCTGGATACTATATAAATTGTTACAGCATATTGCAAATTATTTATCTGAAACCAATTCCTGTTTATATTTTATTCACATCAAGGAATTTAAATAAGTTGTCATATTACTGATATCAGCATATTATAAAGTGTAGATAGTCACATTATAAGAAGAGATTGGACATAACTTTTAATTACCAATAGCTGCAAAATGTGTTGGTATTAACGGAACTCCAGGAAATAGTGTAAACATGCATACATCCTAATTGTAAAATTTGCATGTAACATTTTAAATATATTATTTGATCTCTCCCCCCCCCCCCCACTCTCTCTGTCTGTTTTAAGCTATACGAATGATATATTTGAAAATTATGTTAAATATGCTGTATTTCACTGCATAATCATCATCATCATCTTTGCATAATGGTCATACCTTTATTTACAAACACAGAATAGAAGGATGTTGCAATGTGGAGAAAAAAGGTGTGGGAGGAAAAATGGGAGAAAGTAGAGAAGAGGATATAGTAGCTATAAAAATGTTAACGGGAAAGGAGGAAAAAAAGGTAAGAAGTATTGGTGAGAAGTATTGGTGAGAAAGTAAAAGAAAAATGGGTAAGAAATGTAAAGAATATAAAAAAGGAAGAGGGGGGGGGGGGCAAGGATGGGGCTAATTAAGTAACAAGGAGGCATGGAGGTTAAGAGCTACCTGGCAGAGCAGAAGACCAGGGTGTCATGTACACCAAGGTAGCAGCAAGGTAAAGACAAATAAATGTAGCCTGAAGTTGTAAACTGTAACACTTTGGAATATGCACAGTAAATAATTCATTCATAATTGATTCATACAAACAAGCAATCAGAACTTAAGCATTTCATGCATACTGGATTAATATTCCAGGTGTTCACTATCAAGAAATATTAAAAAGTAACCCCATTAGGTTCATGGGAGAGGGCAGAGCAGAGCTATCCAGCTTTCTTATATGCTCTGACACATTTAACTCTTGCCTAAGAAGATGCCGTTGCCACCGATACCGCCGCCACCGCCACCACCGCCACCAGGTGATTCTATAGAAGTACTTGAAAGAATATTAATAAAAATACTTAGATTTACAATTTACACAATTAGTATGAATTTGGCATTGCATGTTCGCTGTGAAGCTCAGAAAAATCTGGTGTTTAGCTGGAACAAGGTGTCTTCAGTGCATCATTTAAATGCGAGTTTGTTACGCTGATGATGCTCACAGATGAAAATGTGAACTTATATAAATATTTTGAACAAAAACAAAAACAAAATCTTCAAAGCAACATTAACAATACTTATTCCTGTTCACCAGATGAAGATGCAAAACATGATTTCAAAGATATATTCTCTTAAAGATTATTCTTTCCATTTTTAACTCAAAGAAATATTCTCAAATTCTTCTCAAAAGATCTTACATATCCTACCACCAGTTCAATTAGGTCATCAAATGAATGTATTACTGATAAACATAATCTCCAGTTCAGGTGTTAAAAGCTGCCTAAAACCATTACTTAATTATTAATTTTTATATGAGTCGTATTTATTACACATCTGCTTCACTTTCGTACCTATTTTGAGGACATGTTTTGCAAATCATCGTTTGCATCTTCTGCTCTTATGCGACTAAAGCTTGATCCAGTGGTGAAAGTGAAGCAGATGTGTAATAAATACGACTCATATAAAAATTAATAATTATTTCGCTTCACTGTGGTGTTCCAATACAGTTAAATCTCGATACATTACTTAATTCTTTGACCAATTTTTCAAAGTAACATATTAGACAAAAGAGAGAACATTACATTCCCATATGTATGGTTTTCATAATTGATTTCAAAGAAAGTATTATGGTAAATTCTTTTTAAATGTGCAATCCATAATGTTAGTTTTCTTTGAAAAGAATTTAGTGCAAATGCTGCAATTTTTCCCTTGTAATTCAAGGTTTAACCAATTTAATTTTGAAGTTATATCTGCCAAGGAGCCTAAATCTAGAGTCCATGGTATCTTGTCAAGTTCTTGGCGATACTGTCCACAGATGATTTTTGAAAATCTCTTGTCTCTTTCAAAAATTGTTCCAGTTTTTCCCCCTACTAAGCTACCTCACACCTGCATGAAGCATTGTTACTATGCTCAGAATATGATATATTTAAAAGATTTCTGAGCATTCAATAAGTAGAAAATGATCTATTGTAATTTATTACATATATTACAACTTTCATGACATGGTTGAGCTTCAAAATCTTTGATAAAGATTCCTGCTGAATAAAAGTGATAATAATTAAGTTTTGACACATCTTTAACACAAAGAGGAAGAAACTTATTTTTAACAGTGACTAAAGTGACTTGTTATAGCAGCAAGTTTAGAGAGTGAAAAATTGTTATCTTCTGCAAATTTCAGGAATGTATGAAATATAGGGCCATTAAAATGTATGTTAACTCATTCCGTGTGCTCTGACCACTGCACGAGAGAACGGAGACTCTAGCAATATTGTGCCATCAGAGGTGGATTAAAATCCTTACCTTATAGTAGATACTAGAAATACTGGCCTTCTGCTCTCAAAGAGGCAACATATCTGGTAACAATATTCTTGCTCACACGCCTATGCTCAGCAACAGGAATTCTTTTTCTAACCCTTGTGCACTACAGGAATTTATTAACATCATGCAAGAAATCACTAGGATTCCTGTTGCTGAGTTCTGTCTTTTAGCCATATTATATTAAGAATAATCAATCACACACAATACACTCTACAATTACACTAAATGTTTGGTTCCAAAAGTGACTCCCTTGCTTGTTATTGGTACAAACAACAATGTAAACAAAGAGCAAACTTACTGTCTGTGACAGGCTTTGTTGGGATTAAAGTAACTGTTGTTTCCAATTCCCAAAAACAGATTAAATATTTGTTCAGAAAAATGAGTGCAGCTTTGAGTGTCCAAAAACAGTTTTGTCCTAATATTTGATTTAATGTTGTGGCTAGCCCATCAATGGATCTGATTGGTCTAACCCTAAAGCACAGAAATTAGCAGAAATGATTATGTGGCAAGCAAATGGATGTGTCAAGTCGATAAACAACTTAATCTTCAATCACGTACAGCTTTAGTTTCCATAGTTATTCTAAAGAGCGCTTATTTTTAGAAACAGTACGAGGAATGCAGAATTATATTGTAGGTTTCAACTAAGGGTTACTACAGTTACGGAATATGATTGGTAATTCAGCTGCAGAACAGGGGTATACAGTGAATGAAAAACTTGCTAGAGATTGGGGCAAAATGAAAGTACAACTGGAGTCTACACACTTAAAGGCACATTTTTCATGGCTCTAACATCAGAAAGTTCCTAGAAAATGATACCATGGTGCAGGATACAATGGGGTAATAAAGTTTTAATTACCACCTGGAGGTTATTATGGAATATTGATGAAATTTCATCAGTGTCATCATTGGTCCCTCAGTGCATAATGTTGAAAATCTCATAAAAGTGGTCTGTTTTATTGTTCACAGAGAGTCCCGCAAGAGACTAAGGTGCAAGTTAGAGGAAATTGAAGCTTCATTTGAAGAATAGAAGTGTCCAGGAAATCCATGATGAGATGAGGGCTGTCTATGAAAATGATTGCCCATCTTATGACACTATTGTGAAGTGGAAGAGGGATTTACACATATAGCAAGATCTGGTAGACCGTCAGTGACAGATGCTGCAGTCTCAGTGAAGAAATTGAAGTCTTTAATCTTGGAAGATTGACGAAAACCATACAAATGATCATGAATGAAACTGGTCTATGGATGGTGTTGAAACAGGATGAAGGTGACATTTTTGGACCATCTGGTAACCATGGATGAAACATGGGTCTATATGTATGATACAGAGACAAAAACTATGAGCATGCAATGCAATGGAAGCAAGCCAATAATTCTTCCCGAAAAGGTAAAGGTGCAAAAGTCAGCTGGGAAAGTCATGCTTTTTTTTTTTTTTTTTTGACTGTCATGGAGTCATACTAGACTACCTTCCCAAAGGGCAAACAATCACTGGAAGATACTACAGCAACCTTCTGGGAAAGTTATGAGAAACTCTGATTAAGAAAGGCTGACAAAGTACCAGCTCATTCACCTCAAGTTGCAGTTGACAAAACAAGGGCATGTGGCTTTCAGATATTGCAGCATCTGCCTTATTTGCCCAATCTCACACCAAGTGACCCTTTTTATTTCCAGAAATCAAGAATCTGTTGCATGGTTGTTGATTTGACAGCAAAGATGACATCATTTGTGAATTGGAAAAGTGGTTTAAGTAGAATTCTGCTTACTTTTAAAATCAGGGTATTTGAAACATCAAGATACTCTGGGAAAAGTATGTAAATCTGGAAGGTGACTATGTAGAGAACGATTAACAACTACTACTCAATAATAAGACACTATTACCTTTTTTAAGGGGTGATAGTTAAAATTTTATGATATCCTCAATTATGTTGAAGAGTTGTGCAATAATTTGTGTGTTTCATATCAGATACTACAAGTGAAGGTGCAAGCAATAACAAAGCAATAACATGCCAAGAGAATTATTCAAACAGTATCTGGTACAAAGAAGACAGTCAACATTAGTCCATAGAAGAGCGAAATCATTAAGGAAAGTGCAATCTAATTTAAGTGTGCTATTTATGGTGTACCACAGGGGTCAGTGCTGGGACCACTACTTATATTATGTAAATGTCATACCAACATTGGAAAAACAAATATAGTGGCTTATGCAGATAACACCACACTGCGGTATGTAAAGATAGAAGATACTTTAAAAAAGAACTTACTGGAATCTATTGACTTGACTATAAATTACTTTCAGGAATAGTTCTTGACAAAAAATTAACATGTGCTGGACATATAAGCTATAATAATGACAAAATTAGCAACAGCATATATCTATTACATTATTTCAAAAACATTTTGGGTGAAAAAGAGCTCATAACTATTTATTATGGAGTTATTTATCCACAATTACTATATGGAATAGAAATCTGGGGCTGTGCTTCTGCAATACATATGATTGCAAAACAGGCCATCAGATTGATTTTTAACACGTCTCGTGAATCATATAGGGAAAGAAAGTGATATTAACAGCACAATCACGGTCATGGTCATAATAAAGATACTAAGAATTATAATAATGAATAATGAATGACAAATAAAAGGTGTGTCTTGAATTTTCTGGAAAAAAATCTGTTTAGGTCCTCTTATTTCTCAACAAGTTCAGTATAATTGATAAAACATGTGGATAGACATCTTTCTACACAAAAAATGTAGGTTTTGTTAGAACATGTCATTTCTGTGAAATTTTTTGAATTTTCAAATACTTATGCTTTTCTCAACTGGTAAATCACTGATCTTCCCTACCCACAGGCTCATAAAAAGAGCATGGACTTTCAAACCCATCACATACATTTTTTTATATCTATTACTTTACATACTTATCTTACTACAAAATAGGTAAATGTATACCAAAAGCTTAACTGTATTAACAAGTAGTAGATAGAATATTATGGTGCTGGAAGAAAGAGGAGGAAATGTCATGTGAATGCAATACTTAAAATTTTTTCCCCCCAAATATTCTGGTGTGAACCCATAAAAAAGAACAAAAAAAAAACAAACAAAAAAGAAATGGCAGGAATTGTTAAATATAGTGTTATGTTTCCAAGTTTCAAATAAATAATAATGTACCCCTTTTAAACTCCTACTCAAAATAATGTACAACAACAAAGAGTACAACTCAACATTATTTTTCCTATCAGATACTTAATGAAATGCCAAAATGAACTAGAGTCCTAAGGCACTAAATTTAATGTTATTTCTTCCTAGGGACAAAGATAAAACCAAAATTAAAATTTTAGTATAAGGGAATTGGAAATTAATTGGAATTAGAACCCATTATTTGACTGCGAAGCAAGAACATTACTACCTGGTGATTAAAAAGACACTTTATATTTCATCATTATTTGGTGAAATAATCAATTAGCCACCATAAGATTTACGAGAGAAATAGATCAGCTAAGCAATTTTTGTTGCAAATATCATTAGTTCTTAACTGCTCTCAGCATCCTGAGAGTAGACTCTGTTAATTCATCAGTAATAACTACTGTCTACCCACCACAAGAACGCAAGAGAAGCATGAATGGGGGGGAGGGTTTGAACTGTTTATCTGCTCTAGTAGTGGATCTTTTACTATGAAATAAGTGTATGAGAGTGCATATTGTGGTAACCGACTAGGTTAAGCCAGCATCTTTGTCTGCGCGACAGGTCCACCCTCCCAAGCCAGGAGGGGAGAGTAATAGTGTAGGTAATTGTTCCCTAGAGGGGCGGTGGTTTGGACCGATATGACCACGCGGTCTTCTGGCTGAGTCTTCCACTCTTAGCGTGGACTTGGCGACGGACACATCTCTCCGGATCAGTGTGTGTTAAGTGTGAATAGTGCAGCAACGTGATGCAAGATGGAACAAGAAAGTTACGATGTAAGCGCTATGACTTATTTGTAAGTAGATTGTCGCATTTTTATTAAATAATCAGATTGTTAAAACTATCTATTTCCTGTCCTTTGCTATGTGTAAACCTCTCGTTAGCCAAGCAACGTCCTGTATCAGTCTGGCAAAGATGGGTTCTCAGTGAAGCCCCAGCTTGTAGCCTGACAATATGAGCCACCATGCTGCCAGATCTGATGCTCGTTTCAGTAACTGTAGTGACAGATGCTATGCATGGGTGAGTTATGTGACAACACTGTATTTTACACGAACCTAGCATCCATATTATCTCCAGAAGGTGAAAGTGATTATTCCTGCGCCATGACTGGATTATCATTAAGTCAATTCTTCATTATATTTGTAGGAGTTAATTTAACCTTCTTCCCACAACAAGCGGGCTAAGGCAGCATGCCTTGTTCCCTGGTCACGGAAAGACCCGGGTTCGATCCCACCCATGGGGTGCGAATTTTTGGTCCCAGGTATAGGACTGGTGTCCACTCAGCATCGTGAGGAAAGTGACGAGCTTACGATAGGTAAGCGGATCTGGTCACGAAAACCAACGTTCCAGCTGGGACTCCCCGTATCAGTTGGATGATCGCCCACCTCTGCCATGCGTAAGTGGGCGTGAGACCAGCAGTTGGGTTGGTAGGCCTTGGCCCTGTTAGGGCTGTTGCGCCAGTGGTTAAGTTTTAAGACGAAAGTGATTATGTTACACACTCCTCTGCCTTGCCTTGTGTTGGGTGGACAGTATCTAATCTATGATTATGCACACTTAACTGGAGTGGCTAGTCCTACAGCAAAATGGCAGCCTCATTGCACTCAAATCCATGATCCACATAGAGGGAGTACAAGCTGTGCATGATTTTAGGTATTCAGTTATGAGAAGACACTTAAAAAATGAGAAAGAGGAAATTACTTACTCCACTTTATATATAAAAGCCCTGTTTCTATTTAACAATCTGAACCAGTTTCTTCAGTTGCAATTGTAATTATAGTTTTATTTGGTGAGACTGGTACTTACTTTTGCCATCATAGAACCCTAAGAAAGTTAGTGTTATGTATTCCTCCACGGGCACTTGCTGAACTTCTCTATTCTTCATACTTATTCGATCCAGCAGGCAGTCCACCTTAAATCCTTTCCGATGCTTGTGAGTCCGAGACATACGTTGTTTCATATAACTTAAGTTACGATTCAGGAACACAGGCTGAAAAAGAATTGTAACAAGTTTGGGCTCAATGCAATTAGGAAAAAGTTAAGAATAAGAAGAATACATGAAAATTAAACAGTTAATTTCAAATCATCCACACTCAACCATTATCACTGCAAAGAATACAAAAGAACAGAGGCCAATGACAAACGGATAAAGTGGTCCATATGTTGTCTGCTAATGCCAAAATACGAGTACTGTACACGGTAGGAAGGGAGCACAGTTCAATTTTTTTTTTTTTTTTTTTTTACATTCTGACTAATGCTTAAATTTCCTATGGATGACAATGATGATATCCCTGTGTAGACATGCTTCACTACATTCAATATATTATATTTAAATAAATAATTCAAAATGAATAACTAGAGGCTTGAATTATGATATCCACAAAAACTGTTAGAGGTAGATGCAAAATTGCACACACTGTATCGGTAGAAGCAACATAATTTATATACAGTACTGAATTATTCCGCTGTATGAATTTCTCTGACCTGCAGTCATACAATTTAAAAGAGGAAATCTGTTTAAATAGAAAGTAATGCTTCAGCATGGATACCCAAAATATGTGACTGGCTGCCCTCATAGTGCCATCTTATTTTAGTTATACGGCCTGATTACCCAAACCTTTAGCAAGATGAAAGGGCAAAGAAAAGGTTGAGTAAAAGATTTGATTTATAAAGCAAGAATGTTGTGTTGATAATTTGCTTTGACCATAACTTTAAATAAGATAGGCCAATACCTAAACCAATGCCAACGCCTATGCTTATGAAGGTGCCTCCTAAATATGACTTATTAGAAAAACTAATAACTAAAACTGTTTCAAAACACTATAGAGCAAAACTGTTAAAACACTTTCTTGGAAATCAAGGGTTTCTTTGCCCCCCCCCCCCCCCCCCCCCACTGGCCCCAATTCTTCCAGTTGCACCTGAAACCTCAGATGTGTGTTTGCACATCTACTATTCACACACTTTATCTTGAGCTGATAGATGGTTTCATTTTCAAAGACAACAGGACATTTCACGTCTTTTATGCAGTCATGGCACAAACATATAGAAAAGATCAACAAGAAAATAAACAAGGGAACAGACAACACAAATTATGGATGAAGTCAGTGCACTAAAGGTTTATTATGCATTTATACATGCACACCTAAGTTACGGGATCATTTTATGGGGAGCAGCAGGTAAGAAAAATATGTTAAAAACATTTAGGCAACAAAAAAGAGCAATAAGAACAATGGAAAAAATCCCTAGGAGACAATCATGTAAAAGTAGTTTTAAAAAACTTAAAATACTCACAGTACCCTGTTTATATATATATTTGAATGCCCCAAACATGTAATAAGAAACCACTTAGAAGGAAAAAGTAGAAATATTCATAAATATAATACGAGAACAAAACAGAACTACTTTAGAAATAGGTTCAGGGGAACATTAGCTGCCAAATGTATTGTAAGTACCCCAAAAAATTTATACAATCATTTACCTCACTATCAAGGCAATAAATGAAGTGAAGAAAATTTCCACAATAAAGACTTACCTAGTGAAAAGCGCTTTTTACTCAAATGACGAATACAAAATGAAAGAGTGACTTAGTTTATTAAAATTTGTTATGAATCTATTTTGTATATCTAGAACTGCTAATAATCTGTAAATAGATTTACTTGTATTTATTTTTTAAACAGTAAAAATGTAATTTTAGTGTTATTTTTTGACGATGCTTTGTAAAAAATGGTGCAAATGGCAGAATAAATCTGAATCTGAATCATACTTTAAATGATGTCAAAGGATGGAGCTGTAGTTTCCACAATTGTTTTTTCCAGGTCACGCAACAGCTCAAATAAAAGGTTAAATATGTGACTTCATTTACTATTTACAACAGCTTGCAGATGTGATGCTTCAGGTACTTAGCACTTAAAATTACTGTTTGAAATGGTTAAACACAAAAGGAAATTGGTATTATAATGCAAGAGAACAGCAGGAAAGGTAACACAATACAGTGAGATGAACAAGTACCAACAGTGGAGTATAGACAATAATGTTCAGTTGTTAATTTTACAATGTAGAGGCTTTCTGACTTTTAAACTAGGGATGAGTTGACACCAGTATTTCTCAATACATCTTATTTTCCACAATATCCAATACCTCAATATTGTCATTTCTACTTCTAGTTTCAATACAAAATAGAATGTTGGGAGAACTATATATGCCAATAAAATTAAATAGGTGCACATATTTAATGAGACAAAATAGACAAATACACTAGACGTTTAAAAGCAAAACAGTCCACTTCTATAAGTTTTTGTTAAAAAATACTAGAATTTTCACTCTTTCGGGATCAAGTGTGTTTCTTTTTCCATCACATGTGTCCTGCTATGCTAAATAGTCTTTCAGAGAAAACTATTGAAGGCGGAATACACAAATATTTAACAGCTAATTTTCTCTAGTTCCAGAATTTTTTAATTTGTTTTCCAGTAATCCAGTGCATGAGAAAGAAGTGACAAATTGTCATTGAGATATGCAGCAATTTCTTCTTGAGAAATGGTAACTGGCACTGAATTTGACACGATTATTTTCTTGTATAATGTTACTGTGTAGGTACCACATTTCTGACAATTTCTCGGGCTTTGCAATGTTCTACTTATGCAATAATACTTGTCATGTTAAAATAAAATACAAATTTTCAGATTCTCCACAAAAATATAAAAAAGTACCAAGCAAATTTTCTGAAGTATCATTTGATGTCGATATCATGCAAGTATTGTAAATCTGAGGTATCGCGAGTATTGAGGACACATCTCTACTTTAAACATTCATACCACTAGATTTTTAGGGCTCAAGATAAAGTGTGAGAGCTGTAGGTTGTTTTGAGGAGCCAGAAGTTGCAGGCTGGGTAGCAACTTTCTAGACTGTAAAGGTATTTACATCACACAGCTTCAGGTAATGCAGTATTTGTGGGTGCAGCGAAGCAAAGTAGGTTTTATATAATCTTACCTTAATAGAAATGTAACCATTGTTATTAACAGTTCATGCCCCATAATGTACATAGAGTACATATACATTAGAGCTAGTCCACATCTGCTTAACACACTTTACAGTTTAAGTTAAATGTTATGCAAAACAAGTAAGATTACACATTTTCACTAACAACCATGATGTTGAAGTGTAAGTGGACTAAGTAAGATATGATCAAGCAAATCTTATGGAAAATCTAGAAGAAAATTGTAAGAATTTATTTTATATTAATGAGCTTTATAATCACGGGTAGCTCCGGCGGCATGCTTCCGTGTCATGGCATTACCTTAAAAAAAGGAGAAGAAATATAGTTTTTAATATATCAAGATTTAACTGTTACCTAAACACGTTTAGACGTAAGTGAAGCAGATGTGTAATAAATACGACTCATCTATAAATTAATAGTTTTTAATGTTTTGTATACTCCAAATGCAGTCATGTTTACTATTCTTCAAGGCTCAATGAAATGTCTTACCTAACAAAAGAAAACCAAAAAACTGGGGGAAGCAATTGAAGCACTCAGATTCAGAAGTTGATACGTCAATGTTTTTGAGTAATCCTGTTAAACACACAATAAGCACTCTGAGTACCAGTTCTATAATAGTGCTAAAAGATTTGCCAATCAGAAGATGTTAGGTTGAACATATTATGAACCTGGCATGTTGAATGGGCATCAATTTCAGAAATAAAAGTTGATAAGTCAGACTTTTCATGTTAGATGTTGTTAAGTCAAGTAGTTGCCGCATTAGCCATTTGGTGGTGCAACTACACTGTGCCACTCAACCTCTTTGATATCAGCTCTTGATACATTTTAGATTAGACATCAGACATTTTTAGACATTCCTCAAGTGCGTTTTCAGAAAATTTATCTGTACTTCCCAATACCTAGGCACTCTTTCATGCCTACTGACAGAATTTTTGGCAATACTGAGAAGGAACGATCAGTGGATTAAAAGACTTAGTCCCTTCCACATGGGTGAAACTGATAAAATATTCCCTAAAGAAGAAGCCCATTGATGTTGATTATGTCAAATGTCCACTGAACGATAATGGGGAACATGATGGCACTCCAGTTGTTGAAGTTTTTTGACTTCAAAGATGCCCTTGATCATGTCCATGTAAGAAGTGTTCCTGAATTCAATTTAATCCGGAGTGTGTATTTCCAAAGAGGATGTGTACCAGAAGATTGTCACACAATGTCTTCCTCACTTTATCGTCCCCAGTCTCTTGAGGAGAGCAGTCAGGTTGCAAGCCTTACACAAGGCATGTGATAGTGCAAAAAACACACCAGATAGGCTTCGGAAGATTAAGAAGGCAAAATATTACGATGTTCGTTCACTGCTGGAACATGTCACTCTGCCAGAAGGTACCACATTTTATGACATATGGAAGAGATGTAGAACATGATTTAGTAGAGATGAAGTGATGTTTTGATGACAATGTTGTATGTCAATCCATGAAATGCATACTGGATTAGTCCGTAGTAGGTATTGGTGCAAATAAAGTAATAGTTTATCCATGGCTACATATTATAATATTGTATAATGGAAAAACTGTAACATTAAGAATCAGAAGCTGTTAAGCCAAATGACTTAACTTTTCATCTACCCCTCAGCCAGCAAGAATATCAAAAAGAATACCATCAAATCTTAAAAGCTGCAATTAAAAATGGATATGGGAAAAGCCTTGTAGATAAACTATGATCATTCAAACTTCAAAAGAGATTAAAACAGATCACAGCTCTCACACCAATAAAACAAGAAATTAGATGTGCTAAATTTACTTACCACCCCTGGGCCACAAAAATTTTCCAAAAAATATTCAAGAAATACAATATAGCATTGGCACCAAAAAACAATTGCAACATTAAAAACCTACTTAACAGTAATAATACTGATAAGATAAAACCAGAAGAAAAGTCAGGCATTTACAGGATTGAGTGTAAAGACTGTGAAAAAGCTTACAAAGGGAGGACAAAAAGAAACATAGTCACTAGAAAGAAAGAACATTTTAGGCACTTCAGGTACAAAAATATTGATAAGTCCGCAATAGCAGCTCATTTCTGGTCTGAAAAACATGAAATTGAAGATAGCACCAAATTACTAAAATACGTACAAAAACATAGTGAACTCGTCATATGGGAGAGAATATACATAGGAAAACAAAAACCAAGTAATGAACTTTCAAATCCCACCAGAAGAGAACCCAACAAAATTCATCACAAAATCAACAGATGGCAGCAGCAACTCCAGAACTACCCATACCACTGGATCAAGCTTTAGTCACATAAGAGCCAATGATGCGAACAGTAGTTCGAGAAACATGTTCTCAATATAGGTACGTAAGTGAAGCCGATGTGTAAGAAATATGACTCATCTGTTATTTAATAACTTTTCATCCATTTTACATTAAAAGTTAAGTATTAATAATAAAATATCCTGTCACATACTACATATATCAAACCATGAGAAACACTTCAATGCAGTACTTTGTACCTCTAAATGGACCCATCACATAAAATTCTTTCATTTGTATTACTATTTTGGTATTTAAAATTATTTTTGAAAACTTTGAGCAGTTCTCCTGTTCAATTTTGAAACAGTGACTTAGCAACTTCTGTTTCTGACCACTTCAATTATCAGTTGTAAGTTTCAACACCATTATTTTGTTATTCTGTGGATCCAAGCTGTGCCACTTCAAAATGAGCACAGATAGACATCATTGTAAATGTTCATATTCATAGCAACTTAATACAGTGTTTGAACACAATTAAGCCATGTCATTTGTAACATATACTCTCTCTTAAAAGTAAACAATTAGAAATGTCAAAAAAAAAAAGGAATTGTAAAAAAAAACACGCCCGCCCGCCCTCACCCACACACACAAAATGTAAAATGTTAATTCACTGGCTATCCAAGTCTGCCAAGCTGAACTGGGGATTGACTCATGAGGCAATCAAGATCATCTACAAGGGAGCTATTTTGCCATTGATGCTGTATGGCGCTCCCCTCTGGATCGAAGCAATTAAGAAGCAGCATAACAGACAAAAATTAATCAGAGTCCAGAGACTTATTAATATAAAAATGGTGAAGGCCTTTCGCACTACCTCCACTGCAGCTCTTTGTGTCATAGTTGGAATGTTGCCAATTATAATAAAAGTAGAAGAAACTGTGCAACTATATAGACTCTTGAAGGGAAAAGAGAATGTGAACTGGATTATAGATCATGATGTAGAGTTGAGGAATTGGCACACCCTGCCAAAACAATTAGACTTAGCAAAGGCAGAGAAGGAAAACCAGAATCCACATTAGAAGTATATACAGATGGCAGCAAGAGTGAGATGGGTGTTGAATCAGGAGTTGCAATATTCATCAATAATGAACTTGCTCACCAAAGAAAATATAAACTGGAAAATAACTGCTCAAACAACCAGGCAGAACAACAAGCCATCATAAAAGCCCTAGAAAACATTGACAAATTAAAAGATATAAAAAAGGAAAAGAGAACCGTAACAATATATACTGATAGTAAACTAACATTGGATTCCATCAATAACCCTAAAATCCACAAAGCATTAATACACAATATTCGGAATCGACTCGGGAAGCTACAAGAAAGGAACTGGAAGATTAACCTAAGATGGATAAAGGCACATGTAGGACATCATGGGAATGAAATAGCGGATCAACTTGCAAAGGAATGATGATATATATAAGGGCAATTGTGCGTCCTACACACGGCTAGTGTGAAAGAACAATTATTTTCCATTAATTGTACCTAATAGTGGTCCGAACTATAAAGCCCGGGCCTTAAAGTACTTACAGCATAGTAAGTCGCCATTAAGGTAGTCGTCTCATGTATTTATGAGAACTCCTAGTGGTTTACCGGGAGAAACACGAGTCAGGTGGAGAATTTAATGTCGTGCTGGCACGTTGGCCATAGTAGCTCAAATGGTTAGAGCGGCTGGATGGAGACCAGAAGATCCGTGGTTCAAATCCCGGCTATGGCATTGAATTTTTCATTCTGGCTCTACTCTTTCATAGTGCATCCTACACATGGCTAGTGTGAAAGAACAATTAATTTCCTTTAAAAGTAAGTGTTGTTTAGTGTCATTAATTGACTCCCTTTAAATTTAATTTATTATAACACTGTTTTCAACACTTCTAAGAAAGAAATTGCAACTACAAATAGTTTTGAGATTAATGTTTGTACCTTATATTACAGGTTACTTTATCCTGAATACATACAATGATTATGGTGGTGGAAAAATTGATGGAATGAATAATGAGAGAAATTGATATATTAGGGTAAAGCTTTTCAAAATGTACCAAAACTATCACAAACTTTAATTCAAGCAAAGTTGGTTTAAAATTCACACCATAAAGAAAGCAATTTAATCCCTTGTGTATTTTAACACTATTAATCTTTCAAAAGAATAGTTTTGCTTACAAAATTCTAATTATTTAAAAGTGCTCTTACTTTTGCTTTAGTATTAGCACATAGTTCCATTACTCAATCTCTTTACTAATGATCTATGTTGGCCATGTTCATTTATTTACTCTAATGTCATAAATAGGGCCAGGATACTGATGACTAAAGGCAAAGAGATGTGTGCTCGTATGTGATACAGGTTAGCTGGACAGAGAGTATGGAATGACATCAGATGTACAGCATGGCCATCAAATGTGCAAAGGTTGAAAACAACATAATGTAGTATTCTGCAAACTAGTGAAGCATTGCCTTACAAGTGTATGCAGATGCAAGGTCAAGGTGTAGTACAATGCGACTGTTTTGTTTCCTCTGGCAGTGGGGCAGTTATGGTCAGGCTATACCACACTGCGGTTGTTTACATACGTGACCGATAAGTGTGCAGTATACCTATAGAAAAATGCACACGTATCTGATCTTTATTTTTTTTTAATTTACTCTGATCTTTATTGATGACCTTGCATTTTTTTTCCTGATACTAAGCCTATGTGGAAAATGTGCAGCTCATAAAATTAAGTGAACTTAAATCACTTATTTTTTCTGCATTTTTAGACACTTTTGTTACAGCATTTTTACAGGTTATAAGTCATTTACAAATCCACACTTGTCATTTTTCACAAATTTGGATTAGCAGAACCAAGTTTTGAAATTTTAAAAACTAACAATTTTTTAAATCTCTTAAATCTAGTTTACCGTTTCATATTTTATTAAACATTTCAACTCGTCAACCACAGATTCATATATCCAAATAAGTAGTTTATGTGTAATGTAAGAGACTTATCCTCCAAAGCAATATGGGATGAATCTACCTGCTACTTCTGAGGTTAACACCATGCCTACTGTTACAAATGTAGTCCTAACAGAGCAGAAGTTAGTAGTGGGGAGGGTTATGTTCCTCTCCTAGAGGCTGCAGGACCTTGTCACAGATGGAGGGGCTTAGTGTAATTAAGACCTTGCAGGTTGTACTGGCTGTGCTTTTCACAAGTAGGATCACCAATGCCATAGATGCTGCAAGCAAGCTGCCAAACTAAGAAGCGGTTGACCTCTAAAACCAACCCCATAAGGAGTATCTCAGTAACAAAACCCTTTAAAGGGACTCCCAGTTGGAAAGCCCTAACAGGTCTCCCAGGAGGAGCCCTCACTATTAGGGGCAATGGTTCACCCAAAGCCAAGGTGGAAATGCATCATACTGAGAGCTGCATGGCATCAGGGTGATAAATTATGGTGCCCCAAATGATCTCTTCAGAGAACCAGATGAAACCCTATAGTAAATAGCCTTACACAAACATAGGGGGTTCCATGGGTGCAGACAGTATATTTCCCCTTACTTGTGGGACCACATTGCAGACCATTAAATTTATTAAAACTGAGGGACAGGTAGAAACCACAGAAATGGAGGTTGAGGGAGATTCAGCAAATCAAACCCATCTGTTTCAGACCCTCTGAACGGTAATATCAAAACATGCCCAACTGAGGATACTGAAGTCAAACATACTGCTACAGGAATAGAACTAACCTGGAGAAAATACTTTCAGGAGCTCAGTGCAGAAAACTTGCAATTGAAAAGGCCAAGGCAGCAAGGATACCAATAAGACCCAAGAAACCCAGGCAAAATAGACAAAAGTCAGGAAAATCTGGGGAAGTGAAACAAAGGGATATAACAAAACCCTCACAATCACAAGATCATCCAGCAGTGACACAAGGCTTAAAAAGGAAAAGATTAGATACCAGCAGTCCATCTCCAGCTGGTACCCAGTATAGATCTGCTGTGAAAAGAACAAGAGTACAGGGCAGATTCAGCTGGGGTAACCTATAGCCAAGATCTATTAGCTCTTAAAATGGCTATTGTTCTGGAGAAGTATCCAGATGAAAAATTGACGGAAGAGCAGTCAGAATTCAGCCAGCAATTTTTGAGGAAGTCTGACACTGAACCAGGCACAGGTCCTCAATTTAAGAACAGCTATGCTGATATAGGTGTAGTATATACTACATGTGCCAATGAAGGGGCAAAATCTTGGCTTATGGAGAAGATGTCATGCATTAAACCATTAGAGGGGGCAACCCTGTGAATTGGGGAAGCCAACACAAACAGATAATTACATCAAGAATGATAGCTACAACCCTACAACCCACAAACATGCAGTTTTGGACAGCTTAGCATATAGGCTAGTCAACATCCCATTGAAAAAGAATGAATACAACAAAGAATATAACCACATGATTAACATAGCTGCAATTAATGGATACAGTAAGCAATTAACAGATAAGAAAATTTGGAAATTCAAGAAACAGAAACACATATTGGATACCACAAAATTAACAGAATCAAAAACCAAGACACAATTCAGGAAATTCACATATCATCCCAGAATGCATCATAAATTCAACAAGATATTCAAGAAGTATAACATCACCCTAGCCCCAATAAATAAATTCAGTTTAAAAAACTTATTATGCAACAACCTGAAAGACCCAGTACCTGAAAACAAGAAATCAGGTGTATACAAAATCAACTGCTCAGATTGCAATAAGTTCTACATAGGAAAAACCAAGAAGTTTACACATTAGGTTACAGGAACATATGAGATACATGAAATACAAACAGCAATAGCTCACCATTTCTGGTCTACCAATCATGAAATTTTACCAAATATAAAACTATTAAAATCAGCCAATAATGCAGCCGAACTCGATGTTTGGGAAAAGTTGCTGATTATAAAAAACAAACAGTATACTTTAAATTTCGAATTGCCGCCTGAAAACTCTCTCTGGAAGTTCATCTCACAGACAACAGATGCCACCACAGACAACCAGCTCACTTCAAGAAACCACGGATCTAACCAGTCGGATAACTGCTGACGATGGGGACAAAACATTTTCCGAAACTTGTCCAAGTAAGGAAAATTTAAGTGATGTTTGTTTTTGAATTACCGACTCATTACTTTCAAATGTTAACTACATCACTGTTTCTAACCTTTTACTTCAAATAATATTCTTCATCTATTCCTAAAGTGCCATTACATATAAGTAAATTATTATTTTCACAGAACTCTAGAAGTTTTGCTCCCTCCTTCCTCCTTATCACTACTTCTCCTTGATCAGCAATAGTAAAGCTGAGGCAACTGGAACAACTCTAGTTCTGTCTATTGATGAAAATTCTCTAAAGGTTGTAAATCAAGCATGGCTAAAATCCTATCATGGGTTTAGTCAAATAACTTTTAGAGTATTTGAGCCAAAGGAGAAATCTACTGTAAATGAGGGTGATACAGATAAACCTTCAGAACAGCAGAGGTGCCTTAGTCTCACTTCAAAAACTCCTAGCGACTGGGAGCATTGATATAGCCCTGATACAGGAGCTTGGCTTGTAAAGGGAAGAGTATCAGGACTAACCAATCTCACCATTTCATCTCCATTATTTCACAGCATCTCTCATCTGGTGGTCTCTTTCAGGCCTCTGCATTGTCGCGACTCCTTGGGTTGGCCACCCTCTGTCTCCTCTCAACTCATCCTTCCTCCAGGGATGCCCCACAAGGGCTTAGGTACAATAAACCACAGGTTTCGGTGCCGAATCCCCTACGTAGTAATCCTAACCCTAACCAATCTCAGAGTTAAGTTAATTTATGATATATTCTCTGGAAATGCAAGAATGTGTATATTTACGAAGAAAATGAAGCTAGCTACAGTGAAGCAACGAATATTACACAAATAAAACTATTTGTAACAAAAACTTCACTTATCTTAAGAAAATTATGTCAAATTTTTCTTATTAATTGAGATCGATTTCACAAATAACTCATTTGCATCGTCAGTCCACAACACTTCGTCGTCAAGGATACTGGTTACTATGTTATGTTTTTTCAGTATTACCACAACCTGAAAATGAAACAAACCTAAAAACAGAATCAACTGCTGGTATTTCAAAATTCATTACGCGATGTTTAATTTTTAAAATAAATATGTTTTAGTTCCTCAAAATATAGTATTAAAAATTTACTACATTTCTCTAAAAAAGATAAAATTCCTAATAATAAAAAAATCTGGTATTTATCAATTTAATTGTTTAGATTGTGATCAGGTTTATATTGGAAAGACGAAACTTAATTTGGAAACCAGAACGAAAGAACATTTTCGTAACATTAAGTATAAACAAACTGATCAATCGGCCATAGCAGATCATTTTTGGTCATTTAACCATGAAATAAATCCTGAAGTTAGATTATTAAAACAATTAAATTGTCCGAGAGATTTAGGCCCAGTTGCATAAAAATCGCTAACTGCAGTTCATTTATAATCGAAGATCAAAATTGAATTAAGTTTACGAACCCATGTGGGTTGTAAAATGCTGATCTTAGATCAGATGAACGCTGTTCAGTACTGATCTGAGATCACAAAAACAAATGCGGCAACAACGCCAAACATGTTGCAACTTTCGTGTTGTATCAAAAGGATTCGAGAATTATCGCAACTATTCGACTCTGTTTAATTCAAGTGCACAGAGTAGCCAATCTAGACATAACAAAAACTAAATAAATCTTTCGCTTTATGGTTATTTGTCCTAGAAATAATGTTATTTTAAATGAACAGCATAAGAATTTACTCCATATTGAAACAGTATTTATCAAAAGTTAATCATTTCTCTTACTTTATCTCCATTATATGCCCAATGTACATCTTTATCAATTGTCTGTTTCCAATACTGTGAGCTGGAAAATATAAACAAAAAATGGAAGATCAGTGAAGTTTTAAATTACAAATTATTATACTTGTACATAAAACATGGAAGCTCAAGCAAAAGAGATGATGCGTTCCGCTAACTTTAAATCTCGCATAACCCTTCTTATTTCACCCTTTTCCATAGGCATCCTGATGAAATGAGGTCTTAATGCTGCAATCTCCCTTGTAACTTTGTGTATTGTTCTAAACACAGTCCTTTTTATTTATATTAAATATATCCCCAATCACCATTTGAAAGCTTTCAGTTGCATAGAACCGTAATGTAAGCAGGATCATAAATATTGGATTGAGTGCATAATTTCTCAGGGTTTGTGTTCTTAACTGTGCATGTAGCCTATGCTCCAGTTCAACTACATGCTTTGATAGTTGAAATCTCATTCTGAATTTTCTGTCATTTAGTTCTGAATTCTGAAAATAATATAAATGTATAGGTTATAAACACAAATAATGCATCTTTAACATACATTTGTGAAATAAAGAGGCTAATTATTTATACAAGTAACCACAAAAAATTCTCCAGTTAGGTTTGATCTTAGATCAAGAGGCCATTAACTTAGATCAATGTTTATACAACCAAAATTCTAAATTCAGCTTGACTGAAGGTCATTTTCGTATGCTTGAACTGAGATTATCTTATGCAACCGGGCCTTAATGGTTTGGAAAAAGATACTTATTTTAAAAAATAAACATCATGTAATGATATTATTTGAAGCAAAAGGTTAGAAACAGTGATGTATTTAACATTTGGAAGTTATGAGTCGGTAATTCAAAAACAAACATCACTTAAATTATCCTTACTTGGACATGTTTCGGAAAACGTTTTGTCCCCATCGTCCGCAGTTATCTGACTGGTTGGATCCGTGGTTTCTTGAAGTGAGCTGGTTGTCTGTGGCGGCATCTGTTGTCTGTGAGATGAACTTCCAAAGAGAGTTTTCAGGCGGCAATTCGAAATTTAAAGTGTACTTATTAATATTTAGATGAGTCGTATTTATTGCACATCTGCTTCACTTTCGTACCTATTTTGAGGACATGTTTCGCAAATCATCGTTTGCATCTTCTGCTCTTATGCGACTAAAGCTTGATCCAGTGGTGTGGTGGGTGTGGGTAATTCTGGAGTTGCTGCTGCCATCTGTTGATTTAGTGATGAACTTAAATGTGGGATTCTCTTCTGGCGGGATTTCAAAGTTCATTAGTTGGTTTTTATGCTTTTCTATGTATATTCTCTCCCATATGATGAGTTCACTATGTTTTTGTACGTATTTTAGTAATTCTGTGCTATCTTCAATTTCATGATTTTCAGACCAGAAATGAGCTGCTATTGTGGACTTATCAATATTTTTGTATCTTAAGTGCCTGAAGTGTTCTTTCTTTCTAGTGCCTATGTTTCTTTTTGTCCTCCCTATGTAAATTTTTTCAGTCTTTACACTTAATCTTGTAAATGCCTGACTTTTCCTCTGGTTTTATCTTATCAGTATTATTACTGTGAAGTAGGTTTTTAATGTTGTAATTGTTTTTTGGTGCCAATGTTATATTGTATTTCTTGAATATTTTTTGGAACTTTTTTGTGGCCCAGGGGTGGTAAGTAAATTTAGCAAATCTAATTTCTTGTTTTATTGGTGTGAGAGCTGTGATCTGTTTTAATCTCTTTTGAAGTTTGAATGATTTTAGTTAAATTAATTGGGAGTCGATTAATAACACAAAACAACACTCACTTTTAAACTTTCCCGGAACATGTTTCTGAGGCCTTCCCTCTATCTTCAGCCGGACATCGACTTGTTCTCATTGGTGTAGCTGGCAATATTTTGTCATCGGTCTCCTCTGGTGGCGGTTCGAGGACCTTGCTGAACAAATCTTTCTGGGGGATGTCGAAATTGAATACTTTGTTCCTATTTTTTGAAATAAAGATTTGTTCCCATGTGGACAGTTCTTCTTTTCCTGTTGTATGTTTTAGTAATTTTGGTTCTGGATTTATGTTGTGGTTTTTTTCCCAAAAATGCGTGGCAACTGCTGATTTTTCTAATTGTTTGTATTTTATGTTCCTAAAGTGTTCCTTTGCTCTTGTTTCTAAATTTCTTTTGGTTTTTCCAATATAAATTTGACTACAGTCACAGCATTCAATTTGATATATACCAGATTTTTTGTTAGATGGAATGGCATCTTTGATGTTTGAGCAAATTAGGTTTTTTAAAGAGTAATGGTTCACTGGAGCTAGTTGAATGTTTTGTTTTTTGAAGACTTTTTTGAATTTATCAAAGGCCCATGGATGGTAAGTGAATTTTTGAATGCTGTGACTGTAGTCAAATTTATATTGGAAAAACCAAAAGAAATTTAGAAACAAGAGCAAAGGAACACTTTAGGAACATAAAATACAAACAATTAGAAAAATCAGCAGTTGCCACGCATTTTTGGGAAAAAAACCACAACATAAATTAAGAACCAAAATTACTAAAACATTCAACAGGAAAAGAAGAACTGTCCACATGGGAACAAATCTTTATTTCAAAAAATAGGAACAAAGTATTCAATTTCGACATCCCCCAGAAAGATTTGTTCAGCAAGTTCCTCGAACCGCCACCAGAGGAGACCGATGACAAAATATTGCCAGCTACATTGTATTATTCATAATTGTATTACTCATAAGAAATGTATTATTCTTATGGGTACAAATTTGACGAAGCCATGAATATTGTATATTCCTAAGATGAATAAAACTATCTATCTATCTACACCAATGAGAACAAGTCGATGTCCGGCTGAAGATAGAGGGAAGGCCTCAAAAACATGTTCCGGGAAAGTTTAAAAGTGAGTGTTGTTTTGTGTTATTAATCGACTCCCAATTAATTTAATTTATACAACAACACTGTTTTCAACACTTCCATGAAAGGATTTATGATTTTAGTTTTTTATCTACAAGGTTTTTTCCATATCCATTTTTAATTGCAATTTTTAAGATTTGATGGTATTCGTTTTGATATTCTTGCTGGCTGAGGGGTAGATTTACTAATCTGTGTGTGAGACTGTTGATGGTGGCATGTTTGTGTGGAATTGGGTTGAAACTATTTGCTTTGATGTAATTATCTGTGTGTGTTGCTTTTCTATGGATACCAAATTCTAGTTTTTCATTGCTTTTTGTGATTTTAAGGTCCAAAAAAGGTAGAGTACAGTCCTCTTCAGTTTCCACTGTGAATTGTATGCTGGGTTCTTGCAGGTTGAGTAGTTTCAACTCCAGAATTATCCACACCCACCACACCACTGGATCAAGCTTTAGTCGCATAAGAGCAGAAGATGCAAACGATGATTTGCGAAACATGTCCTCAAAATAGGTACGAAAGTGAAGCAGATGTGTAATAAATATGACTCATCTAAATATTAATAATTATTTCGCTTCACTGTGGTGTTCCAATACAGTTAAATCTCGATTAAAGTGTACTGTTTGTTTTTTATAATTAGCAACTTTTCCCAAACATGGAGTTCGACTGTATTACTGGCTGATTTTAATAGTTTTATATTTGGTACAATTTCATGATTGGTAGACCAGAAATGGTGAGCTATTGCTGATTTTTCTATTTGTTTGTATTTCATGCATCTCATATGTTCCTGTAACCTAATATGTAAACTTCTTTTGGTTTTTCCTATGTAGAACTTATTGCAATCTGAGCAGTTGATTTTGTATATACCTGATTTCTTGTTTTCAGGTACTGAGTCTTTCAGGTTGTTGCATAATAAGTTTTTAAAACTGAATTTATTTATTGGGGCTAGGGTGATGTACTTCTTGAATATCTTGTTGAATTTATGATGCATTCTGTGATATGTGAATTTCCTGAACTGTGTCTTGGTTTTTGATTCTGTTAATAGTTCATCTCACAGACAACAGATGCCCCCACAGACAACCAGCTCACTTCAAGAAACCATGGATCCAACCAGTCAGATAACTGCTGACGATGGGGACAAAACGTTCTCCGAAACATGTTCAAGTAAGGATAATTTAAGTGATGTTTGTTTTTGAATTACTAACTCATTACTTTCAAATCATGTAATGAGTTTTGAAATAGCAGCAGTTGACTCTTTTTAGGTTTGTTTCGTTTTCAGATTTTAGTAATACTGAAAAAACATAACATAGTAGATATTATTCTTGACGACGAAGTGTTGTGGACTGATGATGCAAACGAGTTGTTTGTGAAATCATTCTCAATTAATAAGAAAAAATTGACATAATTTTCTTAAGATAAGTGAAGTTTTTGTTACGAATAGTTATATTTGAGTTTGATTTATGAGTCACTATTTTTACACTCAAACTTCACTTACTTGTGAAGTAACAAGTAAAAGAAGTTTGAGTGTAAAAATAGTGACTCATAAATCAAACTCAAATATGAAGAATACTTCACTGTTAATAATGCTTCTGCTTTTAATATTTATGATGAATAGTTATATTTGTGTAATGTGCATATTTGTCAAACAATGAATCATTCATTCCATGAATGAATTTTGTTGAAGAGATCTGACAACAGTTAAGAGTATATATCATAGCGTGGAAGTAAATAAGGAGGCTATTATTAAATTTTAGATGAGTCGTATTTCTATGTTTACCTCTGCTTACCTGCTGTATGACTAATTACCCACCGCTCTCTGAAGAACTTAAAGATGTGGTGGAATACTGTAGGCAGTCTAACCTATGGTTATTTATTGGTGCCGATGCAAATGCCCATCACACTATATGGGGGAATATTAATCAAAGAGGTGGATCATTAAATTTCATAATTCTAAGTAATCTAGTGATATTACATAAACAGAGAAAATGAACATACCTTTGTAACACAGAGGTGAAATGAAGTTATTGATTTAATTCTTAGCTCTCCAAATATAAGCACTATTGTTGAGAAGTGATGTGTCTGATGAGTCGACCATGATACATAATGATGAAAATCAACATAAATGATAAATGTTGCATCGTAACCCACAGTATATCAATTGGCAGCAATATGTGAGATTATTGAGGGGCTATTTAAAATCAATAAACCCCACAGTAAGAAATACACATATGAGGCAGTCTCTGAACAACTTCAAGAGGCCATAACACCCCATGTCATGAAAGTTGTCCCCAAATTGCTGCACCAACCAAGAAAACTCACTGAGCCATCAAATCATTGCTCTAAGAGTATTTCAGGTGCCTCTGATAACGTTTCTCAAGAGTATATAATCCTGGCAGCTAAAATGCATGGGATAAATGATACCTGTTGCAGGTGCATAAAAACCACGCTGGAAACCAGGAAGATTCTGGTAAGTGAGTTCAAGGAAATCCAATGGGTGTCAATGGCCAGGGATGCCTGCAGGGAGGAGTCTTATCCCCTCTTCTGCGGAACTTGGTTGTGGATCATCTGCTGGATAACCTGAATAACCATGGATATTATATCCAATGATGTGCTGATGGTATTGTTATATTTATCCAGGGCAAGTATGCTAGAACTGTTACAGAACTTATGTGGAACAGTGGTGCAGGGAGGAAAACCTTTGGGTAAATCCCTTGAAGACAATACTTATGCCATTCACACATAAACGAAACTCCAGTCTCTTTAATAACAACTGCAATTAATTATTAAATTTTAGATGAGTCGCATTTTTTACACATCTGCTTCACTTTCGTACCTATTTTGAGGACATGTTTCGCAAATCTTCGTTTGCATCTACGGCTCTTGTGCGACTGACGCTAGATCCAGCGGTGTGGGTAATTCTGGGGTTGTTGCTGCCATCTGTTGATTTAGTGATGAACTGAAATGTGGGATTATCTTCTAGCGGGATTTCAAAGTTCATTAGTTGGTTTTTATGTTTTTCTATGTATATCCTCTCCCATATGACGAGTTCACTATGTTTTTGTACGTATTTTAGTAATTCTGTGCTATCTTCAATTTCATGATTTTCAGACCAGAAATGAGCTGCTATTGCGGACTTATCAATATTTTTGTATCTTAAGTGCCTGAAGTGTTCTTTCTTTCTAGTGCCTATGTTCCTTTTTGTCCTTCCTATGTAAATTTTTTCACAGTCTTTACACTTAATTTTGTAAATGCCTGACTTTTCCTCTGGTTTTATCTTATCAGTATTATTACTGTGAAGTAGGTTTTTAATGTTGTAATTGTTTTTTGGTGCCAATGTTATATTGTATTTCTTGAATATTTTTTGGAACTTTTTTGTGGCCCAGGGGTGGTAAATAAATTTAGCAAATCTAGTTTCTTGATGGCAGCAACAACCCCAGAATTACCCACACCGCTGGATCTAGCGTCAGTCGCACAAGAGCCGTAGATGCAAACGAAGATTTGCGAAACATGTCCTCAAAATAGGTACGAAAGTGAAGCAGATGTGTAAAAAATGCGACTCATCTAAAATTTAATAATTTTTCGCTTCACTGTGGTGTTCCAATACAGTTGAATCTCGATAAACTGCAATTAAGTTCTAGTGTTCAGTATCTGGGCTTATTATTAGACAGTAAGCTTACATGGAACTTACACTTGCAAAAACAATAAACACAGGAAAAATGGCCTTGATGATAGCCAGAAGAACGTTTGGGAAATCATGGGGAGTCAAACCAAGATGATACTTTGGTTATACAAAACAATCGTGAGACAGTCGTGGCCCAAAGATAGTCAAAATGATTGCTAACAAACTTGGTAGTATAAAAATTATTTGTGGTTGGTTTATTGACACTCGTCACTTACTTTTTCATATATTTATGAGAGACTAGTTTCAAAGGCCCTGGCCTCCATTTTCAATCTCTTCCCAACTGGCAAATGTTGTTATCTGCTCTCTCTGGTGGTGGAACTATGAACTTTTTTGTCAAATTATCTGCTGGCGGGATTTCAAAGTTCATTACGCGATCCTTATTTTTCCAGATGAATATGTTCTCCCATGTTGTCAATCTATTTTGGTTTATCACTGCTTTTAATAATTTTGGATTTGGATCAATGTCATGGTTTTCATTCCAAAAATGAAATGCTACTGCTGACTTGTCTTCTTGTTTCAATCTGATGTTTCTAAAGTGTTCTTTGACTCTGGTTTTTAAATTTCTTTTTGTTTGACCTATGTAGCATTTTTCACAATTCTTGCAATTTATTTGGTATATTCCAGATTTGTTACCTGAAGGAATTTCATCTTTTGTTTTTGAATTTAGTAATTTTAAAATTGAGTATCTATTAGTAGGTGCCAAGATGATATTTTGTTCCTTGAATATCTTTTTAAATTTATTAAATGTTTTTGGATGATATGTGAATGAACTGAATATGCTGTTGCTTTCTTTTTCTTTAATAAATGTGGTTGTTTCCTTAATGGTTTTCTTTAGTTTAGATTTTCTAATTTTCTTCAACACCAAACTTTTGTTGTATCCGTTTTCTTCTGCTATGTGTATTATTGCTTTTTGTTCCTTGAAATATTCTTCTTTTTCCATGGGTATGTTGACTAGTCTGTGTGTAAGGTTGTTTATTATTGCATGTTTATGTGTAATTGGGTTGTGGCTATTATTTTTTATATAATTTTCTGAATGTGTTGGCTTCCTGTAAATTCCAAATTTTATTTTTGTATCATTCCTGATGATATTTAGATCCAAGAAAGGTAGTTGTCCATTGATTTCCTTTTCTATTGTGAATTTGATAGTCCTTTCTTGCAGATTGAGTAATTTTAATGCATCATCTAAATGTTTACTTGGTACAATTGCAAAGATGTCGTCAACATATCTATACCAAACCTTGAAGATCAATGGGAAGGACTTTTTAATTTGTGTTTCAAATGCACTCATAAATAAGTTAGCCAAAAAAGGTGAAAGTGGATTGCCCATTGATAGTCCTGATTTCTGCTTGTAGTGTTTTCCATTAAAGCTAAAGAAGTTTTGTTCAATGCATATTTTTGTTAGAGAAATATATTCTTCTGCTTCTATTGCTTCCATATCAATTGTAGCTAGCCATTTTTTTTTTTAACACAGTCTGCAATTTTTCTGTTGGTATGCTTGGAAATAAAGATGTGACATCAAATGAAACCAGTCTGTCATTTTTGTCCAAATTTATATCTTTGATTTTTTTCTACTAAATCTAAAGAGTTTCTTAAATTTGCACTTTCAAATTTTGGAAAACTATTAAATTTACTTAGTAACCATTTGGCCAAGTTATATGTGGGGGCATTTATGCTACTAGTAATAGGTCTCATGCCTTTCCCTGTTTTATGAATTTTTGGCAGCCCATATACTCTTGGTAATGTTGGATTATCTACTTTAATTTTGTGCAATTCTTTTTTGTTGATTATTTTGCTCTCTTTTAGCGTTTTATTTGTGGTTTCAATGCAGTACTTTAATGGATTAGTTTCTACTTTTTGGTAATTACTGTCTTCTAACAAATCTTCCATCCTCTTTGTGTATTCTTCTTTTTCCAGAATTACTAGTTTATTTCCCTTGTCTGCTTTAGTATAAATAACCGGTTTCTTTTTAAGAGCTTTTATGATTTGGTTACTAAAATTCTTTTTCTTTTCATTTTTAATCTCTTCTACTATTTTGGAGCATTTGTTTTTTACTGTGTTTTTACTTTCTTCATTAAGTGTTTGTGTAGCAATTTGGATGTCAGCAATGTAATCTTCAATTTGGTTGGAATAATCTACACATGTCTTTAAACCTAGATTCAGCATATTCAGTTCTGTTTTTGTAAAATTTTGGTTTGATAGGTTTACCACATTGTTTAGATGATCTTTTAGGTTATGTTTGTCTTTTTGATATATCTTTTTAAAAGTGCCTGCTTTCTGGCATAAATTTTTTAATTTATTCTTTAACTTTGCTGTTTTTGTCTTCATTTTTCTATTAAGATATGCTAATAAATTGTTTTCAAAATTTTCCCAAAATATACTTCCTAATTGTTTGGTAAGTTTTTGATGCAAATTGTACAATTTTATTTCTAGCGTGTTTTTATTTCCATAGTGTTTAAAAAACACGCTAGAAATAAAATTGTACAATTTGCATCAAAAACTTACCAAACAATTAGGAAGTATATTTTGGGAAAATTTTGAAAACAATTTATTAGCATATCTTAATAGAAAAATGAAGACAAAAACAGCAAAGTTAAAGAATAAATTAAAAAATTTATGCCAGAAAGCAGGCACTTTTAAAAAGATATATCAAAAAGACAAACATAACCTAAAAGATCATCTAAACAATGTGGTAAACCTATCAAACCAAAATTTTACAAAAACAGAACTGAATATGCTGAATCTAGGTTTAAAGACATGTGTAGATTATTCCAACCAAATTGAAGATTACATTGCTGACATCCAAATTGCTACACAAACACTTAATGAAGAAAGTAAAAACACAGTAAAAAACAAATGCTCCAAAATAGTAGAAGAGATTAAAAATGAAAAGAAAAAGAATTTTAGTAACCAAATCATAAAAGCTCTTAAAAAGAAACCGGTTATTTATACTAAAGCAGACAAGGGAAATAAACTAGTAATTCTGGAAAAAGAAGAATACACAAAGAGGATGGAAGATTTGTTAGAAGACAGTAATTACCAAAAAGTAGAAACTAATCCATTAAAGTACTGCATTGAAACCACAAATAAAACGCTAAAAGAGAGCAAAATAATCAACAAAAAAGAATTGCACAAAATTAAAGTAGATAATCCAACATTACCAAGAGTATATGGGCTGCCAAAAATTCATAAAACAGGGAAAGGCATGAGACCTATTACTAGTAGCATAAATGCCCCCACATATAACTTGGCCAAATGGTTACTAAGTAAATTTAATAGTTTTCCAAAATTTGAAAGTGCAAATTTAAGAAACTCTTTAGATTTAGTAGAAAAAATCAAAGATATAAATTTGGACAAAAATGACAGACTGGTTTCATTTGATGTCACATCTTTATTTCCAAGCATACCAACAGAAAAATTGCAGACTGTGTTAAAAAAAAAAATGGCTAGCTACAATTGATATGGAAGCAATAGAAGCAGAAGAATATATTTCTCTAACAAAAATATGCATTGAACAAAACTTCTTTAGCTTTAATGGAAAACACTACAAGCAGAAATCAGGACTATCAATGGGCAATCCACTTTCACCTTTTTTGGCTAACTTATTTATGAGTGCATTTGAAACACAAATTAAAAAGTCCTTCCCATTGATCTTCAAGGTTTGGTATAGATATGTTGACGACATCTTTGCAATTGTACCAAGTAAACATTTAGATGATGCATTAAAATTACTCAATCTGCAAGAAAGGACTATCAAATTCACAATAGAAAAGGAAATCAATGGACAACTACCTTTCTTGGATCTAAATATCATCAGGAATGATACAAAAATAAAATTTGGAATTTACAGGAAGCCAACACATTCAGAAAATTATATAAAAAATAATAGCCACAACCCAATTACACATAAACATGCAATAATAAACAGCCTTACACACAGACTAGTCAACATACCCATGGAAAAAGAAGAATATTTCAAGGAACAAAAAGCAATAATACACATAGCAGAAGAAAACGGATACAACAAAAGTTTGGTGTTGAAGAAAATTAGAAAATCTAAACTAAAGAAAACCATTAAGGAAACAACCACATTTATTAAAGAAAAAGAAAGCAACAGCATATTCAGTTCATTCACATATCATCCAAAAACATTTAATAAATTTAAAAAGATATTCAAGGAACAAAATATCATCTTGGCACCTACTAATAGATACTCAATTTTAAAATTACTAAATTCAAAAACAAAAGATGAAATTCCTTCAGGTAACAAATCTGGAATATACCAAATAAATTGCAAGAATTGTGAAAAATGCTACATAGGTCAAACAAAAAGAAATTTAAAAACCAGAGTCAAAGAACACTTTAGAAACATCAGATTGAAACAAGAAGACAAGTCAGCAGTAGCATTTCATTTTTGGAATGAAAACCATGACATTGATCCAAATCCAAAATTATTAAAAGCAGTGATAAACCAAAATAGATTGACAACATGGGAGAACATATTCATCTGGAAAAATAAGGATCGCGTAATGAACTTTGAAATCCCGCCAGCAGATAATTTGACAAAAAAGTTCATAGTTCCACCACCAGAGAGAGCAGATAACAACATTTGCCAGTTGGGAAGAGATTGAAAATGGAGGCCAGGGCCTTTGAAACTAGTCTCTCATAAATATATGAAAAAGTAAGTGACGAGTGTCAATAAACCAACCACAAATAATTTTTATATTAATTTTGACGTCACTGTTACTAAATTCCTCCAAACACACATAAACTTGGTAGTGTTCAAAGGCTAGGCTTGCCTGTGTATAACTGGAAGTATGAATCGCATGCCATCAACTGCAAAGGAAATTCTCCTTAACCTTCCAACTATATTATATATATCAAAGTTACTGCAAGGTTTGGAGCATATCAACTGAAGCTAAACTCCAACTGGTACAGCCCTAACAATCACGGACATACCAGAACTACAAACAAAATCAGTAATTCTCAACTTGAGATGGGGAGTGATTATATGATACCAAAATTATGTTTTGACAAGCCATTCAATATTATATTAAGAGTGGAGTCAGAACAAGATACATTATTCTAAGGGTAGTCAGATTTGGTATACAAATGGCTCTAAAACAATGAACCAGGTGTTGGAACACATGGGGAGACACCAAAATGAGATATTCATGTTGCTCTTGGTTGTAATACCACTGTATTCCAACCTAAGTATTTGCAATTTAAATCTGTATGAGGGAGAATCTACATTTCATTTCATTTTATTTCATCCATGTGATCCAAATACATAGGATACGTCAACAGGTTTAACAAATACAATCTGTAAAGGAGGGGCTACAAAGATAGCAACATCTAGATTTTCTTGACAGGCAAGTAGCCTTAAAAGCAATTGCAAGCTATCAGATAACTTCTAAGTTATTTCTGAAACTGCCTAATAAACCTTATACAACTGGCAAAACACAAGGTTACTCTTGGGTGGATGCCAGGACACAAGGGAATCTCAGGCAATGAAAAAGCAGATACCTTGGCAAAAAAAAAAAGCCCTGCAGAAGTATTCACTTGTTCTGAACCAGTTTTTGACATCCCTATAAACTCGGTTCAAAAAACCACTGATGGGTGGATTAAACATTACCATCAGCAAAAATGGGTGCAAACACAAGGATGCAAGCACAGTAAAAAAATGAGTAATCATCTTCCTTTTTTTATCTGAAGATGTAGTTAAAACATAACAAATCCCAAATATCAGGCCTATTGATGGGACTTTGCAGATTAAGGAAACATCTACATATAAAGGGAATCGTCAAAGAACAACCAATATGTAGGCTATGTAATGAAGAGGAAGAAACAGTTTCTCATATAATCTTTGAATGCGAAGCTTTGGGTCAGAAAAGGTTTGAATTACTGGGTTTAATAAACCGAGAAGATTAAAGTAAAATTAATTTGGTTAATAACCTGTCTCTCATTAGAGGTACAGGGCCATTTAACTAGATAGATAATTTATTCATCTTGTAAATCATACATTGTACATGAGTACTATGATATAAGACACGTCAAATTGTGAATTTACAGTGCAATTAACTATACTTGTAAATTAACAAGTCACATCCAATAAGAACAAGTCAGTGTTTGTACAAAATAATGTTTTATAAAGATATCTCAAGAATTTTATAATATACACAATTAATTCAGAAATGTAACAATATTATAAACTTTCCATAAATTCACTAACAGAATAAAAACAGTGGTCTAGCAAGTATGCCAAAACTGACTTTTTAAATGCTGAAAAATTGCAAGTGCTTTTATTGGCTATAGGCAGTTTATTAAAAAAAAGTGATTCCTAGGTTTATTACACTGTTTTGATGAGCTCTTGTGTTACTTCTATTGACATGAATATCCATTCTCTGTCTAGTATTATGATTATGAACTCTGTCATTAAAGGTATAATGGCCATTTTCTTTCATTAAATTTGTCTTTGTAAATTTTAAAATTTCAAAAATGAAAATACATGGGAGAGGTAAGATTTTAAATTTTTTAAATAATGGTCTGCATGTAGATGTTGATTTAACTCCTCCAAGTATTCTTAGAATACGTTTTTGCATTATGAATAATGATTTACAATGTGGTGAGTTACCCCATAATGTTATGCCATATTTTAAAATGGAGTGAGCACACGCAAAATACATGCTTCTGAGAATTTTTATGTTAACTATGTGTACCAGTTGTCTGAAATTATAAGAAATTGTACTCAGTTTTTTAATTAGATGATCAACATGCATCTCCCACTTTAGGTTACTCTGTAACCGAAGACCAAGAAATGTAGTTGTATTTACATACTTAATTACTTTATTATTACATATTAATTGTGATTGTAGAGGAGACTTATTCTGAGAAAACTGAAAATGAATTACATGTGTCTTATCCAAGTTTACAATTCAATTATTATTGTTGAACCATTTAGAAATATTACTGAACATTCTGCTCGATAAGATTTGTAGCTCTTCAAGTGCATTGCTTTCAATTAATATATTTGTGTCATCAGCATATTGAACTATTGTTTTAGCTGTAATATTTGACTGTATATCATTTACAAACAATAAGAGAAGAATAGGACCCAAAATAGAACCTTGTGGTACACCAAACTTAATATATTTTGTGTCTGATCGGTATTCTTTAATGCAATCTTTTTTTGTATGTGAAATTTCTACTATTTGCTTCCTGTCCTTTAGATATGATTTGATCCATTCCAATGCATGCCCTCTAATACCCATATGTTCTAATTTTAGGAATACTAAATTGTGGTTTAGTACATCGAATGCTTTAGTTAGGTCAAAAAATGTGCCTAGTATTTTGTCTTTGTTATCCAAAGTATTTATTACACTGTTTACAAAATCAAAAAGTGCAGTTTCTGTTGATTTTTGTTTACAAAACCCATGCAAGTTTTAGATATTAAATCATTCATCTCTATAAATGCTATGTCTTTTATAGAATATCTTTTCCAGTAGTTTAGAGAAGCTGGATAAGAGTGAAATTGGCCTGTAATTTAGTAAATCGGTTTCATCTCCTTTTTTGTATAGTGGCTTTACTTTAGCAGTTTTTAGAGCTTCTGGAAACACTGCATGTTCACGTGAGCTATTACATATGTCTGCTAACAGGTGTGCTATAAGAACAGAACATTTCTTTAGCAAAAAATCAGGAACGTTATCAATACCTGAAGAGTATTTGGATTTAAATGTGGATATTACTGAAACGATTTCCTCGAACTCAGTAGGGCACAAGAACATTGTTGTTTCACATATATTTGCTCTATTTGTTTTAACTGAAGTACCCATTGTGGAGTTCTTTTGTGAAAAAATATTTTCAGCAAGAATTATGAAGTGATCGTTAAAAGTCTCTTCTATTAACTTTGGGTTTGTCATTAATTTTGAATGCTTCTGCAGTATTAAACATTCTTATTGGGTTTTATTTCATTGTGTATTACTTTCCACGAGCCTTTCATTTGTTCTGGGCACTTTTGATGAATTTATCGTTTGCAATCTTTTTTGCTTGTTTTATAACTTTATTCAATGTGGCTTTATATTTTTTAACATACTGAATTGTGGAGTGACAGTCACTGTTTGCAGAATTTCAGTAATTTCGTTTGTGCACGCAAGATGTTATAATTCCTTTAGTATTCCACAAATTTGTTTTTCCTGAGAATGATTCTTTTATCTGTACAAGTGGGAAAGCTATATCAAAATAATGCCTATATATTTTTTGAAAAGTTTCGAATTTTTCATTAGTATCAGATGTATCATACACTTCATGCCACATTTCGCATGAATTGTCCGGTAAATTTTGTTTTTCTAAGGTTTGGATTAATACTGTTTTCCATATTTATTGATATTAACCGAGCATTATGATCACTGTAACCCATATTCAGTGGGTGACTTTTGTACGACTGACTAGCATTAGTAAAAATTTGGTCAACTATGGTTGCAAAGAATTTTGTATTTCTGGTTGGGAAATTCACTAAAGGTTTTAAGTTAAATGTAGCTACCAAATCAATTAAGTCATCCTTTTGTTTTGAGATTTTAGCAAAATCAATATTGAAGTCTCCACAGACAATGAGTGTTTTGCTTAAATGTTTAAATTTATTAAGAACCTTTTCTAGTTTGTTCAGATAAATATTTAAGTTACCATTTGGAGATCTGTATATACATGCTACAATAAGGTTATATTCAACGAGTTCGACTGCAGAGATTTCTATATCTTTTTCATGCGACAGACCGGATGTGCATATCATACTAAATTTAATGCCATCTTTTACATATATACAACTTCCACCATAATTATATGTTTCTCTACAATAATGTGCAGCTAGATTGAACTTGGTAAGCTTAGTATTTAAAATATGGGTTTCTTTCAGCCAATGTTCTGAAAAACATAGCACATGCATATCTGATCTTTCCTTGAGGATAATTTCTAGCTCACTGATTTTATTAGACAGACTGGACATTATGATGTAACATTTTTAACTCTGTCAACTGATTTTTAGAAGATTTTTGAACATTTTGATATTTTTTACCCTTTTCCTTATGAAAGCCTGCACTGTGTTTTGTATTTCTTCTCATTCCCTCATGATTTACTTCTAAAAAGATGTAACTTTTTGAACCAAATGATAAATTTACTCTATTTGCCTCAGATTGTTCTGTTTCACCACTTGGTTTGTTGTTCACACAAATTGAAATCACTTTCACTAGTATTTCACTGAGACTTTTCTTCCCCAGTTTATTCAGATGCATCCCGTGTCTTGTGTAGAGTTCCCACTTTATATTGGTGTTGATTAGCTTCACATGGTCATATTTTTTACACATCTCCGTGATGTGTAAGTTTATAGAACAGATTTTCTTGTTTACCCAGGAATTTGAGTGTAGGTCGTATCTTGTAGGTAGTTTGACAATGATCAAATTGGTGTTTTGTAACTCGTTTACCAAGCGTTCTAGTTTTGGAATAACATTCTCAGGTTTACCGTTGCCTACGTCATTTGTGTCAGCGATGAGTACTACACAGTCGTTCTTCGTAAAATCTGAACATTTCATCTCCATGTTCCTGCAAACCTCGTTAATATTTGCACCTGGTTTCACGATAGCATTTGCCATTGTCGTATTTACGTCATTTGTGCCAGCGATGAGTACTACACAGTCGTTCTTCGTAAAATCTGAACATTTCATCTCCATGTTCCTGCAAACCTCGTTAATATTTGCACCTGGTTTCACGATAGCATTTGCCATTGTCGTATTTAGTCCCATATGATTTATTTTCTCAGTAAGTCCTCGTCCGTGACTATCTGTTAACAATAGCACATGATTTCGGATCCGTTTTTACCTGCATTTACCGTATTTGCCGAGTTGAACATCACATTCGAAACCTCTTTTTTGGATTCAGAATCCGCCACAAGCATGAATCTGTTATAGCTGTTGAAGGTATCTTCTTGTTGATAAGTATTGTGCTTGCTGCTAGGCACAGCCGCTTTTGTCCAGGTACAGTGCTCCATTTCGTGTAGAATTCACACTGTTTATCGCCGTTATTTATCCTTCTTTCCAGTTTGATGTTTTCGTCTTTCAATCTGTCAATTTCACAGAGTGCATGATTCAAGTCCTTCTTCATTATTTCAATAACCTTTTGAAGCGACACTATCGTATCATGTTCTCTTCCTGCATCGTCGCCATTTGATGCACTATCTTTCTGTTTTATTATCTGACTACAACTGTATTTCTTATTACTTCCTATTTGTTTGTTCGTGTCACTTTCTTCCTGATATGCTGTAACACGCTTTTCACCTCGATTTCTTAGCGAATACTCACAGTTTTCCACTAAATTCACGGAAGCATTATTACGTTCTGCACATGCTGACGCCAAATTGAAAATAAAGTAGAATTGGTGAGATCAGCTGCAAGAGATCATTCTTGTGGAAGGTGAAAAATGGCAAACTTTCTTTGCTAAAATTGAAAGAGCAGTGGATATGATACAATTGCAAGATTGCTGATGTACTGTCAGGTAAAAAGTATTCCCTCCTTGAAGAAGAGCTGGAAACTCTCAATATCTGTTGCCTTAAGCATGCCCGAGTAGAAGTAGAAGAATATATCTCATTAACAAACCCATGCATTGATCAAAACTTCTTCAGATTTAATGGAAAAAACAGCAGCCAGAAATCAGGGTTTTCTATGGGCGATACACTTTCACTTTTTTTTTTCAAATTTAAGAGTTCATTTGAAACACACACAAAAATGGCTTTCCCATGGATCTTCAACGTTTGGTACCAAGAGGCTGATGACATCTTTGGAATAGTTCCAAATCGATATTTAGACTATAAATTAAAACTACTCAATCTGCAGGAAAATGCTATCAAATTCACAACAGAAAAGGAAGTCAATGGTCAACTCTCTCTCTTCTAATTATCATCAGGAATAACTCAAAAATAAAATGAACATACACACAGATTAGTCAACATACCATGGATAAAGTAGAATACTACAAGTAACAAAACGCCATAGTTCACATAGAAGAAAATGAATACAATTAAAGTCTGGTATTTTAGAAAACTAAAAAAGCCATGCTAAAGAAAACCATTAAGGAAGCAACTGCATTCACTAAAGAAAAAGAAAGCAATAGCAGATTCAGTGGATGCAAGTACTACCCAAACACATTTCATAAATTCAAAAAGATCTTTACCGAACAAAGTATCATCTTGGCACCTGTAAATAGATACTCGGTAACAAAATTGTTAAATTCAAAAACAAAAGACAAAATCCCACCAATCAATAGATCCGGAGTGAACCAAGTAAATTGTGTTGATTGTGAAAAATTCTATAAAGGGCAAACTAAAAGAAACCTAATAGCCTGAGTAAAAGAACAGTTTAGAAACATCAAATTCAAACAGTAAGACAAGTCAGCAGTAGCATTTCACTTCTGAAATGGAAACAGTAATGCTGACACAAATCTAAAATTATTAGGAGGTGTGATAAACCATAAACTCACAACGTGAGAGAACATTTTAATATGGAAATACAAAGACTGATTAATAAACTTTGAAATCTAACCAGTTGACAATTGATAAAGAAGTTCATTTTTCCACCACCAGAGAAAAGACTGCAGACAACAATAAACAGCTGGACCTTAGAAGTTGAAAATGGAAGAAACAGCTTCTAAAAACAGTCCCTCAAAAACTAAAATGTAAGAGACATAATGTGACAAAAAAAGACTATAAATAGTTTTATACATTAATTTGGATGTCGTCGTAACTAAATTCCTCCAAATGTCACGTAATCTTCTATTGATGTTGAAGACTTACAAAAGGTGTTTGCAAGTATTGTAATTCAGTATTCAATGATAATCTGTAAGTGAAACATTCTTTGTTCTTTATGGTAATTTTTAATAAATTTTAAGGTCCTAAAGTCATCATTTTTGGCTCTTTTATAATATTCTTTAGGTGATCAAAAGCTGGATACTAGTAATAAAGCATTAACATCTGAAACAATAAACTAAGAAAAAATGCAACTTGGTAAACTGTAAATAAGCACAAAGTTTGTAAATAACTGCTGTCAGCAAACTTATTTGACAAAATTTGCAATATTTTAACAAGCTCTACAGTATTAGTTCATTTCTCTGACTATACAATAGAAAAATTTAAAAAAGAAGAGAATTAAAGAGTAGTTTGTGAGCTGTTCTAGGAACATTCAAGATATGCAATGCAATTCATCAGACTTGCCACTCTCAAACATTTGTTACTTTATATCGAGATTTAACTGTATTGGAACACCACAGTGAAGCGAAAAATTATTAAATTTTAGATGAGTCGTATTTCTTACACATCTGCTTCACTTTCGTACCTATTTTGAGGACATGTTTCGCAAATCTTCGTTTGCATCTACGGCTCTTGTGCGACTGACGCTAGATCCAGCGGTGTGGGTAATTCTGGGGTTGTTGCTGCCATCTGTTGATTTAGTGATGAACTGAAATGTGGGATTCTCTTCTAGCGGGATTTCAAAGTTCATTAGTTGGTTTTTATGTTTTTCTATGTATATCCTCTCCCATATGACGAGTTCACTATGTTTTTGTACGTATTTTAGTAATTCTGTGCTATCTTCAATAGCAGCTCATTTCTGGTCTGAAAATCATGAAATTGAAGATAGCACAGAATTACTAAAATACGTACAAAAACATAGTGAACTCGTCATATGGGAGAGGATATACATAGAAAAACATAAAAACCAACTAATGAACTTTGAAATCCCGCTAGAAGAGAATCCCACATTTCAGTTCATCACTAAATCAACAGATGGCAGCAACAACCCCAGAATTACCCACACCGCTGGATCTAGCGTCAGTCGCACAAGAGCCGTAGATGCAAACGAAGATTTGCGAAACATGTCCTCAAAATAGGTACGAAAGTGAAGCAGATGTGTAAGAAATACGACTCATCTAAAATTTAATAATTTGTTACTTTAATAAAAATTGTTGGATCCTGTTTTAAAATAGCAAAAATTAACATCTTTCCACAAGTTGAATTGTTTGCAATGGGAGAATTTCCACAAAAATCTCTGCTTGGCATCCTTCATTTCATTTAAGTATGAAAGTCACTACAATTTGCACTAGTCGGGTTCCAGCTGATGATGAGAGCAAAAGCTCTTGAAACATGTCCTGTGAAAAAAGTGTGAGTGAAGCAGTGTGTCAATATCTTCTCGATTCACTTTTGTGCTAAGTTGTGCTTCAGTCTCTACGCTTCTTTTAATTTTATACTTTGAATGAAAGTCAATATTTATCAGATTTCTTGTTCTTTTTACATTGTTCACATTTTTGTTGTAGTAAGGGGTTAAATAGTTTTAAAACATGAATTTGCAACCAAATATCAACACCAAACTTTCAGGTCAAAAATGTTCAACAAAATAATGAATATGTTGTGTGTTCAATCACTGCAATAATATACTGGGTGTGGAAAAAGCAATGTACAGAAACTTATGGAGCAGAAAGCCAGTATATACCAGGTGGCGCACTGCAAGCTCCCTAGTTTTGAAGGCTTATACTAAATAACTCAGACAGCAGAGGAACATAGAATAGAATAGAATAGAATCTTTATTGTCACATAACGTTTACATTGTCAGCCTAGCTGGTAAACTGGTGAGTCGTCAAGTTATACATAAAAGAAATTTAAAAGAAAGAAAAAGAAAAACTAATTCTAATGTATATGTACATAAATTATCAATTACAAGTAATAATAATAAATAACAATATTAAATAATAATAAATAACAAATAATATATAAATAAATAAATAAATAATTATCAATTACAAGTAGTTATGATATTGTGTCATCCATGAATTCCTGTATGGAGTAATATGTCTTATGTAATAACAGATCTTTTACACTTTTATTAAATAGTTTCAGAGTTTTTATTTCTTTGAGTCGTTGAGGTAATTTATTGTATATTTTTATACCCATATAATGGGGTGTTTTTTCATATAATGTTAATCTACAAATGTATCAATTGAAAGTATAGAACATGCCATTTATTTACCTCATGTTATAGAATTATGGCATTCCTGCAAGCATGTAATGAAACTAGAAAACACACAATGCAGCAGGTCTCATTCTAGAACCACAATTTCTTCAGTAATGGCTTCTTTCAGCACTTGTGGAGTTGCAAGATGTCTAGTAAAGATCTTCTGTTTCAAACAGCCCCATAAGAGGAAATCAGGAACTGTAAGATTGGGCGAGCAGGCAGGCCATGCAATGTCTCCAAATCTTGAGATGGTGGACTTAGAATTCATTTTTGAGGAATACCATGTTGTTGCATGTCATGAGACAAAGCACCTTCTTGTTGGAAATGAACACTTTTTGGATCCATTGCAATCCTTCTGAGTTCAGAAATCAAACATCTGTAATACATATTGGTCTGAATTTACTGTCACAAGTTTCTCCTACTTCATTTTCAAAGAAAAGTTGTCCCACAATTGCAAACTGACCAACACCATACCAGAATGTAATGGTTTTTCAACAATTTCCTTGAAATTATTAACTGCCCATACATCATGTTCTGTCTATTAACAGAAGATTCTAAATGGAAGTGGGCTTCATCAAATATGCGCAATGTTTGCCGAACATCTGGATTTTCCCGTACCCTGTTAAGCATAATGTTGCAGAAGTTAGCTCTTGAAGGTTGATTTGCAGGGAGAAGTTTTTGAGTCACTTGCATTTTGTATGGATGAAACTTGAATTCACGTAATATGTGTCCTAAGGATCTTTGAGAAATGCCCAATACTCTTGACTGTTTTAGAGCTGAAAGACACGGACTGCATTCAACAACTTGTCTCACTCAAGCAGCATTTTCTGGTGTTCTGTTTTAGATGGACTATATTTGATGACTAGGACACTAGCACATGTTGCAAACTTGCTGAAAGACACGGACTGCATTCAACAACTTGTCTCACTCAAGCAGCATTTTCTGGTGTTCTGTTTTAGTTGGACTATATTTGATGTCTAGGACACTAGCACATGTTGCAAACTTGCTGAAAGACACAGACTGCATTCAACAACTTGTCTCACTCGAGCAGCATTTTCTGGTGTTCTGTTTTAGATGGACTATATTTGATGTCTAGGACACTAGCACATGTTGCAAACTTGCTGAAAGACACAGACTGCATTCAACAACTTGTCTCACTCAAGCAGCATTTTCTGGTGTTCTGTTTTAGATGGACTATATTTGATGTCTAGGACACTAGCACATGTTGCAAACTTGCTGAAAGACACGGACTGCATTCAACAACTTGTCTCACTCAAGCAGCATTTTCTGGTGTTCTGTTTTAGATGGACTATATTTGATGACTAGGACACTAGCACATGTTGCAAACTTGCTGAAAGACACGGACTGCATTCAACAACTTGTCTCACTCAAGCAGCATTTTCTGGTGTTCTGTTTTAGATGGACTATATTTGATGACTAGGACACTAGCACATGTTGCAAACTTGCTGAAAGACACAGACTGCATTCAACAACTTGTCTCACTCAAGCAGCATTTTCTGGTGTTCTGTTTTAGATGGACTATATTTGATGACTAGGACACTAGCACATGTTGCAAACTTGCTGAAAGACACAGACTGCATTCAACAACTTGTCTCACTCGAGCAGCATTTTCTGGTGTTCTGTTTTAGATGGACTATATTTGATGACTAGGACACTAGCACATGTTGCAAACTTGCTGAAAGACACGGACTGCATTCAACAACTTGTCTCACTCGAGCAGCATTTTCTGGTGTTCTGTTTTAGATGGACTATATTTGATGTCTAGGACACTAGCACATGTTGCAAACTTGCTGAAAGACACGGACTGCATTCAACAACTTGTCTCACTCAAGCAGCATTTTCTGGTGTTCTGTTTTAGATGGACTATATTTGATGACTAGGACACTAGCACATGTTGCAAACTTGCTGAAAGACACGGACTGCATTCAACAACTTGTCTCACTCAAGCAGCATTTTCTGGTGTTCTGTTTTAGATGGACTATATTTGATGTCTAGGACACTAGCACATGTTGCAAACTTGCTGAAAGACACGGACTGCATTCAACAACTTGTCTCACTCAAGCAGCATTTTCTGGTGTTCTGTTTTAGATGGACTATATTTGATGACTAGGACACTAGCACATGTTGCAAACTTATTCACCCATTGCTTAATTGCTTTCCGTGAAGAAATTGGACTGTGCCTTGGCACATTGAAATGAATGCAAAATATTTTCTGCACTTTCACAACGGCTGAAACATGATGTGCCACTGACCAATGCTCCATAGCTACTAAAGCTGAAGTAAACAAAAACACAAATGCATCATTTCCATCATTCATTGATATATTACCAACTGTATGGCTTCATATTTTCCCAAGATGTAGAATTGAAATTAGGGAACTTGTTGTGTGCCAGCCAGTATAAGTATGGTACATGAAAGCAAAATATTCTTTGTACTGAACAAGTTGAGGATTTAGTATTATTGTCCCATCTAGTAGGCTTAACAACACAAAAGTAGCACTAAACATCAGACACTCCTAGAAACTGTGACTAGTACTACACATAATGTGTTTTGTTTACATCTGACAAGCCACAAACAGACTCTGGTATGACTGATGTTCAAGCATGTAACACAAAAACTTTCTATGATCCTTGTTCTTATCCTGAAAATACTTATTTCCGCACAGGCTTTACTTTTGCAATATAGGACCCATATGACTGCCTTCAGTTAAGTAAATGGTTATTTTAACAGTATATCACAGTATTCATTGACAGTAGATTTATAACAACTTACCGACACCATGTTCCTCGTTCTCAAGTATCTGTATATCTGGGTTGGTTCTGTAAAGAATGAAAAAAAGAAAGTTTACTTTTACAGATAAACTGTAGTGTATTGGAGAAAATTATATTAAAAATTAAATTTAATGTTTCATTCAAGTGACTTTCTCAACTCACTCTTCTGATAACTATTCTTACAAAAGCTTATTATTCCAGCCACTTCTTGTTAATGCTGATGAAATTTAAATACACATTTGCACATTTCATTGTGTCATACAGGAGGAAAACTATAGAGAAATTTTCAAAGAGCATGTCAGTAGTGATAGTTTTGAAGTTCTCTGCTCTTTATACGACCTTGAGAAAAAATGACAACTTCTCATTTGAGGAAAGTAATAAATAAGATAAGATACTTTATTCACCTTTCGATTTATACATAGATAAATCATGGCTTCGTCACTAATACTACATAATTATATAACATAATACTATCTACAACAGTATGTACAATATGAAACAGCTTATACAAGAAGTAATATTTACAAAATTATTACAAATTTATGTCTTCAAATTCCTGGATGCTAAAAGGCACATGTTTTAAGAGTGCTTTTGTTAATGAACATTTAAATTTGCTATAGACCTGATCTTCGAAATGTCCAGGTGATGTATTGTATAGGCTAGTCGCATGGTGAGTAATGCTACTGCGACTCTTATTGGTGCGACAGTAAGTGGTATGTATGTGATTTAATGATCTGGTGTTGTATGTGTGATACATGTATTTGTTTTGAAGAGATTTTATTTTTATGGATGAAGCATACATTTTTAATTCCTTAAATACTATCCTACTAGGTGATCTCATAGGTACTTGCTTAATTATTTTTAGTGTTTTCTTTTGTAATTTAAAGATGACAAAAATTTGTGGATATGCCCCATATGGAATGCCATTAGTATTGAGTGAACATATCCAAAGTACATAGCTTTTAGCATACTTGTGGTACATAGTTTACTTGCAACTCTGAATACCTAACAGATTTTGGACAGTTTATTGGCTAGATAATCAATATAAACATTCCATTTTCTTTCTCCCTTTCTCGTCAATGCTGACATTAGCAGGTGATTGGGTTCGCTCAGAGGAAGGGAGCCGAAGCATCTGACTTGAGAGAAGAAATCAGGGTTGAGGGGTCGGCCCAACGCCTGAGATGAATGAATGATGGAGCAATTGGTGGAATGATGGTGGGAGAAACCAGAGGACCCAGAGGAAACCTACTCCAGTGCCATGTTGTCTACCACAAATCCCACTTTGTGGTCACCTGGAATTGAACCCGGGCCACCTAGGTGAGAGCCAAGTGGTCTAACCACTCATGCATTCCAAGCGAGGTTGAAAATGGAGGCAACAGCCTTTGAAACTAGTCCCTCAATAATATAAAAAAGTATAAGTGACGAGTGTCAATAAACCAACTACAAATAGTTTTTACAATTAATTTTGACGTCACTGTTACTCAATTCCTCTAAACACACATAATTAATAAAAATTGTCTTATCTAAATTTAAGCTGAGCTAATTTCGTACCAGCCAATCATGTAAAATTATATTTTTTTGATTTATGTCATTTTCTAGGGTATAGAGATTATGATTCCTATTATATTAGTATCATCTGCAAACAGATTTAATTGTGCTTCTTTGAGATTTGATGGCAAATCATTTATATATATTAGGAACAGAATAGGCCCCAGAATTGACCCTTGTGGAACTCCATCTTTTAGAGGTGTTGAAGTAGAGTGCTTATCATTTACTTCGACATACTGCTTTCTTTGAGATACGACTCAAACCAAGCAATGGCTATACCTCTAATGCCAACTTTTTCTAATTTTTCCAGTAATATTTTATCATTAACTGTATCAAATGTCTTGACAGGTCTAGAAAGATACCAATAGCTTACTGATTGTGATTGGTTCCATCAAGGACATCAATTACAAATGAGTGTAATGTATTCATAGTGGACTTACCTTTCGGAAACCAAACTGAGAAGGGGTAAATATTTCATATTTTTCAAGAGAAGATATTCTATTGTAAAGTATTCGTTTGAGTAACTTTGAGAATACAGACAAGAGTGAGATTGGTTTAAATATTTGAACATTCAAACCAATAACAAGAAATATCTCAGAAGTGGTTAATTCCAGAAAATAAAAAAATTGTTTGACATAAAATGTGTGCCATAATTAGATCTATATTCGTGGTGTATAAGGGTGTGTCTATCATATGATTTAAAAGTTATGCAAAACTCATTCAGAAAGGAGAGGACTTCAGAAGCTATTCCCAGAGAATTCAAAATGACATTTCTTGTCCTGCAAATTTCTTGAACATATGGTATTTTAATCAACATTGTTAGGAGGCATTTTTGAGAATTTAAAAAACATTTTCCATGTAAAAGGCAGTTTGGTTTGTAAGAATTTTCTTGAAAAACATGTCACATCCATGGAAAATGAAAAAATATGAATTTTAGTATTTAATCAACCTTTTGTTTTTGGCTCATGCTCATACCCACCCAGCTATATGGATTTTTGTTGTTTTTTGTTTTAATATACATTCAGGTAGTCTAAAAACACATTTTGGATGTAAACACTTCTACTACTTATAATACAGAAAGTGGTTGGTTGGTTGGTTGGTTGGTTGGTTGGTTGGTTGGTTGGTTGGTTGGTTGGTTGGTTAGTATCTAATGTTAAGCAATTGACAATGAGCCTTTTGCTCTCTTGCACTGCAGTATTTTAATGTTATGTTGACTAAAGGTTGGGCAGCAGAGTAGGTGTTTTCATCCATATCTTCTTTAAGTGTACAAAAAAGACGCAGAGGAGATCTCACTATACCACTCCTGAATAAATATTGGCTGTGCTGTGGGTGAGTGGTTAGACTGCTCGACTCTCACCAAAGCAGCCTGGGTTTGATCCCAGGTGAACGGTAAGCGAGATTTGTGATGAACAACACAGCTCCGGGGGAGGTTTTCTCTGGAATCTCCAGTTTCCCCCGCCATCTCATTCCATAGGTGCTCCATCCATCTCATGTATCATCAGTGTCACTGCCGCAGTGCCACATGTAGTAAAGGTGGACGTTAAACACTACACATTTCACTGAATAAATGTTTAATGAGACAATCATGGCCTGTTAGAAGTCTAAAAGTTGCTACAGAGGATTTTCTTAGTAGTGTATTGATTCTAGTCATGCTGTTACATAAATTTTCCAAAAGTTTTCCTTTTGTTTGCAATATATTACCTTTGTTAAATTTTTGTATTATATGTTGATATAATTATTCTTTTGATAGTGATAACTTAGTGACTCAATTAATTTGACATAGTTTTACTGCCTTTTTTTTTTGGGGGGGGGCTAGAAAGTCAGCTGTTTCACTACCATGTATTCCCTAATGTCCTGGTATCCAGTGATGTATTAATCTTTTATTTAAATGAATTGTTCTAGGATTTTGCGGCATTCTGCAATATTCAGCTTTTCAGGTGTTATATCAGATATTATGGATATTATAGCTACCTTAAAGTCAGATAATACAACTTTTTCAAATTTATTTGATATAGAAGATCTTGTATGCTCTGAAGAATCAGCAAAATTTCTACATCAAAATTTGTAGAATTTTAAACTTAATCTTTTGTAATACAGGAAGTACCTACTTCCATTATATGAAAAGCAACAACATGAATAATCAACAGAATGAAAAAATTAATTATGAAAAAAGATACAAATGCTATTTTCAAAGTGGGGAGGGGAAAAATTATTCTCTATTGATTAATTGATGTTTGAAGGAATTCATAAACAGCAACGTCCAAATCAATGAATAAACTTTGATAGTACTACGTCACTTAATTTTTGAGCAACTAGTTTTGCGAACAGTTGCTTCCATTTCCAAACTCAAAGGTTCAACTACTAAACTTCTGAAATCTCACCAAGTTGATAAAGAAGTTCACTATTCTTTTACCAGAGAAAAGACTGCAGACAACTATTACCAGCAACAGTCGGTGTTGATAGTTGAGGTTGAAACTGGAAGCAATTGTTCCTGAAACTAGTCCCTCAAAATTTAAAATGTGACATAGCATGAAGCGGAAAAAACAGACTTGTCAAAGTTTATTAATCCCTCACTAGTTATGGGCAAGGTTGTCAAAAATTACTTTCACAGAAAAGCTACGCTCAATTCTAGTGAAATACTTAGAAAGAATATTTTAAACCAACATACTTAATTCTTTTACTAAAATATGACTTAGAAATTGCTTACAGCAAAGAAAAGTTTTATACAAGGAGGAAAAAATCTTTATATATATATTTTGCTTTAAAAATATAACACAACATTAATTTCATTCTTGGAGAAGTCCTAAATTTTATGTATTATATACACTGAAAATTCAGTCAAAATGATCAATCAAATCCAGGATATATAGAGAAAAAATGTTTCTTTAAAATGAAAACACAAAATATTTAATTAAGCTAGTCCTAACACCTCAAGTAGCAACTCTTTGCTATATTGGCATTGAAAATGTTACCATACAAAGAGTCAAACTATAATCTTGGAACATAAAACACTAAAAGAATTTACAGACCTGGAAAATTAACTTAAAATAAGAATTGGAAAGAATATTCCAAAACACCTTTACATATTTGGGGAGATCCTTTTCACTCAATATTGTAAGTTTAGAAGAGTTCCTTAATTGAAATTACACCTGGTACGAAATATACCAACCACCTATGTATTTCTACTACACAAAGCAAACAGAAAGTAATCTTAAATAATTTTAACCATAGATCTTTACCAAGGAATTGTTTAAGCTTCTTTTGCTTGAATGTTTATTCATAGAAACCATCTTAGTTTAATAAATGAAACTTTGTTGAATTTATCGAGATTCAACTGTTGAATTTGAATTGTTGAATTTGTTCTAAGCACTGTACGGTTTGGTATTAGTTCTGGTTTAGTCCTCTTGGCTTGAGACTAGCACTTGTTAACTATCTAAGCAGCTGACAACCAAAAGAATATGCAAAATGCTGGGGGAATCAAAACAGATTGGCTCAGATGAGACATGAGATGAAGTCTGGCAGTGGACATGTGTGATTATGACAAAGTGATAAATTAGCAAATGAACATTATGGACATGAAAACTGCTGGTAGATATGTTTTATTTGTAATTTTTTTTTAATGTACAACATTGTTTTGCACTTAAATATTTAAAATCATTATAACAAATTCTTGGACCTTAATTAGGTTTGATGTAGCTATGATATCAACTAATGCTACAGAGATTATAAAGCAAGTAACCTTGATCTGCAATTAAGCCCAACGATGTTATGTGAGATTGGAGGAATTTAGTAACAGTGACGTCAAAATTAATATTAAAAACTATCTGTAGTCGGTTTATTGACACTTATCACTTTGTTATATTATCAAGGGACTAGTTTCGAAAGCCTTTTGCCTCCATTTTGAACCTCTCTCAAACTAGCATCTGTTGTCATCTGCTCTCCTCTCTCTGGCGGTGGAACTATGAACTTCTTTGTCAAATTGTCTACTGGTGGGTTATTTAAAAATGCTATTTAAAAATGCAGTTAAAATATCAAAACTGAAGTACACCAGGGCTCTGTTTCATAAATTTACTATTTACAGATAACAAGGAGATCACAGAAATTCTTAAGGAACTTCACAAATCTAGATAAAGCACTAGCAAACACTGGACATATGAGCCAGTTGGTCATACCACCAACCAATGGACTGTCACCAGGAGCAAGTCAGTCACTTCTGCTTCACTTGCGAGTGGACGCTTGAAAGTTTGGAAGCCAGACTTTCAATCTCTAGCCAGATCAGGGCTACGCCCTCTACTGGCAGTAGAATGTTTTATGAGTTAGGGGAAATGACATTTAGTTTTGGAATTTTTTTTTAATTAAGTTAATTGATTATAAGTTATGTTTTGAAACTGCTGTTTTCAGTTGTCTAAAAGAAGCCTTGGTTTTTTGTATTGTTCACCGGGGTCGATATCATACTCACCCAAACCGCATATGAGGGAGTTCAAACTATGGGAGAGGTTTTGACAGAATGGAAGTGAGAGGGTGTGGATGTAGTCTGTTAGGGTAGGAATGTGTAGGTCACGACGGATTACAAGGTTAGGGATGTACCATGGGGAATCCGTGACAATGCGGAGGAATCGAGACAGTAGGACTTCAAGGCAGTGTAGGTGACTCTTAGCTGCTATACCCCAAATGGCTCAGGCATACGTGATGGCTGGTTGGAGCACTTGGTTTGTACAGGAGCAATTTATTGGATATGGACATCACTGAGGCATTGATTGTACAATGGGTATAACATACCCATTCGCTTGCTGACCTTATTGACTGTGTAGGTGATGTGATCCTTCCACGTCAGTTTTACATCAAGCAAAACGCCTAGATATTGTACATATGATTGCCATTGAACTTCCTCACCGGCTAGATGAATGGGTGGAAGGTCCTCTAGCTGCCTTCTGGAGAAAGTGATGGCTTGACTTTCCTGGGGATGGATGCTCAAGAGCCATCGTTTGAACCAAGTGGTGAGAAGGTCAGCATAGTGTTGGATTCTACATGCAGCCATATAATGTCTAGTTGACGTGGAGGTTACAGCTGTGTCATCGGCAAAAAGGTACAGTGACCAACGAGGCAAAGAAGGTAGGGTGTTGATGTAGAGAAGAAAGAGAATGGGTCCCAGGACACTACCTTGAAGAACACCAGCTCTAATAGGACGAGGTGAGGATAATATGCCGTCATGTGAGACAGAAGGATCTGTTGAGGAGATAGGAGTGTATAAGATGGACCAAGTATGAAGGGGTGTTGTAGTGGATGAGGCGGGAAATTAAACCTTCATGCCAGACACTGTCAAAGGCTTTGGTGATATCCAGTATTAGAGCAATAACATACTGCTTACGATTGAAGGCGGTGTACACTTCGACCAACCGAATTAGCTGATGCTGGGTGGAGTGTTGAGATTTGAAGCCAAATTGCTCCTCTCTGAGGATGTTGTGACTGTCCAGGGTTTTCCAAAGCCAACTTAGGATGAGCTTTTCCATCAATTTGCTTATATGAGAAAGCAGTCTGATGGGCCAATAGTATGCAGGAGAGCTGCCTTCCTTCCCTGGTTTGCAGATGGTGATGATTTTGGCATGCTTCCATGCCGCTGAGAAGTCGCCAAGTTTAAGTGTTGCATTAAAGAGCAAGGCAAGAGTTTTCACCCAGCGGGCTGGTAGGACCTTGAGTGCTGCACTGGCAATGTTGTCAAACCTGGGAGATTTTTAAGGACAGAGAGTGCAGAGGAGGTCTTGAACTTCAGATGGTGGTGATGGGAGGTAGCTCAATTTAGAGTTGTTGACCTCTTGAGTAACAGTGTGGATGTGGTCTGCATCAGGGGAATCAGCAGGTATAAATATCGACTCAAGATAAGTGGCATGTAATTCTGCCCTTTCCTTGGCTGACTAAGCCAGGACCTGGCCATGTTTTAAAGGCGGGTCTTTACAAGGGAGGCAGAGCAATGCTTTGGACATGTTCCAAAACATGTTCCTTGCACTCGTAAGGAATTTATTTTTTGTTCCCAGCAGTCGTTGTAGTAGTCCTGGAATTCTAGTTTTACCGTTTCTTGTATTTTTTTTTTTTTTTTTTTTTTTTGTAATTTACGTCCTCCAACGTAAAGTCATATCGGATGGTGAATGAATTGGGTGAAATGATGCTCAAATGAGTCCAGGGTCCATGGAGCTTAGTTACCCAACATTCGTCTTGAAGGATAAGGGAAACCCCCGGAAAAAACCTTATCCAGGTAACTCCTTCTGACCGAGAATCGAACTCAGGACCTCTTGAACGAGAGGCAGACACGCTACCATCTACGCTACCGAAGCAGGCCGTTTCTTGTAGCCGTCGAAATTCCTGGCGATCTACTGGGCTACGTGTAAACAGAAAGCGCCTTCTGGCCCTGTTCTTCTGTTGTATAATGGCACAAAGGGCTTGGGGAAAGGGGTCATTGTTGTTCTCAATGAATTTGGGTTTGGGAGATGAGTTTATGATAGCTTCTGACAACCAGGAAGTAATGGTTTCCACCAGGGCATCTACATCCAATGAGGTGGTGCAAGGTTGCTGCAGTGGTTGTGCGGCACTTAATCATCGAGAATACTCTTCCCAGTTGGTTTTCCTGGGGGTAGGGAAGCCTCCATAAGATGTGTAAGAAGGCTTGCTGGGAAAGGTGAGAAGGACCGAATATTGGTCCGAGGAAAGGGCTGGAATGGTGAAGAGGGTGAGATGAGGTCCCACGTTGCGGATGAGTGCAAGGTCAAGCCAGTCTGGAGGTCTTCCACCGCCATAATGGATAATCGGTTGATTTGGTGCCCTGGCTGAGATGGCCCTGAAGTCAGCGAACTGGAGCAGGAGGTGACCACGGTGCTTTGTACTGGATGAATTCCAGTTGGAGTGTTCGGCATTAAAGTCCCCCGCAGCAATAGTAGCAACGGGGAAGGAGAACAGTTTATCCAGTTCAGCGGCAGTAAGGGGCGGCTAGGAGATGCGTATTCGGAATAGAGGTTAAGGGGGCCTCTGTTGGTGATGACGTACACCCAAGGACTCCAAGTGGTTTGAGGGTCTGATATGCAGCTGATGGTGGTGAATGGAGTTATCAATGAAGATCGCAGTACATCCTAGACAATTTGCTGTCTGTTCTGTAAGAACGCATGCCTGGAAGACCACACTTTTGGTGCGGGAACAGGTGAGTTTCCTGGACCAACAGAATATTGATCTTCTGTATTGATAGAAAGTTGACCTCTTGAATGTGAGGCAGACACGCTACCACCTACGCTACCGAGGCAGGCAGAATCCAGTTCGTTGACCGCGGAGAGGTCTAGATGGAATGGAAAATGTTTGGTGATCATGATATCGAGCACATCCAGCCTACTGCGGGCAGGATGGACAGTGGGGCCTCTCGGGCCGTGTGTGAGGAGCTTTGGGTTGCCGCTGATGAGGCGGTAGAGCCCGCGCTCCTTGGTGTTAGATGTATGGCTATGCCAGTGGGCATGTTTCGCGTTGAGATCACCTGCGATACATAACATTGGGTGAAGGTTGTTCAACAACTGTTCAGGGTACTAGTCGGCCAAGATATGAATGCACTTGGAGGACGCCACTGTTTTTTACTACATGAAGCTTAGGGAACCACGAGGAACGAGGGAAGGCGAGGGGAAAGGCGATACTGGGAATGTACAGTCGCAGAATTAAAACAGTACATGCCTGATGATGTCTTTATGTTAGTTCTCAGAAGGATATGAATGCACTTGAAGGAGGACACCACTGGTTTTTTTTACTACATGAAGCTTAGGGAACCACGAGGAATGAGGGAAGGCGAGGGGAAAGGCGATACTGGGAATGTACAGCCGCAGAATTAAAACAGTACATGCCTGATGATGTCTTTATGTTAGTTCTCGGAAGCAGCACGTCCGGGAATGTTTGTTTCAGGTCGTTCATCTGCTGTATCCACGTCACTACTCCCTTCATCAGCTGTATCAGTGTCCCTGCGTCCTGCTGCTTCAATATTCATATTCTCAAAATAACATTCATAATGATTGCAATCTTCGTCATCATCGCTGCTCTCCAGACGCACGTTTATAATTAGATCTTCAGTTGCTTCCTCCAATAACCCATCTCGGCGCTTAAAATCTTCAATTCTTTTCACCTGTTTGCATGCTGCTATCCAATCAATTTGTGTAATTTGAGCTGTGCAGCTTGTCATAGCTTTCAGATGCTCAAAATAATCGATGATACTTCTTTGCTGTAATCTTTTAATTAAATGGCAGATAACTCTATAGGGTTAAGGTCACAGATGAGTTAGGGGATTTTTTTTCTGTACGGTATGGTAGGGTGCATTATTAACACCAACAATGTTTTCAGGTGGAACAGGTATTTGGTATTAATTTCTCCTCCATCCACATTTTATAATTTTTACCATTCATTTCATCATGGTAATCCGCTGATTTGGATTTTAAATCGTAAACCAATTCAGCTCCCTCACTAAAACCTATGGATACCCCTGCATGTACAATTGCTGTTTGACCAGCACCAGTATTAGTAAAACACCTGGTACTTCGTGTTGCCGCACTTCTTGACGGTATAGTGAGTATGGACCCAAGTTTTGTCTGTATAAACTACTGGTTTACGTGGCTTCATTTACACTAATAGCTCTTAAGTACTCTGCACATTTCGCAACAATTTGTGGTTTCTCCATTAGCACAAATTGTTTGTTTTTGCATTTCTTACATTGAAACCCATTTTCTTAATATTTTTCTAAATGTTTCTCTGCCACCCTGAAAGCTTATTTCTTCTTTAGCCAAGTTCAGAAGTTTGCAAAGTAGGAATTTCCCTTTTCTGTTCATAATACTCCAAAAATTTTCTACGCGCAACGCACTTATCAACTCATCAAGAGATGATTTTGCATGATTTTTTATCTTTCCTCGGAGTTGTAGCCTTAACCCCAGTTGTTGAAGCATTTTCATAATGGTTCACCCAGACTTTCCCACTATTTTTTACTGTCCTAAGTGTTGCTTTTCAAGGGGTACGAGCAACTTTTTCTCCTGTGTTTGTCTACGGAACCTAATATATATGTTTTTCAACAGAATGAAATACCTTTCTGTTTTTAACTTTGTAGGGGCCTCTGTAATTAAACTCATCACCAGCACACGCCAATTTTATCACAAAAGCACTGCCACTACTCTATTAGAATTTTAACTGCACAGTAAGGGTTCGAAGAAGCACTGCGTTGAACTGTGCCACGTTTGCACATCACATTGGAAGCATCTCGGTATTGTTGATGGTTGCGTTACTGGAACTGTACCTGCAATATTCCGCCCACTTGTGATGTATCTGTTTAGTAACTCTTCTCGCCAAGTGTATTCATATCGTGGCTGACTATTAGTGAATTCTGCCTTGTAGAAGCGATCGTCAGAAGGATCATAGGCCACTGCCAGCAGCGTGTCCAGCCCGCCAATGGCAAGCCGAATGGCACAGGCATTCAAGTGCAGGAGTGCGGGGTGCAGGAGGGTAGTGTGGATTATACGGCTCTTTATGAGAATTGCCATACCGCCACCCCGTCGGCCGACCCGATCTAACCGATGGTTGACGTAACTTGGAGCACGAAGTTTGTGGCAGCTTCCAGATGGGTTTCACAGACCATCAGAATGTCAATACCGAATGACTGTACAAATTCAAGAATGCTGGGGTAGTGGCCCCGGGTGCCGTTAGCGTTCCAGAATGTGGCTTGTAATGGCCTCCAGACGAGTCTGAAGGACATCACTGAGCGGAACCGGGAAAAAGCTCCTCCAGTGACTTAAGCACTATAAGGGTTTTCGATTTGCAGCTTGCAATTGCGGAGGACAGGGAGGGTTCTTTTAATGAGGTCACCAAACCACAGGGAGAGCGCCTGAAACTCATCCAGGTCTGCCTGAGACACAGTGATCCCGAAGGCTGCGGTCTGCGGTGCTGAGCTGGCTGGTGCCACCGGTGGAGCAAGTGACGCCACGGCTTCTGCTGGTGCAGGCTCTACCGCCGTCTCAGATGGTGCTGCCGAATGCGAAGGGGCCAGAGCCTCTGACTGATTCGGCTGGTGTGAGTTCAGGGCAGGGGACTGGAGGTCAGCTTTACCGCTCCTTTTAGAAGTTGCCTTCCCGCTCTTTTCCCCTGCTTATTGAGGGTACAGTATTATTTTCCTCTCAAAAAGCTGATGGGTAATTTCTGCAGTTGGAGGAGCAGCTGCTTCCTCTGCTTGCTGCAGGGAGCTCTGGCTTTCTTCAGAGCGGCCGCGAAAGAAAACACAGGGCGGAAAGCTGCCATTTCGGAATGCCCCCAGCGGCGGCTCTCGATAATGCGCTGCCTCGTTTGACAGCCCTAGTAGACGCTAGCGTAGTGCTCTTTGCAGTTCGCTCCTCTGGGGCTTTGGGGCAGTCCTTCAACAAATGAGGCTCCGCACATCTCAGGCACGCAAGCTTGCGCTCGCACATCGTGCTCGAGTGGTGGAAGCCCATATATCAATCTGCACCGGTCCCTCTTTGCCGTGAAAGCGCTATAATATGTCAACTTCTTTAAAACGTGGGATACCCATTGTTGCGCTCAGCCTTTCAATTAGTGAACTAGTGCCCTGGAGACGAAGTCCGTTATCCCAACTTTGCACTACGCCATAATCCATTTTTTAGTCCACTCGGAAAAAAGAATTTGGATTAGCTGATTTCGCTCAGGCGAGACATTAAAACAGGACATTTAAAATTATCTCTGCACTTTTTAACTGTTTTTTCCCCTCTTGGTCAAACTGCAGTGGTTACCGTAGTTTTGTTGCCTGAGTCGGTGTATGGCAGACATTTGACCTTATTTCCGTAATCACCTTCCTTCAGTACTGTGACTTTGTGGGTTCGTGAAATGAAAAGTCAAATTGCACAAACTCAAAATGTTCTTTATTTCCACCGAATCACAGTTGAAACACTTGCCGATTACACAGAATTACGTCGTGCACACAATTACAATTCGCAGGTCCACTCTACACTCACAATTACGTACAACTCCTCTGATACACGTACAGTACGGTCCGTTCACTCACTCCGCGCTCCTCACGGCTGCTCGCCAAAAACTGAACTGAACTCTCGGTCGCATCGTGCTTCTATTTATAGGTGGCTAAATGTTTCTAGAGAATTCCTTACCATGCAGAGGGAAAGATATTCCGGACATTTCGCGTTCTTTCAGGCGGCAGGAGGGGGAAGAGATGGCTAGTGATGTTTTTCCAACCATCCCCTCGTTAGCGCTACAAGATAAATTGGTAGGCGTAGCCTGAAAGGTTCCTGTCCCTTACCCAGATGCCAGTTCATCCTGCCTTCCCTTAATTTGAGTGACACTGCTCCTTCCTCAAAGCTGGTCATCCCGAACAGCACCATCGTAGCGGGCCAGGCGATCCAGGTGTAGCACCAACATCTTTCCTCAGAGCACCTTCTGGATGTGGTAGACCACGTCGTTAATCATCTTCACCACCCGGTACAGTCCTTGCCATGGCTGATGAAGATTCGGGCAGCGTCCCTTGGTCCGGATAGGGCGGTACAACCGGACCAGGTCACCTTGCTGGAACCCTTGGCTGTTGGCTTGCCTGTCATACCTGGTCTTCATGCGGTCGCTCGCCTTCTAGATGTTCTGGCAAGCCATCTCGTGCATGTCGTGGAGATGGTCTACCAAGTTCTCCACATACTCGTTCGCTGGCTGTTTCGCTTCCGGAGGGCTTCCAAAAGCCAGTTCGCAGAGGAGGCGTAACTCTCGGCCGAACATTAAGCTGGCTGGCGTCATCCCAGTTGTGTCGTGTGTGGACGAGCGGTAGGCCAGCAGGAACAGTGGCACATTGATGTCCCAGTCTCGCTGATGGCTGGCCACGGCCTTCCTCAGGTGTTCCTCTAAGGTCTTGATGTATCTTTCGACCATGCCATCCGACTGAGGATGTAGAAGTGTCGTGCGATTCTTGTTAACCCCAAGTCTTTCAAGTGCCTCCTTCATCAGGTTGGACTCAAAACTGGTGCCCTGGTTGCTGTGGACCTCCAACGGCACCCCAAATCGGCAGAACACTTGCTCCACGAAGCAATCTGTGATTTTCTTTGCCTCTTGGTTCGGGATGGCATACACCTCCGGCCACTTGGTGAAGTAGTCCACGACCACCATCAGGTACTTGTTGCCCCTGTCGGACACTGGGAATGGTCCAGCTATGTCGACAGCGATCCGTTCAAATGGCGTTCCAACGTTGTACTGCTGCATGCGACCACGGCTCCTAGTCTGGGGGCCGCGACACGCCGCGTACACATGACATTGATGGCACCACCTCTCAGCGCCTGCTCGCAGCCTCAGCCAGTAGTAGCGCTTCCGAAGTTTATCAATCGTTCGGTTCGCTCCCAGGTGTCCTCCTGAAGTACCGGCCTGCACTTCCTCCAAGACTTCCGGGACCTTACCCCGGGGAAGTACCAACTGTTCTCTCTGTGTCTTCCCATCGGGTGATTCCCATACCCGGAACAGCACACCCTCTCTGATATTCCAACGAGTCCCATTGGGCCCAGTACGACTTGTAAGTGGCGCTCCTCGGTGCGATGTCCTCCCAGGTTGGTCTTGTCCCTGCCTCCACTTCCCTCATGAGTAGCCCCAAGTCTGCGTCAGCCAGCTGCTCCCTCCTCAGGCCTGCGCTATCCCAGCCATCCGCAGGCACTGCCGTGACTACTCGAACTGCTGCTGCACGCTCCTTCTCTTCCACTCTTGTGCATTGGCCGCACTCTTCTGGACAGGGTCTTCGGGACATAGCGTCTGCGTTACCCGCGCTCTTCCCTCTGCGATGTTCCGAGGTGAAGTCGTACTCCTGCAGCCTCTGGACCCAACGTATGTCTGGCCTTCAGGGTTCTTAAAGCTCAATAGCCAGGTTAGGGCGGAATGGTCAGTCCTCGGGTGGAATGGCTGACCGTACAGGTACTTGTGGAAGTGCTCCAAGGTCTTTACTACCGCCAATAATTCTCGCCGGGTGACGCAGTAGTTCTCTGCCTTGGATAGCGTATTGCTGTAGTAGGCTATCACCCGCTCATGGCCGTCCTGGATCTGCGATAGGACACCTCCAATGCAATGGTCGCTGGCGTCGGTGTCCACAATGAAGGCGCCACCCGGTTGTGGGAAACCCAAAATTGGAGCACTGCACAGGGTCCTCTTTAGGTGCTGGAAAGCGTTTACGGCGTCCTCTGTCCATGCATAAAGCCAGTGTTCCTCTGTCAGGCGGGTGAGGGGTTTTGCGATGTTGGAGAACCCCTTTATGAAGCGGCGGTAATAACTGCACAGCCCCAGGAAACTGTGCAACTCTTTCTTATCCTTTGGGCGAGGCCAATCTCTCATAGCCTGTGTCTTCTCCGGGTCTGTGGCCACTCCGGTGGTTGAGACTATGTGGCCCAAGTAGTTCACTTCCTTGCGGAAGAGCTGGCACTTCTTCGCGTTCAGCTTCAAGTTGGTCGCCTGCAGTCTCTGTAGCACCTTACTCAGATTCTCGAGATGGTCTTCAAAAGTCTTCCCGACGATGTCGTCCACGTATAGCAGGCAGGCATCGTAAGTCAGCCCTCTCATCACCGACTCCATGAGGCGTTGGAAGGTAGCCGGTGCGTTGCAGAGGCCAAAGGGCATAACCGTGAACTGCCAGAGCCCTTGGCCCGCCGAGAATGCTGTCTTCTTGTCTCTCGGGTCTAGAGCTACCTGCCAGTAGCCAGACTTCAGGTCCAGGGTCGAGAACCACTGTGCACCAGCTAGCGTGTCCAGGGTGTCGTCAATCCGGGGTAAGGGGAAACAGTCCCGGGTCACAGCGTTCAACTTTCTGTAGTCTACGCAGAAGCGCAGCTCGCCATTCTTCTTTGTCACCAAGACTACAGGGGAACACCAAGGGCTGTCAGACTCTTCAATCACTCCCCTGGATCTCATGTCCTCCAGCATGTCTCGTACCGCCCCTTGCTTCGCCAGCGGAACGCCTCTATGTGGCTGCCGAATAGGCCGGGCGTCCCCGGTGTCGATGCCGTGAAGCACTTTGTCCGTGCGGCCGTAGTAACTGTCGCCTTGGCTGAAGACGCTCTGGTACCGCCTCAGCAGTTGTCGAACTTTCTCCAGCTGTTCTGCGGTCAGGTGGTCGGCCGCCCTCTCCAGTAAGCTATCTAGCCGGGGCCCCAGGTGTTGCGTCGGCACCGGCTCCTGTGTCTTGTCGATTGCTGTTACGCTCACTACGGGCTCATGCGTTCCCAACTCCGTCACGGCCTGGACGTCGTGATCGGTGTCCGTTTGAATTAGCAATCTCACTGGCACCTCCTCTCGGCACGGCAATGCCCTGGCTACACACAGTCCGTGTACAGGCGTCTTCTGGTCCACCATCATGTTCCTGGTTCTCTGGCCCTCCAGTCGCGCCGTCACCACCACCTCGCTCCTTGCGGGGACAACCACGTCTTCGCTCAATATGACCCTGCAAATTCCAAGGCGCTCTTCTGGTTGACGCAGTATAACCTCTTCCCCGTTAAGCCGCAGGACCTTCTTGCCGACGTCGACCGTAGCCTCATGGCTCCTGAGGGCATCCAATCCCAGTATCACCTCCTCAGCCACTTTCGCGACGAACACCCACAGACGTACGGTGCTCCTTCCCAAGGTCAGCTTCAGCAGGGCCTCCTTCTCTACAGGCAAGGTGTCGCCCGATGCCGTGACAAGCTGGTATGGTCGGCTAGGCTTCCTTGTCGGCAAACCCTTTGCCACGTCAGGTCTGATGATGGTCACGGCCGCCCAGGTGTCCACCAGCACGCGGCACGTCTTCCCTCTCACCCAACCGTCCGCGATGAGGCTGTCATCCATCCGCCGGCTGACGGCGCGCAGTGTCACTCGAGGGGATGGTGGTGATGGCGCCGGCGTGCCCCTCTCCACGACGGCCCTTACTCGTTTTCCGGCTGCTCTTCCTGGTGTGGGCAGTCTCTCTGCAGGTGTCCGGGCTGTCCACACCCCCAACACAAGCCACTAGGTCTTCGCCGGCGTCCCTCGGCTGGTCTTCTGTCTCCGGTGTAGCGGACACTCCTCGTTCTCGACGTCGGGATAGCTGTTACCTTGGCCGCCTCCATCCTTAATACTGCCGTTAGCGCCTCGTGGATTGTTTTATAATCGCCGAGCATTAGGCGCTGACGAATCTCCGTGTCCCGTACCCCGCCGACGAAGGTGTAGGCAGCTTCCCGGGACACGAACTCTGGTGGGAGGTCGACTAGGGCCTTGCTTGCCAGTTGTTCAACTGCCAGGGCGAACTCCCGCAGCGTCTCCCCCGGCTGCTGTGACCTTGCCTTTAGCTGGCTGCGGTACGCTGCGGCTAAGCGGTGGTTCCCGAAAAGATTCTCCAGAGCCTCCCAGATGCCCTTGGGCGCCGCCGTTGTCTGCACCGCGTTTAGGACTTCCGCGGCCCGTCCCTGGAGGCTGGCTATTAACTGTGTGGCCTCCTCCTCCGGTGACCATCTGTTGTGCTTGGTCACTGTGTCGAACTGGCGGCGGATGACCTCAAATGTTGACGCGCCGTCATATTTCGGAGGTTTGACGCGCACCGATGTTGTGTCGTGTCCCCGTGCGTCGGCCTTCAAATCCTTCAACCTCCTACCGACGACGTCCTCCACCATGGCGTTCAGGGACTTGACGCTGCTGTCGGCCTTCCCTTCCAGGTCGTTAACGCGGCTCGCCAGGTCCTCGACGCGCTCGTCCACTTGGCCCATCCGCTTGCCCAGCTCCGTCACGTCATCCCTCACGCCGGCCAACTGTTCTTCAAATTTGGCGGCGAGAGCCTCGTTCCACACCTTCATTTCCGTGGTCAGTTCGGCCATCTTTGCGGTCATTGTCGTGGCCAAGTTGTTGTTTGCCGTTTCCGTCTTCACTGTTAATTCGGCCTTCATTTCTTCCATCTTCCCGGTGATGTTGTCGTTGGCAGTCTTCATTTGTTTCAGTTCCGCGGCCAGGTTGTTATTTGCCGCTTCTGTTTTTGCAGCGAGGTTTTCATTTGCCGTCTTCATCTCCGAGGCCAGTTCGGCCTTCATTTCCATCATCTTCTCCAAAATCTTTTCCAATGTCGCGTCCATGGTTGTAATGTTCGGTGATGTTGTTGTCCCGCTTATTGACACCAGTGTGACTTTGTGGGTTCGTGAAATGAAAAGTCCAATTACACCACTCAAAACTGTTCTTTATTTCCACCGACTTACAGTTAAACACTTGCCAATTACACAGAATTACGTAATGCACACAATTACGATTCACCAGTTCGTCCGTTAGAATTCCACTTGCACTCGCAATTACGTAAACTCCTCCGACGCACGTACAGTCTTCTCGTCCGCTGCTTCGCTGCTCGCCAAGAACTAACTGACTCCACTCATTCCAGCCCTTTTTATAGGAATATCATTGTCTTCTAGAAGTCTCTGGTTTCCGTTAATCACCGCAAAAATTCCAGATGGCAGGCGAAGGGGGAAGAGGCGGCCAGCGACAAGTGACACTCCCCTAATCGTCCCTTCAGTTAGTGACTGAGATTAATGAGGGGGTGTGGCTCGGCTGCCTCTGGTCCCTTCTCAGCTGTCGTTCGTCTGGCGTTCCGATAATTGGGATAGAATATTAATAAAGCAGCTTTCGGCAAAGGTTGTGTTAGGCTCTTATACTTATTTCTGAGGTGTATATTGCAAGTAGAGAACTGCCCGCCTCGGTAGCTCGGTCACGTTCAAGAGGTCCCGAGTTCGAATCTCGGTCAGGGCGAGTTACCTGGATACGGTTTTTTTCGGGGTTTCCCTTATTCTGAAAGACGAATGTCGGGAAACTAAGCTCAATGGACCCTGAGCTCATTTGAGCATCATTTCTACAATTCCATTCATCGTCCGATATGACAACGTTGGAGGACGTACATTACAAAAAACTAGAGAACCACTATTTCCGTGGGTTAGGGGTAGAATTTGAAAAACAAAATGTTCTTAAAATTTATAGTTGATATAATTTATCGTTACTTAGCAAGCAAAACCGTCTGCGCGCCCCCAAAATATTTCCAATATGTCACGACTAGCGATAAAAGCACGTGTTATTGTCAGTAATCCCGAGAGATGCAGGTTTGAAGCAAAGGATCCTGCTCTATTTCGTTTTAGAATTAACATACATTCCAGATAAATCAACTCTGTTACGTAATATATTTAATTCATACCAGTATGAAAATATAAATGTCAAATATCTTCGAACATATTAAGATATATCATGATAAATGAACTCCTTTTACCGCACAATCTATACGACAGCAGCCAATGAAGAGGTGATTAGTTCACGTGAGCGTTAAGAGATACGGTACAAGCTTATTTGAAACAAGGAGTAAATAACCTGTTGTACGTGGTCTTTTCCTTATTTGGAAGAAGAGCATACACCATCCTGACTTGGACCTCCTAGATTGGTGTGGATAATGTGTATTTCGCACATTGTTTGCTACAGCTTCTAAATGTTCCGTCCATAAAAAATGTATTTTTCTCTGCAAATATCAAAATATTTTCTTGTGACGCAGAAAAATCGTCAGCTGAAACAAAAGTGCTACCACTGTTCATTTTTAACAAGTTAGATGGTAAATTGTGGTTTTTAGTTTTGTCTGGCCCTTTTTGGATTAATAAGTTTCTCCTAATTAGATGTAGATCAACTTTACATATATTTTGACAAGGCATTTCCGTCACTAGTTATATCCACGGTTAAACAACGGGTCTGTTTCTTCTATGTAAAACGTAGATATCAAAGTAATTTGTTTTATAGGTTTCCCACACGCGACATTTAATATCTACACTTCTGATATTTCTGACGACACCGACTTCCTTAGCTCTCTACGTTGATGTTAGGGTACAATATTATTTGCACCCGAACCTCCAGAACGCACAGAAATTAGTACAACTCTTTTTGGATTGCCTTACTCATTGGTTCAACACTTGGCGTATCTCACTGAACCCTCAGCAAACTAAGGCTACAATCTTCACTCTTCGCCGACATCTACTCCCTTCGTTGTCCCGCTGTAGGAACCATGTCTCTTGGCTCCCTGCTACTACGAGGGTTATGGCGAAAGTTTTTAACAGAGATCAGAAATACGTTTTATTCACAAACATTTACAGCTTTTCAAAATACTCTCCATGAGAACTTATACACTTTTCCATCCTTTGAAACCACTTAGAAAATGTCTCAGTCCAAGCTTCTTTAGAGATGTCACTGTTGTACGCTGCAATAGCCTCTTCATCGGATGAAAAAAACTGCCCACATAGTTTTTCCTTTGTCTTTGGGAATAGGAAAAAGTCACATGGGGCCAGGTTTGGTGAATAGGGTGGGTGAGGTAAGACTCGCACTTTCTCCTCCAGGAAGTCCATGGTTCTGGCAGCCGTGTGTGCTGATGTAGAAGATGTCAACTGTTTCATCTTGGGATGTTTTGACCTCCATGTTGCAAAAGACTTTAGGCAAACATTCAGTTACATACCACTCTGCAGTGATTGTACGTCGTGTGTCCAAGGTCACAGAGGTGAGATAATCCATCTTGGTTAAGAAAGTGGCCACCATATTCTTTCCGGAGATCCTAGTTCTCCGAGTTTTCGTGGGTGGTTCCTGACATGGAAAGCACCATGCTGATGACTGCCTCTTGGTTTCGGGATCATAATGGTACACCCATGTTTCATCACCTGTGACGATATTGTGCCTTTGGACCGTCCCTGATCACATTTTTCAAGCATAAATTTACACCAATTCACTCTTGCGTTCTTTTGGGCTTCTGTCAGGGAATGTGGCACCCAACGTGCACATCTCTTGCTTAGGCCCAAATAATCATGAAAAATGGTCTGTGCTGCAGTCGACCCAATATTTAGGGTCCCTTCAATATTGTAAAATGTGAGATGAGGATCCTCTTGGATCATTTTTCTCACAGCATCAACAGTTTCTTGGGTCACTGCCGTTGCGGGGCGACCAGGACGAGGTTCGTTTTCAAGACACTCCCTGCCCCTTGAAAATTCCCGGAACCAATTTCCAACAGTGGTCCTAGATGTGGCACACTCACCAAAAACACGTACTAGTGAAGAGTGGCATTCTTCTGCTTTTAACTTCTTTTTATAGTCATAATAAATCATTGCTCGGAAATCACGACGCGACAGATCCATTTTGCACTGTCTGACTCCCCCCACTGCGTCTTCACTCGCTGTCCACGCATGGCCCTGTGGTGGGGGGCGGGGCCGCCACACGCATGCTCCAAGGTCAAAAATAATAATCGCTCTTTCAAACTATAATGTCATGGTTCCGTCTTAGCGCTGCTAACAACTTTTGGCATGGCCCTCGTACTCTTGGAGTGCTTTCTGACTCTCGATTGCTCCCATAATCGTCTGACATCGCAGGCTAGAGAAACAACTGGAGGGTTTTTAAGTTTGTTTTCATTCCATTCTATGAAAATGAGGCCGAAAATAGATAAGACGAGTCAAATTATCGCTGTGGATAAAATTCCTTCGAGAACGCGAAGGAATACCCGAAGAGTAAATCCCTAAGCCATCCAATAACATGTGGGGCAGGGCTCCAAAATAATACTGGGGCAACTGGGAGAGTCAATAGGCGGATATATAAAATAGATTCTGCATCATAAGCAGAGCTCGGATCTTACTGAAATACTGACTTTTTGAAGACATCGCAGGGAATGCAGCATATAAATTCGTCTCTCCTAAACGAGAACCAATAGAGAATCTTTTATTTTGCATTTTTAGGAGTTTTAATGTCTATTGGCATCCCCCCCCCCCCAAGAGAAAAGTTTGAAGTTTGTGTCATTTTTCCTCACTGTTGCTTCTAAACGTACTTTTTTACGATACAGTCAAGCTGGAAATAGTTTACTGAATTCTATTGTACCGTCCTGCTTATGGTTGCAACAAACTTGTAATCAGTCATGGGATACGGTGTTTACGGTGAAAGCTGATTAAGACACTGTTGTTTACTGTATAGGAGCTTTTGATCTCGCTGCATAGACAAAGTTACATTTGCCTCATTCCGTGGGTGCACGTGCGAAAATTAGTAACTGAATCCGGTGACAATTTTTACAGATGTGTACTATTTGGCAGGTTGTGTGAAATTAAAGTGCAAAGAAACGTTTTTTTGAATAGCGGCATATCCGGCGCCAAAAGCCTTTAAAGGGCTATCGGACGTACAAAGGAAAGAAGAGCAACGCAATTACCACTTAGTGAACTTGTGAAAGTCCTTTGAAACATACATGTTTTATAGAAATATTTGCAAAGCACTAATTTCTGTCAATATTCCATTAGCAAAGATCAATGTCACATTTCGAAATTTCTGCATCAATATACGGGGCACAACATTGCAGATGAATCCACCCTTAGAAAACATTACTTGCGGGTTTGTTAGGAAGACATAGGAAAAATCAGCAATTTTGTTGGAGATAAGAAAACATTTGTTTCTTAGATGAGACAAGTGATAAGGAGGGACGATTGTTGCAAATGTTCTCATTGGTACATTAGATGTTGACGCCCCTCCGAAAATATTTTTATAATCGAAGTTATCGAGAAGTTCAAACAACCAACCAACCAGCCAACCAACCAACCAGCCAACCAACCTGCCAACCAACCAACCAACCAACCAATTTGCAAACTATTTAATCAAAGCATGCTTCTTTTGTGATCACTAGGGAGCGGATTTATAGGTACTAAATATGTGAAACAGGTAGGCAAAAAGGCACTAAAAATGGGCAAAATAGGCACTTAAATGGGCACTAAAAATTTGCTAAGTAAACACTTAGAAATACACAATTATACTAAAATGCCTCTTAAAATGCACTATAGCTAATAGTACAGATTATACAACATTTAAAGCAAGGACAAAAATAAAGATATAGGCATAGAACATATACAAACAACTGAAACCAAATGCCTTGTTATTGGAACCTGTTGTTACATAAATCACCCGTCACTATCAGCATCACACTTTGAATTACAGTGGACAATTATGTACTTTTCAAAATTTTCAGGAGTAAATTTAAGTTATGTAAAAAACTGAAGCTGCTGACAGTGAAGTAAACTAGGTTATTAATAATAACTAAACACTAGTAACACAACTTCACTTATCTTATTTAATTCCTGGGACCGGTTTCAAAGCACACATCTGCTTTAACCTCAGCCACTCAGCTTGACACTCACCCACTAACTGAATGATCTTGACCACTACCGGAGTTTGAAGAATAGCTCCTTATCTAACTGCCATCTACAGGGGACAACACAAACTTATTGATGATGTCTATAGGAGGGATATCGAAATTCATTACGCGATCCTTATTTTTCAAAATACATATCTTCTCCCAAACCATTAAATCTATCGGTTCCTTCAATTGTTTCAATAATTTAACTTTGGATTTACTTCATGATTATATGACCAAAAATGATCAGCCACTGCCGATTTCTCGATCTGTCTATATTTAATATTTCTAAAATGTTCCTTCGCTCTGGTTTCCAAATTACGCTTGGTTCTGCCAATATAGATCTTATCGCATTCTAAACAGTTAACTTGATAAATACCAGATTTTTTGTCTGAAATTTTGTCTTTTTTAGAAAACTGTAGCAATCTCTTTATACTGTAATTATTATGAGGTGCTAGTATTATACCCACTTCTTTGAAAAATTTTTGGAACTTTTTATTTGCCCCTGGATGATAAGTAAATTTTTTGAAAATATAATCCTTTTTTACTTTTTTAAGAGTGGAAACATCATTAACATTTTTTTGATATTTAAATGTTTCCATTCTTCTGATTATAAAATCTTTATTAAAGCCGTTAATTAAAGCAGTGTTTACAATATGTTTATATTCCGCATTAAATTCTTCTTCATTTAGAGGTATGTTTATCAATCTGTAAATCAAACTATTAAAAACAGCAAATTTGTGTGACATAGGGTTAAAACTTTTATTTTTGATATAATTATCCGTGTGAGTTGACTTTCTATAGAGTGAGTGTGTGGTGTTTAAGGGCCCGTCGACAACAAGGTCATTTGGGCCACTTTCTATAGATGCCAAAACCTAATTTATTGTTATTTTTCATTATTTTTAGATCTAGAAAGGGGATGTAGCCATTGTTTAAGTCTCTTTTCTCATAAGATGTTATATTGTAAGAAACTTCTAAATTTTTTTGTTTGTAATTTACGTCCTCCAACGTTTATTTATATCGGACGGTGAATGAACTGGATGAAATGATGCTCAGATGAGTCCAGGGACAATGGAGCTTAGAGTTACCCGACATTCGTTTTGAAGGACAAGGGAAAAACCCGGAAAAACCCTTATCCAGGTAACTCACTCTGGCCGAGATTCGAACTCGGGACCTCTTGAACGTGAGGCATACATGCTACCATCTACGCTACCGAGGCGGGCACTTCTACTTCGAACGATACAACTGGGCAAAATTTAAAATTCGCTATTTCTTGTGGCTCAAGGTCAAGCTTTTCACGCGCCACAGTTACTGAACTAGCTTCTAAAATATCACTAATGGTTGATATGGTTTCCCCAACCAGGATTTCTTTGAAGTACATGCTCAAGCGTTTCTTTTGCTGCCTGACCAACGCTGCCGGGTGCTGCAACTAATGTTTCGCTAATCTCTCTCACAATGGTGACCGCTTCTATGAAAGGTTTGTTTCTTGTTTCAAGTTTCACTATTGTATGTGAAATTGCATGAAAGTGACACTTGATGTGTTTCAAATGGGAAGAGTTCTCGCCTGTAGCGAATCAGATGCGTTAGAGCCTTCACCGTTGCCACCTCGTTATCCGCACTCTTTTTATATTTCCCACTCTTTCGCAAATATGCGGGTGTACGTGGCGCTAGACGTAAGGGAACCAAACTGAATTCTCCGCAGTTGTTGAAATCACAACTGCAACATGAATATTCGTATATTACGCAAATGTTTTAAATATTTAGTTTAAAGCTAATTATAGTTTATGAATTACTTATGTTTCTAATCCAACGAAAATACCAGCGGTGCATCCGTATAGCCGTGAATATTACGTTAAGAGATAATTCGTCATTGTCACTGTGTGACGTCTTCAACGTGTGAGTACTGCAAATTTAGGATAGGTTCCAAAATCTCGTTTTTTTTTTTTTTTTTTTTTTTTTGGTAATTAACATCCTCCAACGTTGTCATATCGGACGATGAATGGAATGGATGAAGTGAAGCTCAAATGGGTCCGGGGTCCATGGAACTTAGAGTTATCCGACATTCGTCTTACAGGATAAGGGAAAACCCCGGAAAAAACCTTATCCAGGTAACTCACCCTGACCGAGATTCGAACTCGGGACCTCTTGAACGTGAGGCAGGCATGCTACCACCACGCTACCAAGGCGAGCAAAATCTCGTTACGTGCTATTTATTTCCAAAAGTCGTCTTCTTGTAGTTTATCTGATGTCTAACGCAGTTTTCCCAGTCTTGTTGTGTTCCTTGTCAATTTCTTCGTAAATAAGTCGTTCAACGTCAGTCAGTTTAATAATATTTCTGTTTGCAACATAATTTGAGCCTACATTAACTCTATTGGATTGTTCTAGCAGAAGTAAGGGGGGGGGGGGCACTGATTCAGGTGATACACTTTTTCATGGAAGAGTAACTGAATAATGCTGCTTTGAACTTTTGAGTAAATAAAATAGAGATTACGAACCATTCATAAACAAATATGTGTGACCAGACACGTTCTGCCAGACTAGCAAGAAGTGTATCGTTTCCTCTCATCGAATTTAACAAACACCTTGGCTTATTCAAAGTACATATTTCTTTTTTCACGTCATGTCAAACGTTTACGTTTCAGTTTTAAGTAATCTCAAATATACGTTCACGCATACATGCCAACCAATAATGATATTCATTACAGTGCTTACGTCGCAATGCACTGTTATAATATAATGGTATCTATTTATTTGTATTAGGAAAACTATTTGAGCTAAAAATATGGGGGTTTTACGGTTATGTTAAATACATTACTCTCCTTCCTCATGGATCAGTTTTTGTAAAATCTGAATTTGTCTTAGCGCGATACTATGTATTAGAGGTTGATTAGTTTGCCGCTCGTCACACCACATGGGGAATGCAATATGACAACACCGCAAAACTCCGATTGGTTGCTCACCTAGTAAAGCTCAAGGACAAACACCTTCCCATTTGAAACACATAATAGTTCAGGAACCACGTTTGATGCTGAAAGGGCCACCTTAGCTTCCCTTACAGAAACTTCCTTACACAAATTCAAAAGTTCATCACAGAAATCGTAATATCACTTAAAATGATGCCACGATGCGTCAGAAAGATACAAAGCACAGAACAAACATTAATTAAAAGCTAAAGATACAGAATCTTAGTTTTTGTAATAAAAACCCTAAATGCCCCATTGTCGACTGAGAAAAAGCACAGCTTTTTAGTGAGCGCTTCCCGTTCATTCAAACAGAACTACAACAATTACGGCATCGTGAAAAGAATTCTCGTAACTACTTTTATAAAGGCATTTCTGTAAATTTTTTTACACAAACCCTTAGGTTTTATTGGTCTGCTGGAAACACCTTAACTCTCCAAGCAATCGATTTCATGATTCCTTAATATACATGTAGAAAAACGTAAGCATGAGAAAATCACAATTGTTTTATATATATATATATATATATATATATATATATATATATATATATATATATATATATATAATCTTAGTCTGTGTAGCCTAGCTAATTAAGCGCTGGACTTACAAGTTTAAGTTGTAACCTGAAAAGTGCCAGAGTGATTTTAAGAATGGGTAAAACAGGTTCGTGTAAGTCGTGTAAGTAGATTTACACACATGTAAAAGAAATCCTACGGAAGTAAGTTCCTGCTTACCAGCGGTACTGATTGTGATCTGATATGATTAACAATTGACACCATCAATAATTTAATTAATAATCTCTCCCCCAAGTATTACTATTAGCTCAAGAAATAAGCCTTTAAACCAGCACAAAAAATATCATTCTACTGCATTGAAACTGCCAAAAGATAATACTCGTAACAAAATTGTGAAATCCAATACACTGAGTTTGCAAAGCTATACCTATGTTTCAAATACATAATATTCTAATCAAGATGAAATGCATTAGACGGGCCTGTTTAACGATTCAGACATGTTTTAAGCTAAATCTCAATGTAAAGGCGTATCATGTGATGAAGAAAGTTTATTAGGCAAATTTGTGCTTTACTTTGGAAAACTGAAAACATTCAGATTCTCTTCTTTCGAATCTCCTCAACATACTAATTTGTGTTCGGCATAATGTTGCTACAGGAGCTGATTTTTACAAGGTATTTGAAACTGGAATAATATAGTATTAATTTAAACATGAATGATTAATCTCATGTTTCACATAAGGCTGACAAAAATTACTTTCCCATCTGTGCTGAACGATGGGTTACCGCTTATCCACTGTTTAAGAAGTACACTTCTCTTACTTCTCTCTTTTCGCTTATTTGCGTAGGAAACTGATCTATGTGTGCACTTGAAACACTGCTTACAGAATGGGCTTTCCATTCCCCACATAAAGAGTGGTCACTTGTCAATCCATTGAAATATCATTTAGCTTGTCTTTGCTACTCGTCGTTGAGCGAATTCTAAGATCTTTCCATGACGTCATTAGTGCATTGTGACACGTTTGTAACACAGATACCGACCTGGCTAAACCCCGTTTTGTATATCCAATGTGCAGCAGTAAGAAATTTCTCTTCCCCGAAAATTTCACGTTGAAACCAACAAATACAAAAGCTGTTATGACAAATTACAAGTAGAAGAAATTGGCTAAAAAGGCAGTTTTAGGCACTAATAAGCAGAATAGACACAAACGTATGAAATAGGCATTTATAGGCACTATAAAACTAAGAAATTAGGCTCATAATTGTAGGAAACGTGCTTATATCTTAAAAGCCTACGTTTCTCAACAAAGGAATAAAATAGGTAAATAGGGCAAAATCCGCCCCCTTGTGATCCCAAGGCATACAGCACAAAAATGTTCTGCTTTTCGTAACATTCATATACATTGTGAAATGCGGCACGGCAATTAAATAATTTAATACAGAAGTGATTCTGGAATCGACAAGTGAACGCCGAGCGCAAAGGTCGTCCCTGAACGCTCTGCTTATAAATCGCGTATTTTGCAGTTAGCTATGTTCGCTAGCTTTTGTGTAGTGTGCAATTGCTATACATCATATATCTACATGGCTCTACAAACAGATGATACCGGCAGAATATTATATTCAGAGCTAAATGTATTAAATAACAACAGGAGCTTCCAGGATAGCTCCAATTCTACGCTACAACTGACGACATCTAATCAGCACTACCAATCTCAACTGTTTTCTGCTACCGGGGATAATACAGTAAGTAAACCAATACTACGACCATCTCAGCGTCACTCAATGCAGCCCCTTAACACGCTAAATAACTCCGTCCAGCACGACGATGATATAATAGCAGACTGTGCTCCATCTGACTGTTTAGAGCGCAACCAACATTCGCAGCCCTCTCTCCCAGACTTCACAACAAAACAAACGCCGATGCACTGCCTCTGTTTCCGAACCTACTCTCTCACGCTATGCATACCCAATTCCTACATCTAATCGCTTCAATCCTTTAGCTGAAGCTCCAGACAACGATTCTTCTGACACAGCCTCCTTCTCTCAGAAAGAGAAAATTCCTCCTATTTGTGTCCGCAATGTACACAATTATCAATTGCTACTAAAAGATGTAAAAAAATGTCTTATATGAATTTCACACTGAGCTACGGGGAGTCATTCTTAAGGTCTACACTTCGACGTCCACAGACTACCGCAACCTTACCTCGTACTTGACATCAATTCAGCAAGAAATATTACACATTTCACAACTCTTCAAACTTTTTTCAGTCGTCATACGCAACCTACCGTGTTCCCTCAGCGACCAAGAGATTTATGATGAACTTTGTGCTCTAACTTCACTGTTCGTAAAGTTACACGTTTACTACGTAAGAACAAGGAACCAATGCCTATATGTGTGGATGACCTCCTTAACAATACGAAGGTAAAAGTATACTTAATCTTTCCCGACTACTGAACCGCGTAGTCAAAGTAGAACTGCCTCAGTATACTAACTGCCAAAACTATGGCCACACCAAAAATTACTGCCACCTACAGCACCGCTGTGTTCGCTGCACAGGCAACCATCGCTTTTTTAAGTGCACGAAGCCCTCTACTACACCAGCTTAGTGTGTTAATTGCCAACAAGATCATCCGGCAAACTATCGCGGTTCTTCTCATTACTTGCAGCTGAGGGAACGACATTCTCGGCGATTTCAGCAGCAGGCAATACCATCCCGTCGCAATTCACAGCAACCAACCTCAGCTTAACAGCCACTGGTTCAGCAACAAGCACAGCATCCACAACAGCAACAACAAACACGACAAAGTCCTTCCGCAACTGTTCCTTCTCCACCATCCCGGACCTATTCTCAGGTACTGACCGGTCGTTCACCTCCCTCTCAAGGACGTTCTTCAATTCCTTCACCAGAGGATTCTGCATCGGCATCCCCGTCTTGGACTTCCTTGAAAGAAATGATTGCACCGTTAGGTACTTTTCCGTGCAATCTGTTTTCTCCAGTTCTCCCGCAACTGCTGCAGCTTCTTCGTTCCCTTCTTTCTCCAATCTTCCACGATGGCCACCCGTAATTTGTCATCTCTACGTCAGCTCACACTCTTAAAGTGGAACTCTATGGGTCTTCGGACTAAACGTTCCTCCTTCGTAGCATTTCTTAGCATCAAAATGTTGATATAGCTTGCCTAACAGACACATTTTCTTCCCAATGAGAATTTCACTGTTTCTGGTTTACGTCATTTACCGGCAAGGCCATGACGCAGATGAAGCATTTGGTGGAGTGGCTCTTCTCATCCGACGTTCTCTGAGTCACAGCGAGATATTTCTCCCACATGTGCCCAATTTGGAAGTGGTGGGTATTGAACTATATTGTGCAGACGGTGGTGACCTTGTCATTCTTAGCGCATACAAACCACCGAATCGCAGGCTGAATACTACATATCTCTCACTTCTCTTCCCTGCGGGGAACAACACTCTTCTCCTAGGTGATCTCAGCTGTAAGCATTCCTCCTGGGAGTGCCGAACGACAAATCCAAATGGCCGACTTCTGTTTACAGCCCTTGCTACTTATGGCCTATCAATATTGGCGCCCGAAGATCCTACTCATTTTCCTTCCAATCCCTTATTTGCCCCTGATATTCTAGATATCGGTATACACCGTAATCTAAACCTGCCCACTTTTGTTTCTTCCATACCGGAGCTTGATTCTGATCATTGCCCGGTGATTGTCACCTTTTCTATTCCACCTGCCTTCCACCAATTAGCTCCTAGGCTACTCTACGGATACATCCATTGGGAAACAATTCAGTCTCAAATGGATGCAACACTCACCAGTTCTTACCAACTTGTCACTAATCACGATGTGGACCTCGCGATACAGCACTTCACTGACACCATTTGCAGCTGCGCCCGACTTTCCACTTCTCCACATAGACGACATCATTCTTCCCCCTTCTCACTTCTCCATTTTAAGTCTCATCCGAGAAAAACACCGAGTTCATCGACAGTGGCAACGGGACCGACAACCCTGGTTCCGTCGAAAGCTCAAAGGACTCATTCGACGGGTGAAACTGTAGTTGGAGCGACATCGTCTATAATCCTACGAGCGCTACCTTGCGTCACACTCTGAGCACACGCTGTGGGAAGCCACCAAACGTGTTCTTCGTGAGCCGACTACTGTACCAGCGCTCTATGCAGGTGATGGACTGGCTACAGATATTCCCACCAAGTATGAAATGTTGACCGATAACTTTGAGCGCGTGTTTGCTCTTCCTTATCAGCCGATAATGAAACTATTGCAGACGTGGAAAAGGGGCTACATACCTATCGCACTCGACCCAATCTCACAAAGGATTTCATTTACAAGCCCACGGGAACTGTGTTCCCTGATTCGAGCCCTTCCCCTTAAGAAATCTCCCGGGCATACCTTGGTTCCTAACATTGTTATCAAGAAGCTCACCAAAAAAAGCAGTTGCATACTTGTCATCCATCCTCAATGCCTGTTTACGCCTCGCACCTGGAAATTTGCCCATTTAGCAGTCCTCCATAGGCCCAATAAACCTAAACACTTTCCCGAAAGCTATCCTCCCATAAGTCTGTTGCCAACCCTCTCCAAACTGTTTGTAAAAGTAATTCATCGCCGTCTTGTCTTACTTAATCATAACTATGTTCTTCCGGCTTATCAATTAGGATTTCGTTACAAACATTCCACCACCCATCAGCTTTTACGATTAACTCAGTCAATTGTCCACGGCTTCGAGGCCCATCAGTATAACACGGCTGTTTTCCTTGATGTGGCACAGGCATTCGACAGGATTTGGCGTGATGGTTTGCTCCTTAAGCTCCACCGCATCGGTCTTCCTAATTATTTATCACATCTAATCCACAGTTTCCTCTACGACCGCAGCTTTTCAGTACTCATTGGTGGAATGCTTTCATCCCAACGTAATATTACCACAGGTGTCCCACAGGGTTCTATGTAGGCCCCAACTCTATTTAATATATACATTTCTGATATTCCTGACTTAGCTCCAACTTCTTTAGCTCTTTACGCTGATGACACAGTACTATATTATTCTCATGTTAATCTCCAGCACGCACAAGTAGTACAGCTCTCTTTAGATCGCCTAACTCATTGGTTCAGCACTTGGCGGATCTCTTTGAACCCTCAGAAAACCAAGGATAAAATCTTCACTCTTCGCCGATATACTCCGCTTCCTCCGTTGTCATTATAGGAACAATGTCCCTTGGCTCCCCACTACAACTCCCGTTAAATAACTTGGAGTGCTTTTGGACTCTCGACTGACCTGGCGTGCTCACATCGATCGTCTTATATCACAGGCTCCCGGCGGCTTTCAAAACTCTCACCGTTGTTACATCGCCGTTCCAGTCTCGGCCTACAGTCTTCATTCTTACTCTACAAATCACTCGTTCGTCCGCTTATTACTTATGATTGCCAAGTGTGGGGGGCCACACACACGTCATCTGCGTCGTCTTCAAATTATACAGAATCGCTTCATGCGCATCGCTACCAACGCGATTCATTCGTAATCAGCAGCTCCATCACAAACTAGGATTCTTACTTCTTCACGACTACATTCGCAGGATTGCCCGTCGTTTCTTTTCCACCCTGCAAGAAGTTCCAGGAGCTGTGCATTATAGCATCGGCGTCCGCTCGCGCCAATCCTCACGCTTAAAGAGGAGACTACCACAGGACCTGCTTCTGAGTGATACATCTGACTCCAGTGATTCTAGTGCAAGATGTGTGTCTTACGTCTTCAATATTGATTTAATTCCTCAGTGTATTATTGGAGTTCTAACTTAATGTAGTTAGGGGGCGGCCCGTTAGCCTACCCCTGAGTGTTATTGTTCTTTAATTTATTGTTCTCTAATCTTCTTTTCACTCTGATCTGTAAAGCATTGTACTGCTGATCGATCAATAAAAAAATATAAAAAAGTGATTCATGTAACATGCATTGCTGACGCCTTTCTTTGAAGATTTATCATCAGGAGACCTTGGTCATTTCAAATATGCGCCCATGATGTCCGTTGATGCAGAAAGGACATCTTCGATATACAGAGAAATGTTAAAAACAATCGTCGATCCTTGAGACCTTACGAATGCCAATGCTTCTTTATTGCAATGTTGAACAAGAGGTATGCCTACAAATTTCAACTTCTCCTGATGTGCTGGATATATTCATTAAAACAGCGCTTTTAAAATAGTTTAATTGCATTTCAAAACTTCAGGATTATTGTTTCTTAAATTATGACACTTTATTGATAATTTTTTCCACAGATTTTAGGTCAACTTCCGAACCCTACTCATAACCGTTTCCAGAATACCTTCAATGAGATGATGTATCACGGGTCCCCATTTCCACTTATCTACTAAGTAGGGGAAGTACTGCAATCCACCCAAAAAATTGATGGGATTTCATCGGCAACATACGTTTATAATAATAATAATAATAATAATAATAATAATAATAATAATAATAATAATAATAATCATAATCATAATCATAATAATCATAATCATAATAATCATAATCATAATCATAATAATCATAATCATAATAATAATAATCATAATAATAATCATAATAATAATAATAATAATCATAATAATAATAATCATAATCATAATCATAATCATAATAATCATAATCATAATCATAATAATCATAATCATAATCATAATCATAATCATAATCATAATCATAATAATAATCATAATAATCATCATAATAATCATCATAATAATCATCATAATAATCATCATAATAATCATCATAATAATCATCATAATAATCATCATAATAATCATCATAATAATCATCATAATAATCATCATCATCATAATAATAATAATAATAATAATAATAATAATAATAATAATAATAATAATAATAATAATAATAATAATAATAATAATAATAATAATAATAATAATAATAATAATAATAATAATAATAATAATAATAATAATAATAATAATAATAATAATAATAATAATAATTGTTTTAAAAGGTTCCTGTGTGTGTCTGTGAACATAATAAAACCAAAATATTTAGTTAAATACCAAACTACGCATCCTAAGTCCCACGTCTTCCAGAGATGTCAAAATGATTTTCACCTCTGACTACCATTTACGCAGAATTTTTCCAAATGTTTAAGATATTTTCATCCCTAAACTAAATGAATATCTTGAATGTTCTCTAATTGGGAGTGGCCGCTATTCACTTTGGATGATTTTGGCAAAACTGATAAACCAGAGAAACAAATTAAGTACACAAAAAAACGTACTCTCGCTAAAAGTGCTTAATTTCTATGATACATCGCTTGGTAGAGTTAACCATTTCCGATATATTACTTGTTATTGGGTTGAACTGTTCAAATATTACCCATTTCTCAGAAGTGAAATAATTGTTTTCCCCTCCTGTGCATATAAAGAGAATAGAATTTCAAAGTCAACAGAGCCATTAGTGTGCTGCTCAAAAGGTTACCTTGGCTTTATCTTTGTTCATACAAACATATCAGATAAGACACTAAATTTTATTCTCTCACATAGCACTAAACATCCTACCTCTAATTTAATCATCACCCCATCCCTTAATAAAAAAAAACATTCCCATGCTAATAAGGGACGTAGTCCCTGTATGTCAATAGCCAAAGGACCCTCCTTTGCGGAGGAGGAATCTCCTTCAACGACCCCATAGCTGTGTTTAATTATTCTCGAAAGTGAGAGGGGTTCTGGCAGGCCTCTCGGACGTCTGCTAAGCACAAATGAATGCATGGCTTCAGCCAATGGAATGCGTAGGAATCACAAATGACAGATATATGTTATGTCCAAGTGGAGTAATTAGTGCGTTATTTGAGAGGTATATATTAACAAAGAACAAGCCAGCGTAACCTTTGGAGCAGCAGGATAATACCAGCTCTCAAATGATTTGACTATTGCTTAAGCCGTGGCAAACGAGTTAGGCAGACTACGGCGAGAACTCAAATCAGCTGATTCTTCTAGCCCAGTCATGGCAGAGTAAAGTACTACATGGCAGAGCGTTGCGGAGTATTGACCTTCGTCGACGAGTGCTGCCTTCCCTAGTTATTTTGTTTACTAGAAGAGCGAAATCTTTGTAAACTAGCGCACAGGAAGGGGCGAATCACAAAGCCTGGAGACCTCTGTGTCTGATGTAATAGGTTAGCCAATTATATGTGCAAATGTAGAAAAACATTGCAGCCGCCGCATGTCGCTTAACACAAGAGATTTTGATTCCCTCTTCTTTCTCCTTGTCATAATATTTAATCGCGTTATATGATTTCTTGTACCTGCCGATGTGACACGTTATTGAAAAGAAGTCATTATTGTCATCTGAACAGAGTATACATACACTGACTGGCCATGTATGCAACTCCGTTTTTCACATATTTTCGTGGCGTGCATCTTGAAACTAGACAAGGATCCGGTCTTCCCATGTAACTACCGCTCCATAAGTCTACTTCCAACCGTCTCAACGCTTTTTGAGGGGCTACTTCAGGCTCGCCTCACTCCTCTCTTTGAGCAGCGGCAACTCTTACCCAATCAACAGTTTGGCTTTCGCAACTGCTGAGACTGGCCGAGTGGTCAGCCCTGGGCCTTAAAACCGTCGCAATACTGCTGGACGTGGTAAAAGCCTTTGCCACTACCTAACACCAAGGCCTTCTGTATAAACTCAAGGAGACTAACGTACCTCCCTATCTCAAACTGATAAGCAGTTTCCTTCGGGCCGCACACTCAGGACGAGAGTGGAAGGACGGCTCTCAGTGATATCCATAGTAGGCGTGCTGCAAAGCAGTGTACTGTCCCTGCTACTCTTCGCGTCGTACATGCCTGACTACGGATCCCGGGACTGATACGCGCGGACATTCTTATGGTGCATAACACAAACGTCCGCTACTGTTTCCCTCCACTGCAATGCCAGCACCGAGTTGTCGGTCGCTGGAGTGAGGTGGAGGTTGGCCATCGGCCCGGAGAAGAGCTCTGTTTTACTCTTGGCAAAGGTCCGCGGCTGTCGAACGCCGCGGTCACCGAGACTGCGGCGGAGACAAATTCCAGGAGTCCCCTCCACCAAATACGTTGGTATCCTCGATCACGGACTCACGTTCCTCGCTTTAGGGCCAAAGCCGAACAAGGACTCGCAGCACTCAGTTGTATCAGAGTTCAAATCCAATATACCTACATACGTCAAACTGCGCCTATATCGGGCGATTATCCCACACATGATCCTCTACGGATGCAGAGTCTGGGTTCGGCGGCTCTACCACCATTCGCAGACTGCAGACTGTGCAGAACAGGGCGCTACGATGATCTACGATAATGGGCGCCGATTCCAACACATCCTTCACAACTATTTCAGACTCCAATATATCGTAGACATGGTGCGAGAAAGAACTCACCACCTACAATAAGCTCAACACCCATACCAGTCAGCTGGTGAACACAGACGGTACGGCCACAAAGTACCTCGTCGGAGAACTAGCTACTGGTTGCCCAAAGACGCCTTGGGCAACCTTGCATGAACAGGGCCGTCACTAAAAAATGAAATGAAATGAGTAGTGTTTAACGCCCGCTTTTACTACATACGGCACCGCAGGCGGTGACACTGATGATACACGAGATTAAGATGGAGCACCGGTGGAATGAGATTGCGGGGGAAACCGGAGGTCCCGGAGAAAACCCGCCCCAGTGCCGTGTTGTCCACCACAAATCTCACTTTGGAGTCGCCTGGGATCGAACCCGGGCCGCCTTGGTGAGAGCCAAGCGGTCTAACCACTGAGCCACGGCGCGGCCGATCACTATCTTACACATCAAACTTACCCAAGCAAAGAAATGTGCCTGGTTACGCCAATCAACCGAACCCATTCTACACCTCTAGCCAGCGGACAGTCTGCCTCACGCGGCTCGCAAGCGGACAGTCAGGTGCAGACAGCATCGGGCATGGTCACCGCGTGGAAGGCCAATTACACACGCGGCGTACTACGCCCGCAAATGGTTTAGATACCCAAGCCCAAAGACAGCTTGTGAAACACAACTATGCTGCCCAGAAAAAGCCGCACTAAGAGCGGCTAGGTACTGAGCCAGAAAATATCCTGCCGAGGCGAACCTGTGCGACTCGTTCTGATTGATGCAGTGCTTTGCCATGTAGTAAAATTAGTCGTCTAATACATCCATACTCTTAAAAAAACAAGTTGTTCTTTGAATTCATACAAAAGATAGGTATATTTGTCATTTTTAAGACTATCATTACTATACTACGTAACTTGATTCACGCTGTAGCCTGTATGTCTCGTTAGCCACGGCTTAAGTCTGCTATATCCCCCTATTCCTATTGTACCTGAAAGAAAATATATAAAGCAATTTCTACAAATGTTCGATTTCATTTCTGTTGACGTCTTTCCGTGCCAAAGAAGTTTGTGGTTGCAATCTTTTGCCTACATTTAAAATTCAGTGGCGAATTTATAATTTCATTTGTAGTTTGTTCCCAGAAATAGTCGTACAATTACAAGTTTCACAAATGCATTTCATTTCGGATACTGTCCAACTTTGTCAAACAAGTAGTGGCGGCTCGTGGCCGAAATGTTGGGCGAGAGGGGGGCGCCGCGGAAACGGTTTTGCTACTAAGTATTGACAACAATAAATTATTACACCTGTAAATTTTAAGAACACTTTTGTTTTCAAATTCCACCTCTATAACGAACAGAAATAGTGCTTGTAATATATATCTCAGATATAAGTACAGCAAACCTAACACGATGTTTGCCCAAAGCTGCTATATTTATATGCATGCAACATATATAGGGATGGTATTAGAACATAATTCAAACTCAACTAAATACAGAAGTAATGTTCGCCAAATAAGCTGCCACAGATTCCGCACTGTATGTACACACATTAATACTCGTATTTTGCATTTGTTCAGTTTATCATGAATTACACTTTTGGCCTATTTATATACAAAATCAAGTCTTCTGTTCTTTAATTTAATGAAATTTTCCATCACTCTTTCATATAAATCCTGCATGTTACTGATAAGGTTCTTATTTATTGAGAGCATTGCTAAAGCATTGAGTCTGTCGTTTGTCATTGTATTTCTTAAAAGCACTTTTATCCACTATAGAGTGGAAAAGCAACGTTTAGCCTCCGCAGTCGTCATTGGCGTTCTTTGACAATTTTCAAGAGTTTTGTGACTTCGCTGAACATTGACGAAAGGTTATTTTCGTATAGGAACTGAAAACGTTTCAATGCTTCTTAAATGTTCAAGTCATTTCGTCTGTAAATTAGCTCCGACTCTGTGCAGTTTTCCTTGCTATAGAGAAGGACAGTATTGAACCACTCGTGTGAAAATTTCTTCCAGGAAACGTTCAAAGAAATCCTTAAATAAGTCGTTGCACAGCAAAGATGCAGCTGCCAGATGTCCATTATAAGCAAAGCTATCTATAACAGTAGTGATGCCTGCCTTGCTAGGGGTCCCGGGTTCGATTCCCGACCGTGGGGTGGGGATTTTTCTCCGACCCAGATAATTCCTCATCTTCCTCAGAGCCTGGAAGTACGAATGAGAGTGCGAATGTGTGCGTGATCTAATGATTAAAACCCAACGAATACAAGTTATCACCTTCGAAATGTTCCAAAGAAGAGCGGCCGCCGATGTGACCATTGGAGTTAAAGGTGGGGTATAAATGGAACAAATAAAAACAAGTATTTGTAATGACTTTACACACCTTGACATCTCCAACTCTTGCACATCCCATACCTTTTCTTTTCTTTGGTGACTGCTGAAACTCTTCGCAAAAGTTTGTGTATTTTATCAATATCTAGTCTTTCCTTCTCCATTTGTTGTTTAAATAAAAGGAAGTAACTCCGATATGTTACACTATATTTGCTCTTATTTTGAATTGCTGGTACAAAATGCCTATATGAGGTAGGATTTTGAGGAAAATATTAGCCAAAAAATAAAATTTAGATCTTCAAGAGCTCTTCTATAGCTACTGGCTTCGTTTATTGTGGTTGTATAATTTTCAATAATTTCGAAGCAATCTCTAAAGTTTTCTATGTTTTCGTACACAACATTGACGGTACGAATATTGTAATTCCATCTTGTTAATGCAGCTCCGGGCGATCTTACCTGCAGGACTTTCTCTAAAATATCAGATCGCAAAGAGCAATTGGAAAAGAATGCTGGAATCCCCGATAGATTTGAAAAGAACACGCGTACCTGGAAATCAGTGTTTATTGCCTTTTGTATGCATAGTGGTGGTGTGCATAGTGGTGGACAAAGTACGCATATGCACATGCTTCCCTTATTTTGGCCTGTACTCCACCAGTCCTTCCGCTAATAGCACTGGCCCCGTTAAAGGTTAGAGCAATGAGCTTTTCTTTGGTATTTCCAAAAGGCGGGTTGATTTCATTCCTTCTGCACTTTGTCAAAGATTCCACATCTCTTCTTTCAGGATTCAAAAGCGCCCAAAATCTCTCATATACGAATTCTTCATATACATAACGGAATACGAAAACCATCCGACAGTGATTTGAAACGTCAGTTGGCACATTACACTGAATAGCAGCAAACTCAGAAGCCCGTATTTGTTCCTCTATTTTCTCCCTACACTTTCAACATGCAGTCTAATAGATCATTCTGCGCTGTTTTCGTTTAAATACTGTGGCTGTTTCTAAATGTTCCTTCATTACTGTATCAGCTGTAGAGTGCAGTTGTATAGTCAGTGCGACTATTTTAAGTTTTATTAGTTTCTATTTTCTCTATCAAGAATGCGGACGCTGGTCTACCTAACGATTTCAATTGTACATTTTCTTAAGTAGGTCAACCTTGAAAATTGTACTTCCTTTAGTGATTTTACAGTTATCCATCATTCTTTAGTCTTCGGATTTTATAAAGCCACCTGTAACACTGTTTATGTTCGTAACTCCACAAAGACCACTAAAATAAGAAACCGTGCATTTTAAGCGGACAGCGCTTGGCACGGACAGAATGGCGCCGGATAAGCACATATGCAAGTGCTTCCCCCACTCCCTCACCACCTTCAGAGCTGCATGTGTTTCGTTACGTGGAAATGCAACAGGCGGGCGCTATTCCTACCGCGCCGAGCCGAATGCAGTAGATATGAAAACCACTTTCTATGAAGTTTTCTCATATTTTAAAAGTAAACTATTCCTAATAGTCGCAAGGCTATAGTTCATTTAATTCCGTAAGATTTTTTAGGGGGGCGCGCGCCTTTGCGCCCTGATGACGAACCACCCTGCAAACAAGTTACAAAGAAGTAGACCTTTTGTCTACTTTTAAAACTGAAATGCAACTTTGTCATTTCATTTGTAGTTTGTTCCAAGAAATAGCCATAAATCTACAAGTTTTATAAACGCATTTTAACTTTGTTTTTAAAAGTAATTGTACGACCAGAACCTCCTCGCGGCATAGGTAAACATTAGTAACAAATATCAAGGCGGACAAAGGTGTGTTTAAAACCCAATAGCCAAATTTAAGACCGAGACCATGCATTAATTTATTATACGGTGTTTTGCATAAAACACACCTAATAGCCAGGTTTCTGTTATCTATACCAGGCCTTATTACGCAAACCTTATTTTTATTCATCTTAAAATCAGATTACATAAAACCTTTTACGAAGTTTACACATATTCTGTACTTGCTACCTTAATTAATAAACTTAACATAAAACTAATGCCGAAGCACTATGCACATGACAGAATATAAAAAGATATTGTCACGCAGCTGCGAATGTCTACCATAAAGGGATTATATGTGCCACCTCAGTCCACATGTTACTTGCCGCCGAGAGGAGCAAATAATGGAACATTGAACAACCGCTGATGTCACGAGCTGGAAATACATGTATTTGTTCCAGATCGTACGGCTTTGGGAAATCTAGAAGAATCAACTTCCAAAATGTTCCATTCAGGCTATTTGAGAGACTTCGATTTCCAGAACATTTCTTCCCGCTGGTTACTAAAGGTAGTACAAAAGCCAGGCCTAGCAATTCAGTTCAGCAGCTGTAAATAAGTTGGCCAAAGTATCAAACGTCAGATTCGCCAAGTACTTGCAGTGTTAGAGCGAGTGTGTAAGTCTGCGAACAGTGAATGTCGAGACGTTTCGAACAGCGTGTGTATAATAAGAGGCATAAAGAAACCTTAGCACTGACGTGTTTGCTCTGTGTATTTGTAAAAAGTGAAAGTGATTGTAAGTTTAGCACTGGCACAAAGTGAGCATAGTACAATTTCGTCTTCTCATTTTGCCACAATATGTCTATTTTAGCAGAATGCAAATCAATGACATCTGTCATCGTACGTTAAGGAATGGTAAACTGCTGTAAACAAAGAATAACGTTACATTATTACCAAATCACAGTGAGTCCTTATCTTCTATCTTATTGAACATTAATAAAACCGTTGTCAATTTAAGACAAAAACAATCTCAATATTACAAATACGAAAACTGAAAGGAGCGCAGGTATTAGTCACCTGCGTGTTTAACTGTTTTCTAATGAGTTTGAAAAGACCATTAAAAATGCTGATTTTATTCAAACCTTGCCCTAGGTCATACATATTTGTTCTACAACACTGAGAGGTGTAATATATTTTTAGTTCTCCAGAAAATACCATTCCAACATGTTTCCTTTAAACATGGCCATAAGAAAATAATCACAGCGTAAAGGGAACAGCGTTATAGTTATAAATCCAGAACGAACTCGCAGCCAAAAAGCAATATGATGTATCTAAATATTTGGATTAGAGGCATCGTATCTATAATTAAGCATGAGTTAAAACAAGCTGTGGTTTCCAATACTCACAGCTTTTTTGTGCATTATCAACTACCATATTAAAATTGTGTATTTATCTTATAAGTATACAACATGACCTTTCTTTGCTAGAACATATTTCAAGTTTCCATCAATTATTTACTATCGTTGTCCTACTTGGTTACGTGCAATATGCAGTAATATTAAGACAGTCGTTTTCAATAAAACTCTCCCGCTTTCTTTATTGCTTCTCATAGTTTCAACACATACACAGATGGCGACAAAATAAGACCAACTCAACTTGTATATTAATTAACAGTTCCATTATGGGTAATTCTACAACGAATTAAATAACACAAGCTGAATGTTTTCATGAGCTTTGCATGTTTTCTTTAATAAGCTTTGCGCTATATATTACGGCTTCATATATCTAATTCAAAATGAGAATTCCCTTATATATCACATTCATGATTACCAGACTGTTCTGTCAATCACTAGATGTTTCTGGAAAACAATGCATCTAATGACGTAATCCGAATATTCTATCACATTCTAGAAGCGTAACTTTATGCCGGCGAGGCCTTTACCTCAGTTATCTTGCTTGCCGGCGCTTGTTTACTCTAAATGCACCATTGTTAACTGCTTAGCAAGGCTCATTATTACCATGAAACTTGATCCGCCGACTGTTTTCTTATTGGTGCCGAAACTTTTATGTCTGTTGTCCTGACAGTATTTACCCGACATATGGTCTTTATGCTCGGATTTATATGAACTATAAAGTATGAATATATGCATGCATATATGCTCTAAAAACTTAATATCCTGAAAATAAAAAGTAATGTTTTAACACATTTGCTCAGTATTATGCTTCCATCTGTTATTAAGAGTAGGATTTCCAACAATCTGTCATTCAATTTGACACCAAATCAGCTTTATTACTCTTCTCCTTCGGCATTGTAATATTCCCTTTCCTACTCCTCACACTTCAGAAATTACAATTAGCAGCAAATTAACCCAAGTTTGATGACACTTTTTAATTCCTGGAGATATTATCATTGCGGCAGACAGCTTTGTTTGCAATATATATTGTGGCTTTGTGGGTTCGTAGAATTAAAAGTCCAATTTGCCGAAATTCTAAATGTTCTTTATTTCCGTAGAAATACACCTATAGATTACAGCAGCATTACGTTACGTAAACAATCTGTCTACCAAGGTCGATGACAATAACTAACAGCTTACTCAACATCAACACTCAGCTGTTCTCTACTTACTCACTGCTCTTGTTTTACAACTCTTCTTGGCTAGAAGTCGCCTTTTTAAATACCTCATTGATACATTCGAGACTCTTCCAGAAGAATAAAGAAACCGAATATTCTGTCACATTCGAGAAGAGTAACTTAATCTATGCCGGAAAGTCTTTTATCACAGTTATCTTCATTTGTCGGCCCTTTGTGTACACTAGCAGCGCTATTGTTAACTGCTTATGCAAGCTCTTTATTATCGTGAAATATTATCCGCCATCTGTTATTTACTTGCGCCGAAACTTTTATGCCTGTTACCGAGACAATATGCAAAAATATGCACTTATATGCATTATAAAACTTCCCTAACAAGCTCCTTACAATGTGGAATATATTTTACTTGCATACGTTCAACTTGAAGGAATAAAACATGCAAATATGCAAAACTACGACCTATATTTATGACACCCACCCATCCGCGCGCACGCACAAGCACGCACGCACACACAGAGATATTTTATTCTTTTGTTTTTAATTCATGGATTCAGGAATTTGCTGTAAAATCTCAACATTGGATTTTTGGGTGGTACACATTAGTTTCTTTTACCTACTAAGGTAGGTGACAGAAAGTAAAAATAAATCCGCATAATTAAAAAATTTTCTATCTAAACCATGGAAGATAAGAGTGTGATGTAAACGAGGACGGCACAAAGAGTACATCATTATGTTAAGAAGAGGATTTGAACATTATATGCAACATACATAACTTCATCTACCCATTACGTCTACTTATGTAATTTTTATTATAGCACTGATTTAAAATCCGTTCTTACATACCTTTAAGGTTGCCAGATCTCCGCGCGCCGCCCGCAGTGTCCAGGTTTGAAATGAATTCTCCGGCTATACGAGCCAATGACCAATGCAAGGGCTTGAATGACCTTACTCTTTATTTTGAATAGCTACGTTCGATGTTAATATCTTATTATAACAAAACGCTGCGTTTCTATTCTCATTCGACAACTTTTGAGTGTTGCGTCTATAATCGGCTCGCACAATAAACGGGGAGTCGTGTACCGACAGTCGCGGCAGACAGACGTGTTTCGTGCGCGCTGCTTCCGTGAGTGATTACAGTGTAACTGTGTTTAACTGTGGATTACGATATCTTCTAGTGAATTGTATTTTCACAATCAGTGTAAACAGTGTTCTTTTACTAACGTGTACTAGTGCCCTTTGGGTACAGGTGTGTTTCTTTCTTTTTCTCTATTTTTTTTTCTTTTCTTTCCTCACCTATTATGTCTCTCACGCCGGAAACTACCGGCCATCTAGTACGCTCAGCTATCGATATGGTTTATAATACCACTAGTGAATTCCCACAGTTACCAGTGCCTCTACAGCAAGCTCAACCAGTGTCTACGCAGCCAACCCAGGTTTCTCGCACCAATACTTTTAATCCTAATTCACCAGTGCGTCAATCACCCTTACGCCCGTCACAATTACATCTTACCACGTCAACTGCTGCTATAGTTACCGCTAAAACTACGAGTGACGTTATCATGCATGAGACTGCCCCATCTAACAGTTCACCTGCAACCAGCTCTAGTCGCGCTGCTACACATGCTGCTGCCACAGCTGGCCCGAGCAAACGTCGCTGTACAGCTGCCCCATCAGAACAAACAAGTGCCTCGCGCTATGCTTACTCTGTTTCCACGCACAACCGCTTCGCACTACTAGAAGACAACACAGCCATGGACGAGACAAGCAACTCCGAGACACCTAAGGAAAAAGTTCCACCAATTTGCTTGCGCAACATTGGTAACTATCAACTTCTATTACAAGATCTAAAAAATAATGTTACCTCTGAATTTCACACACAGCTTCGCGGGTCTATCCTTAAGGTTCATCCCTCTACTTCTGACGATTTCCATAAACTTACTACATACTTCAGCTCCATACAACAGGAATACTACACTTACAGAAATCCGACAGATAAGCTTTTCTCGGTAATTATCCGAGACATCCCTCCTTCGCTCACTGATAAGGAAATCTATGACGAACTGTGCTTACAGAACTACCCAGTGCGGAAGGTCACTCGACTTATGAATCGGTCGAAACAACCCATTCCTCTCTGTGCGGTGGAATTGTTAAACAGCGATGATGGTAAAGCCATACTCAACCTAACTCGCCTGTTCTACAGTGTTGTTAAGGTGGAACATCGCCGTCGTAACACTGACATACCGCAATGCACCCGCTGTCAGAATTACGGTCACACAAAGAACTATTGTCAGCTGACCCCGAGGTGTGTTCGCTGTCTAGAAAATCATCACTTCTCACAGTGCACTAAACCGAGAGACACTCCAGCTCAGTGTGTTCATTGTCATGAAAACCATCCAGCTAACTACCGAGGTTGTCGGCATTATTTAGAACTGAAATTCAGAACACAAAATAGCAACACAAGGCAACAGCCTGGGAATTCTCATCGCTCCCGTCCCCTACAACAATCAGACAATCCTGCACAGCAACCATTACAACCCCCAGCTGCATCACCAGTACCTTCAACTTCTTCACCAGCAACTTATGCCAGTGTAACTTCTGCTTCCTCGACGAGGCGTACTACTGCACAACAAGATCCCTCTGACTCTTCATCTCTCTCGGCTCTGCTAATTAGCCTGTTCACTCAACTTCTAAATTCTTTATCCACGTTCCTCACTCCTCTCTTACCGCAATTTACACAATGTTTCCAAAACGCTCTTCTAACTACTTTCCGCAATGGTGGCGTGTAATAGGCCATCTCTTTCATCACTCACTCTCCTGAACTGGAACGCTAATGGCATACGCACTAAACGTGCCTCCTTCGCTGCCTTTCTCAGCTTGCACAGTATAGATGCTGCCTGTATCACCGAGACTCATCTTCTCCCGAATGAACGTTTCTCCGTTCCAGGCTACAGGATTTATAGATTTGATCGGAATGCACCTACCGCCTCTGGGGGAGTAGCTGTGCTAGTTAAACGTTCTCTGACTCATCATGAAATATTCCTACCTGTGATTCCCGGTTTTGAGGTAGTGGGCGTTAAACTCTCGCTTCGCGATAGCAACGATCTCGTTCTAATGAGTGCTTACAAGCCCCCAAATAGTAAGCTTAATACTCACTATTTCTCTTTCCTTTTCCCAGCAGAAAGCTGCACTCTCTTGCTAGGGGATTTGAACTCGAAGCACACTTCTTGGGGCTGTAGAGTCACAAACCCGAATGGACGGCGTCTGTTTGACACTATTAATGCCACTGGTCTTCACATACTGGCTCCCACAGAACCGACTTACTATTCTGGCAACCCACAGGTAGCTCCTGACATTTTGGACATTGGGGTACATCGCAATATACGATTACCTGCATCGATTTCTGCACTGCCAGCGCTAGATTCCGATCACTGTCCAGTGTTGGTCACATTTAACCTCACTCCTGATATTTTGCCACAAATCCCGCGACTCATCGATGGTTTTGTCAACTGGGACATCTTTCGCACACACCTGGATGCTGCACTCCACACCTCTTATCAACTGGGTAATGCGGATGCCATTGACACTGCCGTTCACCATTTTACCTCTGCGCTCTCTTCCAGTGTACGATCCTCTACTGTCCGCAGTCCTCAACCTCGCCATTTCCCCTCCTTGCCTATCCATATTACTCAACTCATCCAAGAGAAACATCGCATCCGTCGATTGTGGCAACGTCAGCGTCTACCCTGGCTGCGCCAAAGATTAAATAGTCTCATTCGACAAGTACGGACCGCACTAGAGCAACACCGATTTCAGGAGTACCAGCGACAATTAGCCACTATCCGTCCCGGAGATCATACCTTATGGAACATCACTAAGAGGATTCTCCGAGAGCCGACAGTGATTCCACCTCTTCAGGTTGATGGGACCCTTTTGAGTGACTCTGCTGCCAAGTGTGACGCTCTAGCTACTCACTACGAGCGTACATTCACGCCTAACACCTGTCTTGACTCTAATATTCCCTCTTCCGTGGACAGGGAACTCCTTGAGTACCAACTTCGTCCTACAGCGCACAACAGAATTTCGTTCACTACTCCACGTGAATTGTCCCGCTTTATTCATCGTCTTCCCGTTAAAAAGTCTCCCGGTCATGACCTTATCCCTAACGTGCTGAAGAATTTGACAAACAAAGCCCTAGCTTATTTATCATCAATCTTCAATGCTGCTCTGCGCATTGGTCATTTTCCATCTACATGGAAACATGCGGAAATTATAGTCTTCCACAAGCCCAACAAGCCAAAAAATCTTCCCTCAAGTTACAGACCAATCAGCTTATTACCTACACTTTCTAAGCTTTTTGAAAAGATTATTCATCAACGTATTTCTCATTTTTTGATCCATAATCAGATAATTCCGTCTTTTCAGTTTGGCTTTCGCCCGAAGCATGCTACCACTCACCAATTGCTCAGAATCACGCAGTCTATTATTCAAGGTTTCGAAAACAGGCAATACACCGTAGCAGCATTCCTAGATATCGCCCAGGCATTCGACAAGGTGTGGCACAGTGGACTACTACTTAAAGCATATCGCATTGGTCTCCCTTATTATCTGATACAAATCATAGCAAGTTTTCTCACCAATAGAACCTTTGTGGTGCGCATTGCTGGTTTCACATCCACCCGACGGCCTATTTTAGCAGGTGTACCTCAAGGTTCAGTACTTGCACCACTCCTCTTTAATATATTCACTTATGATCTTCCTGATATAGCTCCAGTTTGTACGGCGTTATACGCAGATGATACTGCTCTCTATTATTCTCACGCCAATATTCTTCATGCCATTCAGAAACTGCAAATTGCCCTAGATCAATTAGCTCATTGGTTCTCTCACTGGCGCATTTCCCTCAATACTAACAAGACAGAGGTTAAGATCTTCTCTTTACGACCTTATAGGGATCCTCCTTCACTACGGCTGCTGGGGGAACCGCTCTCATGGTTACCAAGCAATGTGCCAGTGAAATACCTTGGGGTGTTACTGGACACCCGACTTACTTGGAACGCCCACATCTGTCGGTCTGTTACGCTTGCGTTTGCCCGGCTATCAAAACTGTACCCTCTACTCAACAGGCGCACTTCACTTGGTTATGAATCCTCCCTGCTTCTTTACACATCTCTAGTCCGTCCTATTTTTACCTATGCAGCTCCAGTCTGGGGTGGCACCTGTAAGACTAATCTCCGCCGACTGCAGGTACTACAAAACAGGGTGCTTCGTACAGTTACAAACGCTCCATGGTTCATCCGAAACCAGCAGCTTCATCATGAGTTTGGTCTTTTACCCGTTCACCAATACATCCGACGCCTGGCACGTCCATTCTTTTACCATCTCCAGGAGGTCCCTGGAGCTGTTACGTACCGTCTCGGCTGTCGCACTCGCCAGCCAACTCGCCTGAAGCGCAGACTGCCCCAAGATCTTCTCCTGAGTGACGTCTCCAGCACAGACTCAGACACGTGATTACTACCATAAGACTTTAAGTTCTCAATTTGTGTTACAGTTATCCTCCATATTTAGTTAGAGGAGTCGTTCATGGCTACCTCCATTGTTATGTGTCCTGTTCCTATGTATCTTATAACAAACATCTGTAAAGCATAATTGCTGATCGATGGATAAAATAAAATAAAATAAAAGCACAATAAACACTGGCAAATCACGTGACTATTGGCAAACATCTGTTTTTGTGCTCGTTTGTTCTTCATTGTCAGTTAAATCAGTTTACCGGTAATTATTGGAACGGTCGAATCGTGTGTGAATAGACTAGTTTTCGTAACTGAATATTGTGAATAACAGTGAAATGAAGAGACAAGTTCGTTCCGTGAAGAATGGTCAACAGAACGAAAATTATAAAAGTGGTTAGAAAAAGCCGATAGTATTGACTGTACACCTAAGTACAGAATATGCGGTATCTCTTTTACTGTTAAATATGCCATGAAGGCCTTGAATAAACATCATCAGAACGACAATATGGATTTAATCACACAAAAGAAAACTCAATCTCTTCTTAAATTCTTGCCACATCAATATTCTGCAGAAGACGACAAAATCGCTGCAGCAGTCACGTTTACGACAAACTATTAAGGTATCTTAATAAATAGTACAACTTAAGTGGGAATGTATAAAAACTGTGTCCGAGCTAGATTTATATAAACCAAAACTATTTTAATGACTTGGCCGAAGTGAGACATTTAAAATTAGTTTCAATAATAAGTTAAAGTTGCACTCGAATAAACATTTAATGAGTTTGTCTGTTTTCTTTTATGAGTTCATTTAGTGAGCATCTCCTTTTTTCCCCACTTGTAATGGTAGACTTCACACTTTTTTTTTCGTTTGTAATTTACGTCCTCCAACGTTAAGTCATGTCGGACGGTGAATGAATTGGGTGAAATGATGCTCAAATGAGTCCAGGGTCCATGGAGCTTAAGTTACCCGACATTCGTCTTTCGGATAAGGGAAAACCCCGGAAAAACTGTATCAAAGTAACACGCCCTGACCGAGATACGAACTCGGGAACTCTTGAACGTGAGGCAGACATGCTACCATCTACGCTACCGAGGCGGGCACACACACACACACACACACACACACACACACACACACACACACACACACACACACACACACACACACAGATGCCCGCCTCGGTAGCGTAGTGGCAGCATGTCTGCCTCACGTTCAAGAGGTCCCGAGTTCGTATCTCGGTCAGGGTGAGTTACCTGGATAAGGTTTTTTCCGGGGTTTTCCCTTATCCTGAAAGCCGAATGTCGGGTAACTCTAAGCTCTATGGACCCTGGGCTCGTTTGAGCATTATTTCACCCAATTCATTCACCGTCCGACATGACTTAACGTTGGAGGACGTAAATTGGAAAAAAAAAAAAAACACACACACACACACACACACACACACACACACTGATCATTCACTTGGTGGAATTTCTGAGTTGTACACAGTGGATGGTGGAATCCGTGAATTGCTAGACCTATTATGGGTGCCTCTGGTTGGTTGTTCTCCATCCATTGTCTGTTATTCATGGCATCCATTCCGAAGAATTTAGCACTTAGCTCCTTCTCCTCAATTTTCTTTCTTGCTATTGCTTCTCTGTACGCTTCTGTACTTGGCAACAGTATTTATTACTTATGTCTTCCAGGAAGTAGGTTTCCCGGGCGATTGCATACACCATTCTGTTTGGTGCGTATTTGCTGGTTCCTATTGCCTTTTTTATGCATGTTGCTTTCACAGATTTTATTTTCTCCATGTCACTGATGTTTAATTTCTCCTAGTATAGTTCTATCTCATATGTGAGTTTCCTTTATAAATATTAAATTACCCGCCTCTCTATGACTCACACACGCACACACACAGACACACAGAGTTCCAAGCTTTAGGGAAGATAGAAAATAATTCTGGATAAAAATATTCAACCCGGGAAATCAAAACCGGGAGCTCCAGATTTGGATGCTAGCTTGCTAACCACCAGACCACAGAGGCAGTCACGTGTATTTTGTTTCATCGTGAATTAAGTATGCATTTTACTATAAACTGCTTCAAGTTAAGGAATAGTTCACTAATATTGGTTTCTCTTGGATTTCGTGCAGAATGGTGTTTAATTATTAACAAATGTTGCATTTGTTTGCCATGAACTCACGTGAAGAACTTTGGTAGCTTGAAATATCCAGAGTGACAGCCAATCCTAGTACTCAGCACTGGGAATCGTGAATATAAATTAATGCATATTTCGGGAACTGCAAATGCTAAAGAAAATTTAGTACAAATTGCATATTTTAACGATCTTCCTATAACTGTAAGAGTTTTATCATTCTCTTGAAAGCTTCTACTTACAAATACATATAAAGGTGTTTAACCTTCATTATAACAAATCAGTCAGGGCGTGAAATACCGGATTTGTGATGGCAGAGGAACCTCGGAAGAAATCTTATTCGACAATTCACTTTCAGCAAAATTCAAAAACACTCATTTAAGTGAATATATGATATCTGCATCAAGGATGCTGGATGTTTTCTTACTGTTTAACTGAGAGAAAGTTAAAACGATTTTATAGCCTAGTAATTATACACTTAAGTTTGTTATATCAATATAACACACATGTGCTATTCATATCAAAATCACCAGACATTTTGGAGAAAATAAGAACACAATTTTTCTGATGTAAAGGATACTCTGTGTTCAGATTATATCCTATGGCATATTTAATTGATGTGCATTTTTGCATTTGCCCTATTTTAGGGATTTTATTTAAGCTATTCATGAAGAGACACGCAGTCGCGCTGGAAATTTTTCCTACATTTTCTTTAACGAAAAGAAATCGTTTGAGATGAAACTTCGATATAAATATTTAAAACCATATGGCTGTTGTCAGAAATTATTATTATTAATTATTATTATAATTATTATTATCATAATCAACATCACTACTATTACTATTACGATTATTATTATTATTAATTATTATTATTATTATTATTATTATTATTATTATTATTATTATTATTATTATTATTATTATGCAGTAGCCCAACCTTTATATCATGGCTCTATTCCGCTTATAAGCGAGGCACTTTACAATTGCATTCTTTTGTGGCAATATCTGTATCTCAGGCAGTAATAAAAAAACCATTCGTTGCAAAGTGAAAGGAGAGTGGTAGATATTAAAACTCTTTAACCGATCTATGATCAATTTTAAATCAATGCAACAAAATACGTGGCGACCGCAGGTGTAAATTTGTGACTGGAATTTCAAATTACGGAATGTCGTGTGATGAATGTGATCAGAGAGAGCTATTAATGGTATCATCACCGAGCTTCTGGAAACAGAAACAATAATTGACGTTGTAGGTGATGGCGTGGTGATGGCAGTGCAACGCAAGATACCCGGTCAGCTGGAACACGGTGTGTGCGTCTTGACCTTGTAAGCAGCGCTACATGAATTGGCAAGTTACTTAATTTCTTTCTTATTTTGAATCCCAATCTGATTTTTTTTTCCTGAGGCTATATGACATCATGAGGTTAGTTTTAAATTTTTTTTTCAGTTTTTAAGTAAAATGCTAGCATTGATATTGATATTTGTAATCTTAATGCCTTTGTGAAAATATAAATATTACACGAACTATTTTTTGTTTACTGTGTAAATGAAGTATGCGTTTCAATTTAGTAAATGAGACAAAAAATTGCATTTTTATGCCACAATTCACATTAATGTAGAACGATGCGCGTAAAATACCAAAATGTTTAATGCCTTTTATTGGCCAAAATAATTAAACCAGAGACTAACAAAAAAATACGTATATCATTTTTTCCTTCATAGAACATATAAACTCAATATCAATGAAATCGGAGACATGAAGGTCAATTTTCCCCGAAATTTGTGCCATTAGACATGGAATGACTCATGCAATACCTCACAAGCCCAATAACACTTCTGTACATGCAATTTATAATTAGTAAGTTTTTCATCAAGAAGCAGCCCGGTGCTTCAGCCGAAATGAAATACAATCGAGGCAAACCTTTAAAAAGTGGCAAGGAGAATGATCGCGCATTGTTTGGCGGTGCACCCAGAACTCTTAAGAACATCGAGAAAATCGCGAAAATACAAACAGCGAGTGGAGAAATACGACGATTTTACGAACTATACACAGTAAAGTCAATTATTATTTTTTCAGAAATGAACCAACTCATAGATTTAATAAGCTAATGTGTAGCCCACCTCTATTGTTTAGAAGTTAACGCTGCTATATACACTGCTAGTGTTGCAAAAGTTATGTGCGTTCATGTAGTGTCTAACATATGGCGAGTTGAGTCAGCTCCGCGTTGTTTACAGCAGCATTGAACCTGAGATAGAGAACAGTGGCTTATTACTTTCTTTTTAAAATGTACATACCATCGAGGCTCAAGTACACTAAACTCGATAATATCCAGTCATTCCTTGGAGACATTGGTGCCGGATTAGCGGAAGTGCCGGAATTATTGATTTGATTATATTTAGCTATACATTGCACTTTATTAATTCAAAGATGCATTAATGTTTATACAAAACATTTATTTTGGTGGAAATTAATTGTTCTTTCACACTGGCCGTGTGCAGGCTAAAGTATGGAAAGTAAGAGTCAGACTGAAAAATTCAGTGCCATAGCCGGGATTTGAACCACGGATCTTCTGGTTGCCGTCCAGCCGCTCTAACCCTTGAGCTACTATGGCCAACATGCTGACATGACACTAAATTCTCCCTGACTCGTGTTTCTCCCGGTAAACCACTTAGGAGTTCTCATAAACACATTAGACAACTACCTTAATTGCGACTTAAAACATGTACAGATACTCCAAAGTATTCGTCTAGTCATAGCACATAGAAAAATATAGATAAACGAACAATAACTATTTCCTTATCTCTGTTGATATCTAGATTTAGAAATAAAACACAATTTGGGTTCATATATTGCTTAATTAGTGAACAGCTTTACGCAATTTACAATCATGTCCCATTTGATGTCAAACAAGTATTTGTCTAGTAAACAAGATCCCAGGTATGGTGCCTCCTTCCCTTTTCTTATGTTTCATCTACTGTCATTGACAGCTCCATCTCTGTTTTCAAAGCCGTTGACTGCTATTTAAGTAATATTGTTCGAAAACGTCGTGAAACTACAAAAGAAGAGAAATTTGCATCAGGTTATTTAAAAAAGTAAAATCTATTCAAGAAATTGGAGAAACCATTGGAAGACCTACCAGTTAAGTGACGAGTATTATATGCCGGTTTGTTCAGAACAAAACTTACAGAACTGACGAAAATCAATCAAGAAGCGGTCGTCCTGCAGTCTATCCGAGATGGAGAAACGACAGTTACTTAGAGAAGTCAAGAAAAATCTAAAACAATGCTCCAAAACTTGCTATTGCAGTTCAAACACACACAGGAAAGTCCATTTTAGCACAAACTATAAGAAACGTGCTTTATGAAGCTGACTATGGAGGCCGAGCAACCCGTAGAAAACCATACATGAGTAAAATCAACAGAAAGAAGCGAGTTGCTTTTGCAAAAGAACATACATACGATGGGTTTGATTTCTGGAAGAAGGTTGTATTTACTGACGAGGGAGAGTTTGAGGTCTTTTAAGTCAAAAGGGCGAGTAATAGTGTGCAGAAAAAAGAATTATGAGCTTGAGGAGAAAAATATAACAGCTTCAGTTAAATTTGGAGGTTGTTCAGTACTTGTCTCGGGGCTACATGAGTGCAAATGGTGTGTGGGATATGTGTTGTATTGGTGGAATTATGAACCACAAGGTTTATATAAACATCCTAAAAACACATCTGTCCAGAAGTGTGAATGATATGGGTTTCTCTGAGGACAGTATTTTCACACGAGATAATGATCCAAAACACTCAGCTCTAGATGCAAGGCTATGGTTGTTGTACAATACTCCACTGCAATCTCCAGACATGAATCCAATAGAGAATTTTGTGGTGTATACCGGACAAAAATATTAAGAATCATCAGATATCTAATATAAAGAATTTAAAGAACTCTATACTAGAGGAATAGCATAAAATTACAGTGGAAACAACACAATGTTTGGTGAAATCCACGCCAAGGAGAATGCAAGAGAATGCAAGAGATTATAAAGAGGAACGGAGGGCCTTCTAAGTACTAACCGTAACATTCTACACCATTTTCAGTATGCAGACGAATACTTATTTTGCATCCCATATTGCACATCTTTACTTTATATTTAAACTTTATTTATATGAATAGATACTATGTGTTTATTGTATTCTGTTTTACACTAATCAATAAATAAGGCAGTGTCCCTGCAGTACTTTATTCTGATGATTTTCCACTATCCATACATCCTTAAACATCTTAAACATAAGTTCATGCATTAGACGAATACTTTTTGGAGTAACTGTAAGTACTTTAAGGCCCGGGCTTTATAGTTAACCACTATTAGGTCAGTTGGAGAATTTAGTGTCATGTCGGCATGTTGGCCATAGTAGCTCAAGGGTTAGAGCGGCTGGACGGCAACCAGAAGAACCGTGGTTCAAATCCCGGCACCAAATTTTTCAGTCTGACTATCTTTCCCATTTACTTTGGTGTGCACATACGGTATCAATCGCTATGAAACATTTCCCGAATTTTTAGTTGCAGCAAGATGAGTGACGGCGGCTGCTTTATCACACAACCGCTTTACAGCTTATTCAAAATTTACAGTTTGACGTGTCTAGCGCAGCGTGTTTCCTTTTAGAAGCCATGTTATATACCGAACTCTAAAGAAGACCACAAATTCTTCAATAACAATGCTATGGGATCCTAATAAAATCATTGACACATTGTTGCGCATTTCTGCTTTTAACATGACACCTGCTCAGTTACAAAAAACTTTGAGGCGGCTTGGCTATCCGATACCGAGATAGTGTGGCCTTGGAAGAGGAAACCAAACGGCCTATCTTCCCACCCTCCAAAAAAAAAAGTGATCACGGACATTGATTTATGAAACAAATTTATTGAAACAAAAAGTTTCTGTACTCTTTTTGATACAATATTCGTTTCATACTTAATGTAGATATATTTTAAAAATTTGCAGTGTATGAGCTAAGATAATGTTTTGTTTCATTGATTAATCTTGCTTATAGTCTGTTGGGGCTTGAAATGACTTGCTGATGTGCTCAAAAGAATAAGAGTCCAAAGGGGGTTACTAGTTTTGCCTTTTCAGTATCTAATATAATTATCTAATATACTCCCAAGTAAGACTCGAACTGAACTGTTAGTAGACAACATTGCCTATTACAAATTATCTGGGTTTAAAAAAAAAAAAAGCTCACCTACGGTTATTTTGTAATTTGAGTTCAGAAAGGTTCATGTACAGCTTTTAAGAGACGTTCTAATAATAATAATAATAATAATAATAATAATAATAATAATAATAATAATAATAATAATAATAATAATAATGAACATACCATTCAACCATAAAAATCTTAATTTATCAAACTCAGTAATTTTTGTTTTCTCCATCACGTGCATAATAGGTAGAGAACTTATTACATTTGACCCAAAAATTCGATATAGAGATTTCACATGAAATACACATGAGGTCCATTTGAAAGACACTTTCTAGAAAAGGACCGCGCGCGTGCGTGTGAAATAGCATAACTAAAAAATGAGAAATACATCATATTTAAGTTCAGTATCCTCAAAAGATGCAATATGAATATTTTCAAGAAAATCCCTCCACTTAGGCCATCCATGGTGGTTACATGGAATATCTTCCGAACATTTTTATTTTTTCAAAAAAGTCAATCGATTTTGATTAAAATAACATGTTTAGAAATTCTCATGACAAACGAAATGTACATCTTAAATGTTATGGGAATTTCTCAGAGGTGTTCAATTTGAATGACTTTTTCTGAACTTGTAAATCGCTAGAGACAAAACGCTTACTACACAAAAAAATGTGGAGCTCGTTAAAATATACAACGTATGTCACTTTTTTTGGTAGTCATTTAGAGATATTCCTTGTTATATGCCACTTGTGATATACGACGAGAATGGAATAGGTGAAATGATGCTCAAAGAAACTCAGGGTCCATAAAGCTTAGACTTGCCCGACATTCACATTTCAAGAGGTCTCGTGTTCGAATCTCGGTCAAGGTGTTACCTGGATAAGCTTTTACCGGGGTTTTCCCTTGTCCTGAAAGACGAATGTCGGGTAACTCTAAGCTTGTAACAGTATTTTTGGGTTATGTTTGGAGGTATGAAAAGTTTATAGATTTATAAAAAAAATGATATGTAAATATATTTGGTAATTTAAATAAGTAAAATTATATGTAATTTCGTGATTGGCCGTAGTAATAATTGTATGACGTAATGTGACGTGGAATCAAATCGGCCAATCACAAAAGAGTTAGGATAGTTACGAAAAATCAATAATCTTGGTATAGAGAGATGTTTTGTAATGGGGAGTGTGATGAGTAGTGGTTCAAGATCAAGAACATTTAAATAATAGTTTGAATCTGTTTAAATACAACAAAGTAAGAATTTATCGATATGTTGGAAGTGACTGGGAAAGGAATTTCAAGTAAAATATAATCTAAATAATACAATTAAATAGTTACAAAATTTGACTTCTCCGAAACTTTAATCCGAACCACGCCTTAAAACCAAGAATCTCATGACTCTTAGTTAACCAAGTACAATCATCAAGAAACAAATCAAAATACAACGAATTTATTTCTGGCTTCTCGACGTGGATCTTCGAAGTCAACGTGCATCCCATCTCAAATATAAAAATCCCGTACCAAATTGCGCCCGAACGTGTGGATTAAGATGGAGAGAAATTAACGACTAATAGTCCCAAATTCCTGTTCCAAGCTCTGTACCCTGGGTTCATTTGAGCATCATTTCACCCATTCCATTCATCGTCCGATATGATTTAACGTTGGAGGACATAAATTACATAAAAAGAAAATCACATTTCATGATAACGAAAAACCTCGGACAAAACTTTATCCATATAGTTCACCCTAACCTAGATTCGAAATCTGAAACTCTTGAACACTGTATCACTTCCGTTACAAAGGCGGGCAATTACACATATTGCACTATTTATTCATAAGTAAAGATATACTTTAACATTTCGTTGTTTACCTAGAAATTTTCTCAAAGTTGGCAATACCTACGATTTAATTCAAATTGTATATAAAGTTGGCTGGTGGAGGCCACTTACTTAGTTTCACTTTAAATTTTGAGGAAGGTCGGTACGCACGAAACAATGAATTCTCCTTATACTAGTCAATGATTAAGCTACCTCTTTAATAATTTTGACTTTTTTGTTTTCAAATCTTAGTTTCTTACTGTAAGGAAGCGCTATGTTTCTATTCTTATTCTGACAACTTTTCATTGTTGCGTATGTGGTATTCAGAGCGCATGTTTTTAAACGAGCCAATCCCGCGTCATCTAGTGTCAGTTGTCTGCGCTCATTATTACCAGCTCTTCAGTTTAGCGGCAATATACGGGAGTGGTCACATCGTACGTGAAGAGACTAGGTTTCATTATTCAGAATAGTGAGTAACATTGAAATGAAGAGGTGATATTTACCTACATTTTTGGACGAAAATTACTAAGAGTTGATAGTGATGTGTGTATATATAAGTGTGGAATATGCAGTTCATTTATTAAAGAGTAGTTCCAAATAATTGACAGTGATGAGGGTATGTGTAGGTAAGAACAGAACATGCAGTATCTCATTTACTATTAAATATAACGGCATGAAGCTGCGAATAAACATTTACAATCAGAAAGACGAAACGCTAATATTATCATATAAAAGCTCTACTTATATTCTTCTAAAACAATTTTCCGTAGGCAACAATACTGAACGTAAATTCATATTCATGGTATGAAACGACATGCAAATTTCAAGATTGTGGTCAGAGACCTCTGTAGCAACCAAAGTGAGATGCAGCCGAAGTAAAATTGAGGCTTTAGTAAAATATGCACTTTTCTCTTATGCTAAGGAGAAGCTACTATGCGAAACGTTACGTTTTCATTAGGTCCAGGAGCTGGGCAATAAAAACATTACCCTAGGAAATGTAACAAAGTTATTGATTTCTATGTATATGCAAGCAAACCCGCAAAAGCCGTTTTAAATTATTTGTTATATTCAAAAGCCATCCACTTGGAAAGAAAGAAAAAAAGAAATCTTTATTTCCTTGGGGATTTTTCCCATGCTAGATGCTAAAAGGCATGTCATTTTGTAATAAACATGCCACCAGTGCTTGAACTCTTAATATTTGAAGACTATCCATGTTTTCAAGTTTTAGTTTCTCTGATGCTTTCTTTATTATAACATACTCCTCAGGGAGGTAATTCCTATCATGGCATTTTACAAATTTCTTTACAGGCCAATGTCTCTTGTCATTTGGCAGAAAACTGTGCCATCTTACTGGAAAGTAATGTTTTATTTTCTTGAAGCTCTTAGTCAAAGTCAGAGTTAGGTTAAAACAAATCATTGTATGATTTTTATTGTGACCAGTACAACCATCAGAAGAGAGATGCAACTCGCTCACATTTTCTGCCACATAGTTTTGAACGTAATTAATTATTTATGAAGAAACTTACTTCATTTGCCCTCTTTTTTGTCTCTCCCTCATGGTAAACAAAAATGTGAGGTATCAGTTTTAACATTTTATATGTTGAATACATTAACCCAAAATTGACGCAGGTAGAAAATATCTTGAATAGGGATGTTAAGGTAGGGACAAACTTTGCATATAAGTCAAAGCTTAAACCCAGTGTATGTTCTTTTTGCCTGCATCGATCTGATATTTCTTTTATTGTGGCATAACATTTCTTTGACCTTCTACAATGAACTAATATTAGTTCTGCAACAGCAGTTCATTTGGCAGATTCAGAAAGATGTGGACTACATATTCATGCCAATAATTCTTCACATTTCGAACAAGTATCAACCTATTATCTTCCAAACAACAGGTTAAAGTTCTCATTGAAATATTTTAAATAGAATCTGTACTTTACATTCTCCTCAGGATATTGTTGCAAGAACATTTGGTGTATTTGCTTAACATCTAGTCTACCATCCAAATAATGCATTTCCCTTCCTGAGTAGTGAGTTATCTTCTTTGGAAATGATTTAATACGATCGTAGATCTTTTGACATGTTTTCCCAGATATTTCATTGCCTTTGGGATTTGTGCCCTATAAGTCTGGAGGACTTTCCCCAAGGGACAGTAGTATACACAACTTAGACTCTTCTCCGTTATACTGTGCAGACTGATAAATGCTCTTTTACACACCTTTATTCTGTTATTTCCTACCAAAATAAATTAAGAGAAGTTAACATTCCTTGCCTTAGGGTTGTCCTTCCTTGGCCTTCTGCTTTTCACAAGTGTTTTGATGAGCCCTTGAGGGTAGATATGTTGCTGATCTTTGTCATGTAGATGGTCAAGATGGGCGATGATCATTTGTACCTCGTCATCCACCACAGAAAAGCACTTGCAATTGCAAATAATGAAATCATATTATAATACCAGATGTTCAAAATAACAAATTTGAAGCTGTAGTACTAATATTACCGAATGCCATATTCCATCTTTAATAATACCTGCTTGCAATCTGAGCCAGTTTTCCGCAAAGGAAAAAGTTTCTCCTCGCCAGCTTTTGTGTTCCATCCCTTTGACTTGGGAGTTTCTTATGATGTTTCTTTTGTATGTATCTGCATTTTTAGTTCTCTTTTTCTTCACTTTCAGAACTGGATAAATAATTACTGTCTGACATGACGTTTCAACCATCCAAATAATATGGGTAAACACACAACACTCGACAATATGAATTCAACAATCCACTCTGATGGCTCTGTTTCTCTCTTTCATGCACAAAATGAGCTGCAGCCTTCAGCATTCTGCTGTAGTTTTAGTGCAGCAAAAGCAGTGTTGCAAACACTAATTAAATTGATCCAATCAGAAAGGGCATCAGTCAGTGACTCATGACATTTCTGCAGAAACTATGGTTTTAAGGACACTGCTAACACCGTATTTAATGACATACTCATGCCCTTTCTATGTTGACTTGTGCATCTACCTCTAAACAACCAAATCCTGTACAAGACTCATTTTCGGAAAAAAGCTGACATGACCTTTCTGCAATGACTGATTCACTTCCCTTTGCAGTCAGCCACGCAACGTCTTAAGTTGCATCAAATTTTAAACATATAATTATGTAGCATGGAGAAGAAAAATTATACCCCTCAATTTGGAAATGTATTAGTTCACAAGATAAAATAAGCATGTATTCACTAACACTACTCAGTGTTTTTTTGTATTTTTAAATGCAACTTTACCTTATTTTCTAAAGAAATTACACTTTTGGAAAAAGAGGTCACTCTTAAAGAGCTTTACAAAGTTATTAGCACAAGATGACTTCAGCACTAACACCCACGATCAATTGCAGAAGTGGTACTGAAGTTGTAGGGTAATTAGGTCAGTCTTTTTGGTCATATATTCAAGAACATGGTAATATTGGTTATTTGAATACATATATATAGTGACTTTGTGGGTTCGTAGAATTAAAAGTCTGAGTTGTAGAAATTTAAGACGTTCTTTATTTGCATAGAAATACACTCACAGTAGCAGTATTACATCACATACACAATCTACCAAGTCCAATGACCATGTTTACATCAGCTCTCGTTACAACATCTGCTCACGACTCTGCTCTGTTTGCAACTCTTCTGGCGTGTCACAATCTCTTATATATACCTCCACTGATAATTTCTAGACTGTTCTAAAACCAGAAACCGAATAATCTCTATCGATCAAGAAGTCACTAGAAATTTCCATTTACCTCACTTATCTGTGTCGGTAAATCTTTTATCTCCGCTATCTTTTATTTGCCGACTCTTTGTGTACACAAGCCGAACTATCGTAGATAACGGGTTTGCGACAAAAAATATATATATACACTATGTGAAGAGAAAGCTACACAGTTGTTGAACAGAAAGCAAGGAATTTCACATGAATGAAGTTTATCTGGTATCAATAAAGAACCCCATAGCTCCAATTTAGGCTTACGTTCACTCAAAAGGTGGTTTGAAAAGAGCAGACAGCAGGATTTTTGATGGAAATTTGTACATTGTATGGGATAATGGATATAGCACCAACACAGGGTAAGGCTGGCTGTTGAAAGCTACACTCTTCACATATATCACGTTAAATGTGTTAAACCCATTACTGAGTTGTCAGGCACGTCAAAATTATTTCACCTGCTTAACTAATAATTTATTAGAAGTCATGTTTCCCAATGGATGAATAAAATGAAGAATAGCTATCAGATTCCTTTGATATCAATTCCTCAAATCCAAAGACGCACGCAAGATTGAATTTAGGCCTTTGATTTTTCAGAACATTCCAAAGGGTCAGAAATTAAATATACAAAGAAAAAAAAAAAAAAGAGCAAGAGAAAGTTCCAGAGCATCAAATTCAAAATGGTTTAGTTTCTACATATACAAAAAGATAATAGGCACAAATAAACACATTTGTTCCTACATTTAACATCACTTCCTTAAAAAAAATTCCTAAAAATTGTCACTTAAGTACTTGTTTTCATTCAGAAGCACAGAATGTGTGTGAACATCATATGCCAGTACTGTCAAAGCAATTCTTATTTAATGGCAGTTTGCAGAATGATTTTGTCATTAAATAGAAGCCAAATAAAATCTGAACATGAAAAGCAAATAAAAAGGTTAATATTATTGTAGTAGCTTCTATGAATATGGCAGGCTATCTGGACAACTTAATGTTTTTCAAAAAGTGCTATTAAGTTTCCATCTGGAAATTATTTTTCTAATCTTGTTTTACTGTTCATTGTGTTTCCTTCTGAAGCTAAATAATGATCTACAAATTTGGATTTGGAATGAAATAAAATTTTAAATATTCAAAAGATGTTATTTGAAGCAAAAGGTTAGAAACAGTGATGTATTTAACATTTGAAAGTAATGAGTTGGTAATTCAAAAACAAATATCACTTAAATTATCCTTACTTGGACAAGTTTTGGAGAACGTTTTGTCCCCATCGTCAGCAGTTCTCCGACTGGTTGGATCTGTGGTTTCTTGAAGTGAGCTGGTTGTCTGTGGCGGCATCTGTTGTCTGTGAGATGAACTTCCAAAGAGAACTTTCAGGCGGCAATTTGAAATTTAAAGTATACTGTCTCATATGTTCCTGTAACCTAATTTGTAAACTTCTTTTCGTTTTTCCTATGTAGAACTTATTGCAATCTGAGCAGTTGATTTTGTATATACCTGATTTCTTGTTTTCAGGTACTGGGTGTTTCAGGTTGTTGCATAATAAGTTTTTTAAACTGAATTTATTTATTGGGGCTAGGGTGATGTTGTACTTCTTGAATATCTTGTTGAATTTATGATGCATTCTGGGATGATACGTGAATTTTCTGAACTGTGTCTTGGTTTTTTTTTTTTTTTATTTGTTCCATTTATACCCTGCCTTTAACTACAATGGTCATATCGGCGGCTGTTCTCCTTTGGAACAAGTTGAGGGTGTTAACTCGTAAACATTAGGTTTTAATCATTAGATCACGCACGCATTCATACTCTCATTCATACTTCCAGACTCTGGGGAAGATGAGGAATTATCTTGGTTGGAGAAAAATCCCCACCCCCACCGCTGGGAATCGAACCCGGGACCCCTAGCACGGCAGGCAGGTGCTCTACCGACTGAGCTACGGGGCCAGCTTTTTGGTTTTTGATTCTGTTAATTTTGTGGTATCCAATATGTGTTTGTTTCTTGAACTTCCAAATTTTCTTATCTATTAATTGTTTACTGTATCCATTAATTGCAGCTATGTTAATCATGTGGTTATATTCTTTATTGTATTCGTTCTTTTTCAATGGGATGTTGACTAGTCTATATGCTAAGCTGTCCAAAACTGCATGTTTGTGGGGTGTAGGATTGTAGCTATCATTCTTGATGTTATTATCTGTTTGTGTTGGCTTCCTGTAGATGCCAAAAGATGTTATTTAATTCATGGATTATCTTCAAATCTAAGAAAGGTCAGTAGCCATCTTTTTCTATCTCTATTGTGAACTTTATTGCTCTATTCTGTATGTTCAATAGTTTTAAGGAACCTTGTATTTATTTGTGTGGAACAATGGCAAAAATATCAACATATCTATACCAGTATTTGAAGATGTATGGGAAGGATGATGCAATATGTGTTTCGAAGTAGCTCATAAAGAGGTTAGATAGGAAAGGTGAAAGTGGATTGCCCATTGTTAGGCCCGAGGAAATTTCTTTACATTCAACGATAAATTCTATCAACATTGCCTAACAATGGGCAATCCACTTTCACCTTTCCTATCCAACCTCTTTATGAGCTACTTCGAAACACATTACATCATCCTTCCCATACATCTTCAAATACTGGTATAGATATGTTGATGATATTTTTGCCACTGTTCCAAACAAATTCATACAAGATTCCTTAAAACTATTGAACATACAGAATAGAGCAATAAAGTTCACAATAGAGATAGAAAAAGATGGCTACTTACCTTTCTTAGATTTGAAGATAATCCATGAATTAAATAACATATCTTTTGGCATCTACAGGAAGCCAACGCAAACAGATAAGTACATCAAGAATGATAGCTACAACCCTACACCCCACAAACATGCAGTTTTGGACAGCTTAGCATATAGACTAGTCAACATCCCATTGAAAAAGAATGAATACAATAAAGAATATAACCACATGATTAACATAGCTGTAATTAATGGATACAGTAAACAATTAATAGATAAGAAAATTTGGAAATTCAAGAAACAGAAACACATATTGGATACCACAAAATTAACAGAATCAAAAACCAAGACACAGTTCAGGAAATTCACATATCATCCCAGAATGCATCATAAATTCAACAAGATATTCAAGAAGTACAACATCACCCTAGCCCCAATAAATTCAGTTTAAAAAACTTATTATGCAATAACCTGAAAGACTCAGTACCTGAAAACATGAAATCAGGTATATACAAAATCAACTGCTCAGATTGCAATAAGTTCTACATAGGAAAAACCAAAAGAAGTTTACAAATTTGGTTACAGGAACATATGAGACAGTATACTTTAAATTTCAAACTGACGCCTGAAAACTCTCTTTGGAAGTTTATCTCACAGACAACAGATGCCGCCACAGACAACCAGCTCACTTCAAGAAACCACGGATCCAACCAGTCGGAGAGCTGCTGACGATGGGGACAAAACGTTCTCCGAAACATGTCCAAGTAAGGATAATTTAAGTGATGTTTGTTTTTGAATTACCGACTCATTTAATTTTAAATTAATAAGGTGGTTTATGAAGTTAGTCAACAGAAAATACCATAAATACTGTTATTCAAATTATTTCTAGAATTTACACAAGAACCGTTAATTATCTAAATTTCATCTAGAAATAATAAAAGTGCCTCACAGAGCTAGCCTCTCAGCATACAACTATAGAGTGGTGCATAGACTGGCTGCAATCTTGTGTTTGTTTTTGCTACTTGATTTTTGGAATCTGGCATACCTTTACAGTTTTATCTGAATCTACAGTAAGGGAAAAACTTCTGAATCCTACAAAACAAAATGTGATAAGATTTCACCATATATATATATTGGGGCATGCAGAATTTAAAAAAACTGGATTGTGTGACTTTTTCTACTATTATACTAACTATTCTTATGAACGCTTTAAACAGCCAAATCTTTAAAGTGCTGATTGCTTTGAAATTTCATTCTCTTTGTATAGCCAAGGGATACAAAAATGACAACTATGCCCATTTGAGAAAAAAAGTACTAGAAAATTCAGACAAATAACAAGGAATATCTCAAATTGGTTCACTCCACACATAAAATACATTTTGATAAACTGTTTTAACAATATTACATTATATTTGCAGTAAGATTTCCTAAAAGTTAACCAATTACAATAAAGACATCCTGAGGACAATCCTAGCAAATTCACGCTAAACATTTCATTTGTCATGAAAATATCTTAAACACATGGTGTTATAATCAAAACTGTTAGTCATTTTACAAAACATAGGAAATTTACTAAATATGAACCATCTAAAGGGAAAATTTTCATGTCAAATGTTTGAAAGGTACTGAATTTGAATACCAAGCTCGATAGTTAACCATCATTTCCTTTTGAAGTGCCTCACACCCACCCCCCTCCACACATACTTTTTTCTTAAAATACTGAAGATACACATCTGCAGAAATTATGTTAATGTTCATTTTACTGTAGTTCAGGGGAATATAAGAATAAAAAAGGCATTAAACAAGTCAGATCTTTAAAAGCTAATTACGTTTAGGCATTGAAATTGTTCCTTTGCATGGCCAAGAGTTACATGAAGGTTATCCAGAATGAACTTCTGAGGACATTCTCAGAAAGTTCAAAATATTTCATTTGTCATGAAAATAAACATAAGGTACTTTAATCAAAATGGTTAATTATTTGTGAGAAAATAAAAATTTTCAAAAAAATATGCCATGTGAAGGTTAGTCTGGGGCGGGGGGATTTTCTTGAAAATCTCATTCTGCAACACTGAAAAATGCTGAACTTCTGTACAGTATAGTCTCGATTACTCAGGGTAATGTTGGGGAGAAGGTGCACAAATAATAAAAAACACAATCAAGAAACCATAATTTAATGCTTTAAAGAAACATACATATATAAACAGGAAATTACTTTAAAAGCTTATTTTTCAATTTTTTTCTATTGTTCCAGTTCCATTGCATTCATCTGACTGCAATGGTGATATCAGTGGCCATTCTCCTTTGGAACATATCGTGATAGTGTTATCTCGTAGACGTTGTGTTGGTGGTACTTAGTTTTCTTTATCAATAGATCATGCCCACATTCACACTCTCATTCATACTTCCAGACTCTGGGGAAGATGGGGAATCATCTTGGTTGGAGAAAAATTCCCACCTCCAGCCGGGAATGGAACCCAGGACCCCTCACTTAACAGGCAGGTGCTCTACCGACTGAGCTACGGGGTGAGCCATGTATTATTTGTTCAAAGGTTTATTCAACGTTTGTGAAAAGGTACTGTAGGCCTTTATTTCTTAAAGTAGTCCGACATGTTGGTCTACTTCTGGGAGCAGTTGACACTTTTTAACAGTCTGCATTCCAATACCATAACCAGCAGTTTTGCAACAGTTTTTCTTACTAAACCTTTCAATGAATTTGAATTCTTACTTTAATATCAACACATATTTTCCATTTGTTTCCCAGGCATCTCTAACAAATGTTTTGACTTGCTTTGTTGACCTTACATGTTGAACAGAAAATGAACATGTTTTTAATTTACGCAGAATAGGCTAGCTGATAACAATGGAAACAGTACTGTTGTCAAGCAGAGGTCCTTTAAACAATGGAAATGGCACTTATTGTCCCATAGCAAGATGTTTATTGCTATTTGCTAAAGAAAAATTATGTTCGTACAATATTTTTTGGGATAAATGCATAATCTGCACACAAATAATTGGAAGCATATAATATATAGTTTGGTGTTTAATCAACATTACATTTTTGAGTTATATTGCTCACACAACGTGCATACAGACTTTTTATAAAAGTAATATTTTTGGATTCAGGTGCCCTCAAAATGTGTATTTCCACTGAATTCTTGGTATCAAATTTTTGGATGGAAAAGGTTCTACTTGTACGGTAATTCATTCCTACTATGAAAATGTAATGTAAGTATTGTTAAGGGCTGTTTGCCATCATTTTATATATTTTTGTACTGTTCCCTAGCATGAGCTATGGCTCTGGGAACCTTTTCAGATAACAATTAAAAAAAAAAAAAAAAAAAAAAAAAAAAAAAAAAAAAAAAAAAAAAAGGGCCTTCTCGAAAATGTGTGCACAAGACAAAACTGAAATTTGGAGAGCTACTGGCTAGATATTTAATCCCAAGATGACATAAGTGGCATTTGGCATCGATTATTTGTTACATATTCATCTTTGAATTTTCATTTTGTTTATACCTTTTTGGCATGTTATTTGCCATTTCCCTTGGTTCTCAGTCATGCAGAGAGAGATGGAGGTGGGAGCAAAACAAGAAAAAAAAAAAAAAAAACAAGAATTTAAAATCCAGCATATATCCGGCCACTTTTTAATGATCTCGCTACTGCTTTGGAAATGTGTAATGAAATTATTTCTACAAATATTTAAGCAGATGTAGATAGATTAAAGAATAAGTTGTTGTTAGAACTGTTTGCAGAAAAATGATAGCACGTTATGTGAATGTTACACAGCAAATGTTTTGGAAGGGCTGTCACCATTCCATTGTTTCTCACAATGCCATGGAAGTTTTCTACTGAATATCAAGCACACCACATAGCAATCCACATTTTAAGCATTTAACCATTAGTTTCCTGTTTTCCCTTTGTACCTTAAATAAAATGTTCAATCACAGTATTTTTGCAAATGTGTCTCAATTAAGAAGAAAAAAGAATCTTTTGCAAGAAATTTCTGTAAAAGCTATAAAAAATAACCATGGAAAGGAAAAGTTGTAAATGTTAACATATTTTTAACATTTATGCTCTATTAAATGTCCTTTCTAAAGTTAATGAAATGCTTACATACAGTTTGTCATGTCCTACAGGGAGAAAAGCTCAGGGACAATGAATATGTAATACATTTATGGGACATGCATCACGACTAGTAACATATCCACTAGAAAACTGGTACCTTTATCTTACATTTAACAAATGAAAATTTGGGAACCACCACCATTTCAAGCATTAATCTCACATCATGCGTTACAATAGGTCAGTAAATCATTCAGATCACTGCCGTATGTAATCTGCCCTATATATTGAAAATTACCTGTTGAATGGGATATTGGATTTATATTATACGCAGAGTGAGTACACAAATAGTAATGACTATAAACATTTAATAATGACTATGTTGATTGATATTGTCAAATTGTTTTATGTAACATGTAAGGTTATATTTTTTATTACAGAATAGTAGCATCCTTTTTGGAAGTTTTAAGCTACTTGCTGGTCTATGAATATTGCCTGCATTCCTTGTACTGTGGTTATACATAGCAAAGTTTGTTGTAAAGTTATAATTATCTGTAAGATAGCTTAACAGAAAGTATGTATTTACCAGCAGAGGTTAGAAACTTCTGCTCTCATTTCAAGGAAACAGATTAAGCTATTAAGGAGCATTCACTGTAGAACTGTAATCCAAATCTATTTGGAGTTTATAAGTATTGTTGGCTGCAGATATAGGCAGCGATTGGCAAAGGAATGATTATCCCTAAAGAAAAATTATAAGTGTACTGGAGTATTGACAAATAGCAAAATGCAATGCATGTTAACCTAATGAGCACTATTTGTTATAACATGAAACTTTAAAATGCTTATCTATTCAGTATGATAAATTTTAACAATACATGAAACAATTATAAGAATTTTATCTGGCACACCTACGCTCTAAGAAAATTATACCTAGCAGCATTCTTGTTCCAACATTTTAAAGCTTTTAATTGCCCTTAAAAACAATAACATATTACTGTCATGATCAAAAAGTTTTGTATATTATTTTTAAAAATTACTTTAGAACTTCTTACTTCATAATTTTCTTTTATTATGTACAATACCACAAAATATAACCAATGTAATTACTCTTTTAGCAACATTTCTTTTTTTCTGGATACCTGGCTTAGAAAGTTATACAGTTATAATCATGAACTGGTAAAAGGGCTAGATTTTAATGCAAGTACAGAACACTATATACTTTTTAATTCCTCTAAGCTGCATTACTTGTCCCCACAGTCTTTCAAAAACAATTTTACTTAAATGGATTTATCTACATACAACCATGATTACAAAAATCTTACAAAAGAATACCCAGTATTAAAACAAAAACTGCTCTAAGAGTGCACTTCCTTCTTATTAAAATCAAGTTCATATTCATTGATAAATGCTGCAAATTCTGGAGTGTCAGTTAACTCTACACTCAAATTAGATTGCAGATAATCTTCCAATCCATCATGTGAAAAATAAATGTAATAAAAATGTAACAAAGTCTACTAATTTTAATAGCTTAGGAACTATTTCTGGAGTAGATGTTAGCACTGCAGAGTCCTGTAACACACCCTTTTGCCCTAATTGAGGTTTTCTTTTTATAGTAAAATCATGGGTCTATTACCAAGGGCACTGTTATTTTTAATATTTATAAATGATTTGCCAGATAATCTTTGCAACTGATATTAATGTACTTTATATGAAACATATCAGCAATTAAAGAGACTTGTCAATAAACCATTTGAACAGCTCAATATTTATTTGAAGCAATTAAGGAATCGTTAAACTATGATGAAACAAACTTTATTAAGTTTGAAACAACGCATATGTGGGCAATGGAGTTAACAATTGGATTCAACAATCATACAATAAGTCCAATACAAAATGTTTTGACTCCAAATAGATTAAGAGATCAGTTGGAGAAATTAAATAAAAATCATGCTACCAAAGTTTAGCTCTATTTGCTTTGCATTAAGAAACTAAAAAAATTTGCTTAACCAAAGTGTCTGAACAGTGCATTTGCCAACTTTCATTTCCTGTCATGATATGGAATTATCTGGAGTAATTCAGCACACAGCAATTCAGTGTCTATATTACAAAAAAGGGCCATATGTATTTATGATGTTGGGCCCTGTCATTCCTGTAGGCCCTTATTTAAAACCCAAAAAATTCTTACTCTTGCTGGTGAATACATCTCTGTGAAGGTGTCTTACAGACAATTAGGATAACTTCAAAACCAACCTTGCTTTGAGGACCGCAGTACAAGGTGTGTAAGCTACCTGCACAGACTAGCAAATAGTGTAAAATTGTTCCAAAAACGATGTTACTATTCTGCAATAAAAAAGTGTGACCTTCCATGCTATCTGAAACTATTAGGTATTTCTAATCATCATAAATAAAAAAATCTTTGAAGTCATTTTTATATAATCACTCCCCATATAATATGGAAAAATACTTTAATATCCCATTCAAGTAAATTCAACACTTAGGGCATACAGTATGTTACAGTAATTTAATAATTTATATTACTACAGATCTACTGTAATGCATGTTCTGATGCTAATGCTTGAATGGTGGGGTACCAAATTTTCATTTAATACACGAGGTAAGTTTTTTTTTTTTTTAAAAGTAACAGTGTACTAATGGTGGTGATGCATGTGACAATGTCCCTAAGTTTTGCTCACAAACAAGCAAACAGCATGCTGATGGTAAACTACATCATGTTTAGGAAACTATGCATGCAGCGAAGGAGTGAAATCCTTTAGTTATGCAAGAATTTAGATTTTGTTGTTCTTACCAAATGGTTGTGATATTGTTTCACATGTATTAACCATTATTTAATTTTGCCCTTTTTGTCCCACTGTACCTACTGAAACACTGGGGTTTACCTAAATTGATGTTTCAGCTATGCTGTCATCACTTCGCAGCTGTAACTGTTTTGCTACAGTTCAAAAAGACATCCCTCAACTACGCTTGGCCACTTAAGGCCCTCAAAGGCACTTTGTATCTTAGGACCCTAAAAATCAGTAATTGCACACCAGTAATTATTACCATACACCAATACAACATAGTTTCCAGGCCTGTAGATGATGGTCTTCAGAGAAGATGGCCAACAGAGTTATATATGAAATGTCAGATAGTAATTTGACTGGACCATGGCCTACAGGCACGGAAACTACACTCTAATGGATCAATTTCAGCCGTGAAAGTGCATGCATATGTTACCATAATGTTGGCAACTGTCCAGTTGAGATGGTGCTGCTTGTTAGGCTGAATTGGTAGGGTTCGATTCAAAATTAAATTAAGAAAGATTTCTTGTACCTATGGAAGCTTATGAAAGGGTATGGAAGCTTATCAAAGTTTCCTTCAAAGCATACTATCTTCCTCAAATCAAATAAGCAATGATTCGTACAGGTCACAAGTAAAAAAAAAATAATTGAGATTTGGCATGAAATTAGCACGGAACAGTCCATTTGGAATAAAATTATTCATACAATCCTTGAAATATCCTGTTTTAATAAAATTTGTGCCTTAATAAGATGTATAATACTGCCCCATATAAGTATTGTGCATGTTATGTAAAATTGCCAAATATAACTGTTATTCTGAAATAATACTGTCTCAATAGTAGTTTCCTTCCACCAAATAACTGTGGTACTCTAAAGTGCTATGCTGTAATATTTTTTGAAATACACTCCCTGCATTATTCATCTACCTTCCCCATATTCTTACTGCTAATTTACTTTGGTTAAAATTACTATGACTAACGGAACTTAAACGAGCTGTAATACGCATATTGCACAACTACCAGGTATACACCTAATTAACAATTGCAGCGAAATATACTGAGGGCTCTAAGACACACAAACTAGCCTAGGGATTTTTTTATAAGCAGAGGAATATAGCCAAGGGCGCAATTGCGAAACGACGGAAATGCATAGCCAAAATATCCGTGTAGCTAAACACCCAACGATTGTCAACCACTGCTTATTTTAATATGCATCTACCCTGAAATCGCTAACAAGTCTTTCTCAAGCTGTCCGCCATACTAACCTTAGTACTGTTAACCATTTGGAACAGACCCTTTACTTAACACAAACACAATATTTCTAACGTTAACATCTCGGCTATTCCAAATATATAATCTCTAAGTTAATGGCTTACTGCTTTTGAGGCTTACGTCAAATTGTTTTCTAGAGTTCACGGCTGCACACTGTTGAAATTCAGGTCCAAGGCACATTAACCTATCGAACAGCTGATTATCGACAAGCAACTGACATTTGGAGTAAACAGTAAGGGACGCTTCAGTAGGAGTAGGATCATGGGGTTTACCTGGCATTTCCAATTTATGTTTATAACTACATATATCCATGGTTATCTCGGTAGCTATACTTACAACGCATGAAAACAATACTTTCATATGGTAAAGTAACTTTCGCAGTTTACTGAAGCTTATCAGAATTTATTCTTAAGCTCTTTGTCAAGAAGCTACCATTAATATGCCCGATTTCTAAATTTATTTGTGATCACTTTGCACTCATTAACAATATTGTAATATTCTATTTCCAATCTGAAATCTTCAGTTTTTTTCCCTCATTATTGCAAAAGTGAGCAATGCACGTATAAAAGCAAACAGGAAAGTGCATTAAAAGTGTACCTTATTTTTTCAGACATGAACGCCAGTCGATAACAGAATATGTTCGTTACTTACTTTCAAAAGCCTGAAGAAATAACTCATGGTCTGCTTGAATTTGATCCATTCTCGGATTCTTAGATGTTTCAGGTTCTTTCTCCCGTTTCTTTGGTGGCATTTTCCTTTCAAAAAAACACCCTTTTCCTTAAAAAAAAAAAAGTCTGCACAACCCGCGAACCCCTACCCAATTCTTCCAACCGGTCATTCACAGCCCACATCTGCCAACTTTAACGAACTGAAGTTGACTACTATATTGAAAGGTCAACAGCACCCTACCTTAGGGTTAACATTAGTAGTGATTTTCGCAGGACAGTCCTTTTTTTGCCGCTTGCGATGAGAGGCGGAAAATGAAATATATGTTCCTTTTTTTAGAAAAATTATTATTATTATTATTATTATTATTATTATTATTATTATTATTATTATTATTATCATCATCATCATCATCATCATCATCATCATCATCATCATCATCATCATCATCATCATCATCATCATCATCATCATCATCATCATCATCATCATCATCATCATCATCATCATCATCATCATCATCATCATCATCATCATCATCATCACCATCATCATCATCATCATTATTATTGTTAATATTATTTTCATACTTTAATAACAATGTACATTGTTATTGGACACGTCAGCATATGAAATATTTACAATGGTATATGTAATATGTACATAGACTATGGTTTACATAAATACAGCAGTTGTTTCTCACAGTTTATGAAGCTACTTAGTTTAAAATTCAGACCTATTTGTATTACCATGTAAATGTGGAAAAATTAGAACGATTAATATTTACATTTTATTACAATTTTCTATAAATTCATATAATGTGTAAAAACAATGCGGTAGTAAAAGGTTTTTAAGTACAAATTTAAAATTATTGGCATTATCGTTTCTGAATGTAAGAGGTAATTTATTATAAATAATTAGTCCAGTGTATACAAAGCTGTCCTCAAAAAGTTAAGATTTATGTATCTGCCTGGGTAGATTATTTTTATTACGCGGATTGTGTGAATGTATCTGGGATACGGTGTTAAATGGATGTAAGTTAGTTTTTATATACCTAGCTTAATAGTTCAAGCACATATACACAAGGTAACGGTAGAATCCTTCAGAATTTTAAGTTGTGAATTTAAGCTTTAAATCATTAGTTCGAGCCTTTTTATTTATTGTATACTTTTATTGTAAGGATAATAATATATTTACGGCCTGCAACAATCAAGTTTAGACTGCCAATGTGTACGACAATGCGGCATCTGCACGTTTGTATTCAAGTTGTCTGCTCATGTTTCTCTAACAATGTGTACTTTCACGCTTTGCGTCCCTACGGTTATTCATTATTGCTTATTTGTTCACTTTGGTGGTGTAGGTTGGCTGTGTTACCGGTCGTGTTATTACAGTTCTCTGCTACAGTCGCTTTTTGGGGATGGCACCGAAGAAAACGTATTTTAAATTCCGAACTTCTGTCTCTGTAATCTTTCATCAAACGGTGTTAGTCAGACAGTGGCGCATACTGTCAAAAATGTTCGGCAATTTTTTTATAGCCAACAGTGGGAAGTCCGTAATAATATGCCATTTACAAACGGCAAAACATAAATCGTCAACTAATGTAATTGCATTCACTGCATCCATTTCCACATTTGTCAGAAATAAGGATTTTGACACAAAGAACAAATGCTTACAGCAGCTGAAGCATATTTTACATTTCACACAGTAATGAGTCATGAATTAATTCATAACCAGTGGCTTCGATCAACAGACTGTGCTTCGAAAACGTGCAAGAACAAAGTTCGAAGAAATTATGACGAATGTGATCAGTCCTTATGTGATTTCAGAGCTACAGAAAGACTTGGATCACGTGAATTACATCACAGTGTACACAGACTCGTCCAACCATAAATCTACAAAGCTGTTTCATTATTGGTAGGCTGTTAATGGAGTGCAAGTAAAAGTGTTGCACTTAAAAGATCAGTGTGGTGAAATAGCTGAGATTGTGTCCTCATACATTTTAAAGTCTTTAGGTGACTACAAAAATGAAGCTAACGTTGAACATTTAAGTGCTAACAATACTAGCTACAATTTGGCAGCAAGAAAAGATACAATGATTACAATATTCTTCAGAGTTCCTTAAACAAACCATTTGTAGGTGTAGGTTACTTTGCACGCCTAGTGAATAACTGTATACAAACTACAATTGATTATTTACCGGTTTGAATAGAAAGTGCTGTGGAACAAATATATTCGTACTTCTAGATAAATACAGATGTATTTATCTTGAAAAGTGCAGAGCGATGCGCAGTGGTATCTGGACGAGTCCACCTCAGAACGGTTGCAACTGGAGGGGAGGGCAGGTCAGTTGCGTACCAGTTGCGAGCAACTAAACACGTGCAGAGCTACTCGTTTCAAAATGTGCTTGTCTCCTGGTTCCAAGAGAGCATTTATAAATGACGTCTCCTAGCAGCACATTAGGAAATAAAGTGCTACATTTAAAAACACGAGAAGTAATAACCAATATCCTTAGATTTATAAAAAAAAGGAACAATGGTCTGGGTCAGCTATAAAAATCTGGGTAAGGGTATCTGAGGCAACAGTTGTGTCTGAAAGCAGTTTAGGAGATTTATTAAGGATAGAAAAGCCATTGCTGCTAGTGCAACAACGTCTTTCTCTATGCCAAGTAAACAAAGATTAAGAACATGCACAAAATCTAATTTGGATGTTTTAATTCAGAAGTAGTTAGGCGAACTATGAATCATTTTTTAAAGCACAGAAAAACAAAGACCAACTTTGAAGAAAGTGCTTATGAAGCTGAAAATTCTACTGACTTCCAAGGCAGTGTCTGAACATTAAAAAGAGTTCTTTTGAAGCTAGGATTATTTGAAGAAAAAAAAGGCACTAGGCGTGACAGACAAATTTTAATCGAAAAGGCTTAAGTATTTACGAAATATTCGGAGATATCAAAGTGAAGTTTATATAGTTTATACGGATAAACTTATATAAATATAGCACATACTGGACCACATGCCTGGAGTGAAATACGTTACAGGGACTCTGCAGCGATATTGAAAGGCTGACAGTTGTTTTCATACCTGCTGGAGGAGAACAGGGTTATGTTCCAAATGCCTATATACTATTTAAGATCCAACAAAAGCGCGGAGATTACTACCATAGTAAGAATTACAACTTAGTTTATAAGAGCTGCAAAACTGGCTTCGAGAATGAAATTTGTTTTTCGACACCTTATGCGCCGTCCTCCCCTCTCGTAATCTTACGCGTGTGAAGCAGTGGCGATAGGTGAACTATCACCACCACAGTTGCTACTCCTCCCTACCGCGCAGGATTCCTGTCAAGATAAAATCGAGGCTAAGGAAAGAGACAGGCTATGGTGCGTTTGAATCAGCTGATAACAGCAGTCCTAACCTGTGCAGTATAGGCTTTGGGCTGTATGTCGTTCGTGTGGTCTGTGTGATATTAAGTTTTTTTACTTTGTTAACTATAATGGGTGCATTTTAAGTTGGTGATTGACAGTTGAAGGAGTGGGGAAAGAGAGGGGATAGCGGCGTTGCCACTTTACCGTCCCTCTCCACGTGCTTGGCAATGAAGGTGAGGGGTAGAGGGGGAGGTGGAAGTTCGCTTGCAGTCATTTGCAGTAATGCACACGCACATATTCCTAGAAATTTGCATACTGCAGTATTAATCGTAAGAATGCCGTAAGACTGTCTACACGTTTAAGTGAGCAGTTACCTAAATACAGCATACGAAATCTTCGGAATGAACAAAAAACAAATGGTTAGCTACATTTAAGATTTAGAGAAATAAAAGTGTCATACCTGCACAGAATTATGTATTCTAATACAAGGGAATATGCCTCTTATCTCAGAGTCGCTGCTGTCATTGCTACTGCTTTTCTGATGATCGTCGTCGTTGTCACCGCCGTCGTCGTCGTCGCTGTCGTCAGAGCTACTGCAAACTCCCACGGAAATTATGAGTTCTTCCATACTTTCTTCCAAAACGCCTTCGTTTTCCCATGCTGCCACTATAACTTTTTTTGTGTGACAAACTGCATCTTCCCAATTTTTACCACTTATTTTTGCTATTGCTTCTTCTGTTAGTTTTATAACAGATGTTGTACTGAAATCTGTATTGTTGCGCGCTACATATCCCTTTATTTGGGCCCAAATCAATTCTATTGCATTAAAATGGCAATGGTAGGGAGGAAGTCTAATAATTTTGTGGCCTTTTTCTGCAGCAATTTCATCAACTATATATTTTGGGAACTGCGGTTTGTTTGCTTTTACCAGTTCAAGCAATTCATACTTTTTTAAATGGTCTTGAACACGCACATTGTTGCGAACAAGCCATTCCTAAATAGTACTCTTCCTGGATGCCATTGTTGGAGCTTTGTCTAAAATAACAGAGTGATATTTTGCGTTATCCATGACAATTATGGAACGCCTCTCCAAATTGACTAATAACTGCTCTTTGAACCAGTTAAGAAATTTGGAATGGTTCATTTCTTCATGATAATCTCCTGTTTTCTTAGATTTGAAGAGGAGGCAACAGTTCGGAATAAATCCAAAAGAGTTTCCCGCGTGAAGGAGGATTATTCTTTCACCTTTACCTAATGGCACCCACATTGTTGCTCCCAAGGTATCATCAGTCCAGCCCTTGTTAATGCAATGATTAGCATTCACACAGGTTTCATCAATCCTTACAATATTCTCAAAATCACAAGAAATAATTTCTCGTAGGAACCTACAGCGCCAGGCACATATGTCCGGTTTCTCCAGCAAGATCTTACGTCCATTTAGCTTTTTATAGCGAAATCCTAAAGTTTTAACTATTTTTCGAAGTGAGGTCTTCCCACCTGTAAAAAGATCATCCATTTGTAGAGATGAGTGCAGTTTTGAAAGTGTAGGATATTGCTTTCTGGTATAATACGCATAAATATGGCGGCGAATGGCATCTTGTTGAAATGGATCCAGGTTAGTGACCGGGTTATGTCGCTTCCTCTTCTTCCCTGGAGTTTGTAACCGCGATGCACATGCCTGATTTTCTTCACTAGCGTATTTCTCTTTCCCTACTCTAACTATAGTATTCTTACTTACACCAACAGCAGCTGAGGTTCTGTCCAGTACTTTTGAAACGGGAATTATTGGACCCCCATTGTCTCTTTCATCCTCAAAATATTTTCTTACGGAACATATAATTTCCCTTGCTTGTCCTTTAATTGAGATTCCGTGCCCAAAAACATTTTTTGTGGTCTTCGCAGATAGTTTCTTTCTGTCTGTTTCTGTAGCACAAGTGTTTGCGGTAGCCATGAGTAACGATAATTAGCTAAATATTAAAGTTGCACTGAAACACAAAAGTTGATCACAGAAACACTAAGGTTGATAACAAAAACACTGAAGTTGATCACTGAAACACACGAATTATATTGCGAAAATGTAAAGCTGTTTACACTCTGTGAAACATACACTACCTGAAGCAGTACACTCTTAGTTTGGCAGTGATGACAGGGAAAATACCCTAAGTAAGGGTTGGTCATTAAACTGTAAAGGTTGGTCATTGACCCAGAAAACGTCATAAGCCATTCCTTGAAACTAAATCCACACCTGTTCCCTTCCAACGACGCATACCATCTCATACTAAAGGGCAACGAACGACGACGGTATTGTGATTCATAAGCGAAGCAACAATAGGAGCAGTGTCTGTTTACTGAAAACCTCAACATGCCGATAGAATAGCGTCATGCATAAAGCACGTGATGTAGTGCGATAGAGTTGGCAACATAGGATAAGCGGTTCGGGTTGTTATGGCAACAGATTACTTTTGATTGGTGGATTGCTGGTTGCTAGGCGACGGCAATGACGTGTCAGTGACGTGTTTATCTCCTCTCCTTGTTTTCGCAGCTGAACAGCACGTGGAGGGAAAACGTCAATCACCAACTTACAATGCGACTACAATAGTGAAATGAATAATATTTAGTGGTTCAGGTTAGTGAAAAAGTGTTAAATTATCATGTAGTTAACACATATTCCAGTTTGTTCGTAAATTTTATGTATTTAGTAGTGTTTTCAAGTAGGCTGTAAGTTAACTTCTGGGAACGTTCAAACGGCTTCGATGCCATATTGCATCTTCTCACTTCAATTTAGATTGAAGCATTTATTTTAGTAAATTCTGCTTATTCTTTCATTATACGTGTGATATTACATAGTTCTATCTTTGTTTAAATGTACACAAAATTATCTCCATTATTGAACGAAATAATAACTTCTGTGTTCAACCACATGGTGGATACAAGTTAATGCTACTATTACTATTATTTTCCTTTTTAGGTACTCAGAGTTGTAAAAAAATGCCTCGACGTTGTAGTGTCTTTGGAAGTAGATCAAATTATGACACAGAAAGTGAAAAAACTACAACATTTTCACTACCAAAAGACGAAAATCTTCGTAAGATCTGGCTACGGCATATTCCGACGGATTTTTCGAAATTAAAAAATCCTTTTGTGTGCATAAAGCATTTTGAAGAGTCGCGTGTTATAAGAATAGACAGGATTTCTACTTCAAAGGGAGAGTTGATAGAATATGAAAGGAAAATCCCTAAACTCACAGAAAATGCTGTACCAACAATATTTCCTAATACACCCTCTTACTGTTCTAAAACGATTCGCAAAATAAAACCTCTTGCTGATAAAGAAGAGGAAAATTTGGTCCAGGCATTTTGAGACAGTATTCAATCAAACAGCACGTGGAAAGGGATTTAATAAATAATGTAGATAGCATTATTTCTTTTGTAGATATAACAAAAATCAATTCCAGTAAGGCTAATTGGACAGTAATTAAGGACGAGGGAACAATTTATATTTGTTTAATGGGTATAAACAATGGCACACCTTGTGTCATTTCTTTTATAACAGTCAAAGATGATTTAACTTATACTGTTGTATTGGAAAACGTTTGCATCAATGCTTCTAGTACTAATAATGTGAAAAAATTGAATTCATTAAATGTTTTGGGTGGTATTATGACAAAAATTGAAAATGGTGAAATATTACCCACAGTTAGAGATAAAATAGAATCTGCTATCCAGCTGCTACAGTCTCTACCAAACCATGATGAGAATGAGCATATGAAGTTTATTGTAGAGCAATTAAATATGTCACAGACTCCAAAGAATAACAGGCGTTATGGCAACAAATGCATTATTCTTTCTTCCACTCTGTATGTCCATTCATCATCTGCCTACAATGCAATAAGAAAATGCGATATGTTGATTTTGCCACACCCACGTACACTGCAGAAACTAATTTCGTTCTATGATTTGCCCTTGGAAAGTAGTTCTTACTTGGAAATCATATTTAAACATTTAAAAAGTCATGAACACTTAGTATCTCTCGTGATGGATTAAATATATATTCAACCACAACTGTCATTTAAAGGAGGTACGATTTATGGCAGTAGTGCAACTGATCCTCAGAAATGTGCAAAAACTGCTCAAGTCTTCATGATATCCTCATTACTTTCTAAATATGTTGATGTCGTTTCCATTATACCAGTTATCAATTTAACAAGTGAACAGCTGAAGACATACATTATAGAAGTTCTAGGTATGTTGGAAAGAATTTGATTTACAGTTATTAGTTAAATTGCAGACAATAATATTGTGAACAGAAAAGTATATGAACTTATGACCCCAAATAAAATTTTGCAGCCTAGCATTACTCACCCACTAGACTCATCAAGAAGGCTTTTCTTTATATTTGACACCGTACACATCTTAAAATGTATCAGAAATAATTGGGAGACCAAAAGAAATGCAAATAAGACCTTATATTTTCCTAATTTCACTCATCACTCCAATATACTTTCAGCTCAACACAGGCACTTACAGTTGATGTGAAAAAGAAAAGAAAACCCTAGTTAAGTATGGGCACATACTTTCCACCAAAGTGTTATAAGTGTTATATCCATCGTCAATGTGAGCTTGGCATTGAAAATTTTCAATGACAATAACATTGTGGCCTTGAAACATGTCACAAAAAATCTTGGTGTTTCTGAAAATATTGATGAGACTGCAATTTCTTAAAGATCATTGTTAATTGGTGGAAAATAGTTAATGCTAAAAGTGTCTTCGAAGGGAAACGATTCAATGATCCATACAGAGAGGCCATTAAAAGCCAAAGAGATATGCAATTTGAATTTCTAAGTAAAATGTGTCATCGGCTAAAAATTTGGAGGGTGTCTGTTCCATCAGTAAATGCTTTAACTCCGCAGACATTTCAGTCCTTGATTAACACGCTGGAATCTTTCCTGGAAATCATTCCATATCTATTTGAGAGATACAACATAGATTACATTTTGCTAAGCAAATTTGAGAGTGATAATTTGGAGTGTCGTTTTGGATCATACAGACAGCTAAGTGGTGCAAATTACTATATAACTTTCTTACAGGTATTGGAAAATGAGAGGAAATTGAGATTTAAATATACTGTGTTGTTTGCTGCTCATAATGGTAGTGTAAATTTGAAAGAACTGTTATGTACCCAACAAAATTATGATAATGATATTGACCTGAATGGTTTTTCTGATATTCTAGATGAATAGTTTGAAATGCAAGTAATTCCTAATGATACAGTGCCAATACTGACTTATTTGGGGGGATTTGCATCTAGACAAGTACTATGTAAATCTAAGTGTAATATATGCAGTTCATGGCTCCAATTAAATAAACAAGTGGAAGTCGATTCTTCATATGACTTTGTAAAGGACTTGCACAGAGAAAAATTAACATTACCCACAGACAAAGTAGTATTCACTGTTGGTTGGCATGGCATACAATGTCATTATTAGCAAAAGACTCAAAATTTCTTAACCTCTGGGAAACAGCTCTCTGTAGTTCAGAAAATTTGTAAAATTAAACTTCTGAGATCAGATGTACACAATACTGGTACTGAATGTAAATGTTTACATAAGAAGACCCTATTTGAGAAACTAAGTGTTGCTCTTTGTGTTAACAAAATATTGATTAGTAATTTTGTGAAAATGAACAATGAGAAATATTGTGATTCAGACACTACAAGAAAAGTGAAAAAACTGAAAACATAAATTTTGGCATTATTTGTGATCATAAGACTTCTTCCATAAACTGTTTTGATGGATTATATTACTTTCTGTACTTTGTATATACTCAGTGTATATATCAGTGTTAAACCTGTGGATTTATCACTAATATCTGTAAAAATAATTATGCTAAAGTATGGAGTTTGACAGAATACAAGGATCACCTCATACGATTGGTACGTATTATCCTAACATTTTACATTCATAGTTCCTGATTCGATAAATAATTATTTTGGCATTATTTGTGATCATAAGACTTCTTCCATAAACTGTTTTGATGGATTACATTACATTCTGTACTTTGTATACTCTCAGTGTATATATCAGTGTTAAACCTGTGGATTTATCACTAATATCTGTAAAAATAATTATGCTAAAGTATGGAGTTTGACAGAATACAAGGATCACCTCATACGATTGGTACGTATTATCCTAACATTTTACATTCATAGTTCCTGATTCGATAAATAATTATTTTGGCATTATTTGTGATCATAAGACTTCTTCCATAAACTGTTTTGATGGATTACATTACATTCTGTACTTTGTATACTCTCAGTGTATATATCAGTGTTAAACCTGTGGATTTATCACTAATATCTGTAAAAATAATTATGCTAAAGTATGGAGTTTGACAGAATACAAGGATCACCTCATACGTTTGGTACATATAAATATCTCCATATACTGGTGTAATTGCACGTAACTCTCATTTGTTTATTTCATTACCTCACGTTTTTTTCTAGGTATTATCCTAAAATTTTACATTCATAGTTCCTGATTCGATTAACAATTAAACTGAAATTATTGTGCTAGAAATATAAGTAATTTTGTTAAGAAAAAGGGATTCAAAATGTCTTCTTAAAACTTTATTTGAAGGTGAGTGATATACTGTATATCATCATTTATGCATTATTTCTTTATTCTTTAAAGTATTATGTTTATAGATCTAAAAAGTATAATAACATAAGTGTTAAAGTATAATAACATAAGTGTTATATATTATAAATATGTAAGTAATTATAAGAAATGTAATATAGCTTAGTAGTACGAGCATACCAAAAATCAGTTCCGAGACATAAAATCCCTTCTAATATAATATTGCTTATATAATTATGTTAATTAAAGTATAATTGTCTATAATGATGAACATTTGTGAAATACTGTTTATTCATAATCATTCAATTCACTAACAAAACAATGTAACTTCTGCGCTACGCTGTCAACTCTCTCAGACTGCCTGTGTGACGTCACACGAAAGTTTCCCTGTCGCGCTGAAGCCGGTTTATTTCGTTAGCCGCGGATAAAATAATACATCTGTACTGAGCGCGAAACACCTTTGTGTGAATTTGGTGACATTGTGTAAACAGAGTATTTTGCTTTCATACAGTAAAACTATATGGCTTTCTTTGTTGCCAGCTGTAGAAACATATACTTAAACTTTATCCAACTTTGAAATCTTGCTTAGAATCACAGGAAAAGTGTCACACAATCATTAGACTGTTTTTGATTATCCTCTCGCTCTCTAAAACATAGCTCTATTTTGTGCATAGTCAAGCAGTACTTAATAACTCTGTTCATTTACTTGAAGATCAAGATATTTCTATAGTCGAAGGTTCAGCGCTAATTAAAGTGCTGAAACAAAAATTGAATGAGCGAAAGGAATGTGGCTTTTTGCCTCTTGTAGTTCAATCGAAACTAAAAAATATTGAGGAGAGTGGATGGATTGGCAGGTCCATTTGTTTCCGATTTTAAGAAAAATATGTATTCATTTCTTTTAACTTGCATTGAATATTTTGAGCAGTGGTCTTCGCCCATAATTTAAATTAGTGATTTGGACTGGACTGGAATTAATTCAGTAATTGAGTACAATTTTCATCCATCATCATAATATGTTAGACTTAATATTTAACTTATATTTTTGCTCTTTCTATTTTAGAGGATCATTTGAATTTCAGTGTGTTCTCAGAAATGTCAATTGAGAAAAAATGAATGAGTGAGTGAGTTAATGAGTGACTTCACTATCTTTCAATTCTTGTACACCTGACAAACTACCACCCTCTTCTTCTGCTATTCCAGAAACTTTCACTATCTCTTCGTCGCTGCTGTCACTGCTTTCAGCTCCTGTGTCCTGAATAAGTATGTGCTCTATTGTATTTTCTACAATGCAGTCTTTTTGAAAATAATGTTGCTCAATTATCTCCACGTGTTGGCAAACTTCTTCCCAATTCACGGAACCAATTTTGTCAAATCTTTGACGGTACAATTTTTCCACATCATTCAACTTAAAGGTTATGCTTCTAATTGTTACAAACTGTTCTATATCTCCCTAGATTAACTCAATAGGATTTAAATCTGGTGATGTGTTGGGAATGGGAATTTCGTTTTCTAAGTTTACGTCCTTCAACGTTAATTCATATCGGATGATGAATGAAATAGGTGAAACGATGTTCAAATCAGCCCAGGGTTTATTGAACTTAGAACTACCAGACGTACATCTTTCAGAATAAGGAAATCCCCGGAATAAAACTTATCCAGGTAACTCGCCCAGATCGAGATTCAAACTCGGGACCTCTTGAACGTAAAGGTAGACACGCTACCATCTGCCTTCGGAGGCGGGCGGAGTGTGAATGCTCTGTGTCCATGCTCTGCCAATATATGTGATCTGCTATATAAATTTTTAACGAGTTTATGCAATTTTATCAAATCATGAAGTTAAGCCTTAGCAAATTACTCTGCTAATGCATACAGTTTTTTAGTAGCCAGGCTTTCATACCAGTTTTTAAGGAGTTGAACGCTGGTGGTTTATCTACTTGAGCATTGTGTTAGGACGCGATGACAACAATTAGGACAGTATTTTGAGGATTAGTAATGAGCATGGTCTTCAAATACTTATCAGTGTATTCATTTTATCATGCAAATCAGACCTTTGCTGTGATTTATGCATAAATAGGCCATTTGGTATGAAGCCATACCTCTCACTAGCATGAACAATGATTCGCATTTCTCCTTGGATATGGGTGCTAATAAACGAGCATTACTTTCATTGTGAAGCCTTAAGGATTTGTATGGCCACCGTGTATATAGGTCTCGTACTCATACACAAATCGGCCTGTCTTCGTTCCCATACTGCTGGAGAGAGAGAGAGAGAGAGAGAGAGAGAGAGAGAGAGAGAGAGAGAGAGAGAGAGAGAGAGAGAGAGAGAGAGAGAGAGAGAGAGAGAGAGAGAGAGAGCAGATGAGCATACATCTTGCTTTACAATAAACACTTTTCTCTTCTGGTTTTTTTCAGTTAGAATTCCAAATTTCGAAATATTCTCCTCAGGCTTATGCGACTTCCTTCATAGTCGATTAGTTTTTTAACGTTTTCAGTAGTCTTCCAATTGTCAGCACAGTTCGCTTTTAGGCGTAGAAATTGTGGATTACATGGATGATGATAACATAATTTTTCGAACTCATCGGTATCTCCAATCTTTTTAGGTACATAGAATTTTTTGCCTGGAGTATTAAAACCAGTACCTTCTAGTGTATGCTTTTCAGTATCCTTTAGATTCCCAGAAACAGTCTGCATTGATACACCAGTTGCTTTAGCAACCCTGATTTGTATATTTTGTATGTCATTGAAATAATCAGGTGAATAGACTTCTTTCTAATTTCGCTTCTTAATATGTAAAAACTAAATGTAATAACAATGAAGCAATACAAGTTAAATTTCATTGTACTGTTCCCTTCTAGTTTCAGGGATGAAGATGAGATTGGGGAAATGACAACACGAGGTTAGTGAGGTTCCTAGCCAATATGGAGCGCTAGACTAGTGACATCGCGAAAGGCGGCTGATTCAAATTTGAAATTTCTAGCTTTTTGGTACAAAACTATCCTGGGAATTTCTAGGATTTCTAAAAAGAGGAGCTGTGGTATTCTGTGAGGGAAAGGATCAACATAGAAAAGAGATTAATAATACATTTATATAATTTTTGCATTATTTTACCTCACTGCCTTTTTTGTTTTTAAAATGCTTGTTTAATTGATAATGGTACAACAAAGTAGAAATGTTGAAAATTGGTGTCTGTTGTAAATTGTCATACATATGCTTAAACATTGATTTAAGAGGGCTGGTTTCATGTTTAAAGCTGCAGCACAGTTATATAACAAACTTATGTGTGGCTTGGGTTAATAATGCTTCAAACCATATTCCTGTTAGGAATGACTGAGATTTTTATTATATAAACTTCCACAACGATAGTACCAGAAATTATTGATGATAGAGTTAAACATGAAACATATTGGTGATTTTAAATTCATGTTCATGGATAGGTAGAGTCAGACTAAAAATCCAATGTTTATGATCATCATCATCAGCAGCATCAGCATCATTTTCATCAAGACATTATTGTGCCACTGCCACAAGCCGCAGGTGCCGCGTGGGTGAGCGCTGAACGCTTGCCGAGAGAGAGAAAGAAAACAAAGAAAGAGGCAGAGAGATGTCTGGATAGTTCCATCTTGCCTCGCTGTGTCGCGAGCGATCGACTGCATTCTAGAACATGACTGGAGGTATAAAAGCCCGCAAAGTGTTAGAGCGGAATAGATATAGATACTATACTCTATACTATATAGTGATGACGCCCCCAGGCTGATTTTTGTCACCTGCATGTTATATACAGTAGTATAGATACAACTTGACCCAACCGTATACCGGGACTAGGAGAATTAGATTAGACTACTAACGACGTAAGCGCTATGCGCAGACCTGATTACATCCTGAACACGCGGCACAATGCCTAAGATTACCAATTATGGAAAGGTGGGCATCAGGGTCCTGTGACCATGACGCTTCCCTCTCCAACACACTAACGGTTCGCCGCATAGAAATAACCAACAGCTGAATCTGGGTGCTTAATGCGGGACAAGCAAAACATCGCCGGGGTTGCTGCCCTAGGTAGTGGAGGGTTTTTAGGTGGTATTCCTCAACGGTGGACTCCTATGTCACCAGCCCCAAGGGCTGGTGTAGGTAAATTCTATTTTTTCCTTCCACGTTAAAAAAGCGGAATCACTGTCGAAGAGGCAACATCTCCAGGAAGAAGAGCTCGTCTAGCTTGGACAAGGGTGTCCAAGCGCGAAGGAAGAACGTCTAGCTGGAGCTTCGGACGCGTCAAGCGCCAGCTTGCCCGGCAGTTGCATGCCCGCTTCCCACGACAGGGACTAGCTCTGCACTTGGGTAGAGCAGCAAGGCCATAGCCAACGATCTCTCGGCCGGTACCAAGGCGCCCCCCTGGGATCGGTCCTCTGCTGCTCGGACTTCTTGGCGCCCTTTGTAAGCTCTATCTCTCTTCTTTCCTCTATTCTATTAGAGTTTCAGGCCCCCTTTCGCCTACTCATTTCCACTCTCTCTTCATTTTAGAAACCAATCACCATGGCTAAGACAGGGAGGACAGCGTCGGCTGCAAAATATTTCTCTTCCAAGACTAAGACATCGAAGAGCAAAACTCTCCCAAGAATCCTCTCGCCCTCTCCCTCTCCTCGTTCCAAGACATTGCCACCACCTCAACCTATCTTCCCCCCAACTCCTCCTTCCAGGCCCACTACACCCAAACCTTGCTCTTCCAACTCAACTGACTCGGGAACACTGACGCACGCTACCCCAAACGACAGTCAGGATAGGAAAATGGACATTGCGCCGATTTTTGTTAGTAGAAGCCAAGCCACGAACATCCGACTACTAACACAAGACATTGACAAGACCATTGACAAGACTTGCCAACTAAAATTCAACTATACTGGAAACACAGCCCGTAACTCCGGGAACTTTGTTTTCAAGACGTTCTCACTTGGGGATTATCAGCTTTTGGTGAAATACCTCAAATCGAACAACGTACAGCATTACCTAATGCCCCACCCAGAAGAAAGAACTGCCCGTTTTGTAGTAAAGGGGTTGTACGCTGAACTAACAGCGGAGGAAATTAAAGAAGACCTGGCACACTACGGGTTGCAGGATATAAGAGCAGTTAAAATCAGAAGGCGCAAAAGGGATTGAGACCCCTGCCTATGTTCCTAATTGAATTGCAGGATACCCTAGAGAATAGGAAAATTTTGAAACATAAATACCGGGCACACTTCAAAATTCATGTAGAAGATTACAGAGCATCCACAAGACCAAAACAGTGCTCACGCTGCCAACAATTTTGGCACGTGAAAAAAGACTGTAGTTCCCAAACGCCCATCTACGCCAAATGCACAGGTTCCCACTACTCAGGAACATGCACTGTTCCATCTTTGGAACGATTATGCGTATTATGCGGCGCTCAGGGCCATGGTGCAACTTGGCGCCGTTGCACAGCATACTACGCAGCATGTAACAAACGGGCGAAAAACTCCTGTGCACAGCCATCCAATCCCCAGATTAGCCAGAGAACGCAAACAGCAATATATTCCCAGGGTGCTGCACAACCTAGTCAAGCGGAATGGTTCACTAGGAATAGGAAATGCCAATCGCGTCCAGTCCCCTTAGAAGAAACTTTCGCGAATGGGCACCACCGGGTCAGATCCGAGGCTAGCCCAATCAGAAAAGAGCGACCCCCACGACATACAAAAGCCGTTTGACTTGGCTTCTAGGAGCCCACCACAGCGGACGTCTCTTGGAGAGCTTCTGTTCTGAGCATCAGTGTCAGTGCCAGCGAATTGCCACCATCGGGAGCGACCTTAGGGCAGCTCCCGGCAATTTCGCTAGCTACAGCAGCAGTAGTAGCAACGTGGCTCAAAGCCAACCTAATAGAAAACACCGGCTGTCCATCAACATCAACCACAGCCAGGTGAAATGCATGACTTAAGCCAACGCCCAAAAGGCGGATTACAAGTCGCTTTAATAGTTCGGTCCTATGTATTTCACGCTTTTTGGCAAACCTGTGCTGTCTGGTGAGTATTTAGCTAAAGTTAGCTGCGCACTGCACTTCGGTGAAGGGCAAAATGCCCAATTTAAGCACCCGAATTCAAACATCCACATCAACCAGCCTTCCAGAAATGGAAACTATCTCCAGTACTAGCACTGATATCACCCACCCTGCAGTCAGGGCTACAACCCAGACTGCAGGCAACAAACGGCGGCACCGAAAGCTAGAAAAAAGCGCAAATGGAAAGGCAAAAAGGTTAGCTGTCGTCAAACAGCAAACTAACAAGGGTCCTTCCCGCGAGACACCAGAGCGGGTGGGCCAACTTTCCGAGAGCGAGCTCTCAGATAACTCCTCTGATTCAGAGGGAGAACAGTCCAGCGAAGGAACTGTGGTTCCAGCAAATTCATCCTCCAGAACGGATCTCTCCGAGGAGGAACTCAGCTCACCGCACATGTCTACAGATGTCGATGAGGCTGAGTTTCGTACCGTAACCAACCGGCGCAGGGAAAGACGAGCCACTCACTAGGAGACTACTGGTGTGTCTAGTCATTCTCGGAGAACCAGGAGGCACATACCCCCTCTGATCGTGGACGACTTCCGGGGCTTGGTAGGCTTCCTAAAGGAGGTCATGCCAAACCTATCGGTGTCGTATAAGGTCACCAGGAGGAAGAGTCGCTATGTCTTCCAGGCGAGCAACGCCGAAGATTACCAGCTGATCCTAAGAACACTGGATAAGAAGTTTATCCCATACTTCACCTTTGGCCTGGATAAGAGCCGCGATACTAAGAGGGTCATCACAGGCCTACCTGTGGACACACCGGTGGGTGACATTGTCAACAACCTTAACCGCCAGGGCATCCAGCCCCGTCTGGTCAGGAAGCTCACCAGTTCAGCTCCGCAAGGCCAACCTGACCCTGTCCCCATCCCCTATTCCTATTAATGGTGGAGCGGGCCAATGATCCGGAGGGGAAGTTAGATGGTATCACAACCATCTGCTACCTCGGAGTAAGGATTGAACCAGTCAGAAGCGCTAGCGGCCCCCTCAATGTCACCCATGTCTGGGATTCAACCATTCCAGCCAATTCTGCAAGAGGAATCCCCGAGGCTTGAGGTGCAGTAGACCTCACGAGAAAGAGGCTTGTCCCAGGTAGCCCACAGATGTGCCCACATGTACAAACTGGAAGGGTGAGCACGTGGCTTACTCCGGCAGCTGCCTTGTCGGTAAGGTAGCTATAGCTGCTAATAGAACAAACCCTTCTGCCAGACAACAGCAGCAGCCCTCATCAGCCAGGGTAAAGCAGAGATCGCTCCCCTCAACAATCACTAGCGACCAGCCCACTTAACGGCGAGAACAACAGGAAAATGAGAGACCGTCCTACGCACAGGAAGCACAAGGGGCCTCTGATGGACCACTAATGTCGCAGGAGACACACAATGCTCCCACACAGCCACGGAAACAAAAGCGGGCCCCAGCCCCTAATAACACCGACTCCAACCATAGCAGGAATGGAGGAAGGCTTCCTCGTGAGCTCCGGAATCCTGCTGAACAGGAGAAGCACGGCAAACCCATGCCTCCTAGACAGCTGAGGGATGAGAGGACAGGAGGAAGAACTGCACCCATTCGATCACGCTCATCCTCACCATCCAATCAAGTGCCTAGCCAGATACCTTTCATACCACTCCCCTAATAGCTACACTCGACCTCTCAGAATGGTACAAGTGGCTGCACACGGACAAAATATCTGTGAGCTCGTAGTGAAGTTCTTCACTTCCACAGACCCGGCCGGCAAGATGCTGGTGGCAATGGAGGCAATGACCCTCCTGACAGCAGGTACGCAGCAACTCCGTGATGGCGTATCGAACTAGGTCTTGTACTTCGTTTCGATTCGCATTTTGGAATGCGTGCGGCCTAGCTGGTCAGGGGAGTGAGCTTCACTTTGATCGAGCCTATGCCCTAGACGTTATCCTATTCAGCGAAACTCATCTCCGACCAGACTCCCAATTCCGTCTTCCGGGATACGTCAGGGACGTCCAGGAGGCGGAACTGTGATTTAGGTGAGACAGAACGTGTTCCACCAACCCATCCAGCTCCCACCTCTACAAACCCTTGAGACCACAGCCATCAGTATGGACCTTGGCGGATTAGAGGTCGTGGTAGTCTCTATGTACCATCCACCAAACCGGCAGTTCGTACCACATGACTATCTCTCCATCCTAGCCTTATATCTCACTGCTATCATCGCCGGCTACTTCAACGCTAAACATCAACTTTGGCATTGTGGTCGTAGGGCGGATGCAAGAGGCAATGAAATCATTCGCCTTATAGACGCAGACCCTCAACTTCAAGTGCAGGCCCCTAGCAACCCACTCATTACCCGCGAGGAGGAGAACTGTCTTCAGTCATAGACTTCGCTATCACAAAACATCTACCATTTCATCTCATCCTTACATCCTTAAATGCGTTACATCCTGACCACAATCCGGTGTTGACAGAGATGAACACCAGGGTTGACAATCATGACATCTTGCTTCAAAGGCGAGAGGTTGATTGGGAAGGCCTCAGGAATTGCCTCCGCACTTCCACTCCGCCAAACCCTAAAATTACAAATATACCTACCCTGGAGAATGCTATCTCAACCTTCACTTCCATCGTGAAGCGGACTACCCCTAACCTGACAGTCCACGCCCTGCCTCCCCTCCATCCCGATATCCTCCCTTTGGATATCCTCCTAATCCGACGATCCTGGGCAGCACGGAGACTATGTCAACGTCACCGCACGCCACATAATCGAGCGCTACTAAGACGTTTATTTCGAGATGTCAGTGACCAACTACGCGAGCAAACGATGTAAGCGTGGGAGGATAAAATGGCCAGGTTGCGCGTCGAGGATGGCGAAGTGTGGAGGATAGCCAGAGCCCTAAGAAATTACCGAGGTTAATACACTTCCCCCATTCATGGCACCCAAGGCCCGGCCTATGAACCCCAAGTCAAAGCCAATGCTTTTGCTAACTATCTTGAAAGTACTTTGCGTCCAAGAGGTGACCTCCAGGACGACAACTTTTCCGAATGTGTACGCCGGGAGGTGCGTCGTTTCTTACGACGCCTCCTGAGGACGCGGAAAGACTCCCAACCATCCGACCTAGCGAGGTCCAAGGCGCACTCCAGCGTCTCAAACCAAAAAAGGCGGCGAGGCGAGACGGGCTCACCCCCAATGCTCCACCGTCTTCCCTTCAATGCGGTTCTCTTCCTGACTAGGATTTTCAATATGTGTCTCGCACTTGGGTACTTTCCACGAGAGTGGAGGGAGGCCCGGGCGATTTGCATATTGAAACCCGGGAAGAATTCGATACATCCCTCCAGCTAACGATTCAATAGCCTCCTTTCCACCATCTCGAAAGTTCTCGAGAGGTTGATTATTGCCCGCTTGTCCCCAATATTGGGAGACATTCAAGCCATTCCTGACCATCAGTTTGTTTTTCGTCCTGGGCACTCGACAGTTCAGCAGTTACTGCGTGTGGTGGAGACTGCTGCCCTGGGCTTCCAGGAAGGCGCCTTCACGGCTGCGATTTGGTTGGATGTCGTGAAGGCCTTGTCTACGACATGGCATGCCAGACTCCTATACAAAATGATCCACGTGGGGCTCCCAACACAAATGATCAACATCATACACAGCTTCTTGCGACACCGCACCTTCAAAGTCATAGTCGCGGGGTGAACATCTACACTAAGACCAGTGAGAGGCGGAGTCTCCGAAGGCTCTGTTCTATCTCCCACCTTATTCAATGTCTTTATGGCAGATTTCCCCACGAATCGAAATCGCAATATACGCTGACGACGTGCTTCTGATCTACAAAGACAAACACATCCTCACAGCCTTCAACCCCTTGCAAAGACATCTCCGTCTGACACAGCAGTGGTGTCGGCGTTAGCGGATGTCCGTTAATCCGGGCAAAAGCTACGACATACTTCTCACAAAGCGCCACACCCCAGCAGACTGTCCCAACTTCAACTTCCGAGGTCGAAGGATAGAATGGACAAACTCTGTCCAGTACCTAAGTGGTATAACTTTTCGCTGGCACACCAGGGACCTATCGGCGAAGGTACAGGGAGCAATTGCTTCCCTGTGTCCAATGCTGGGGTCGATCTCGATGCCAGTTGGCCTGAAGTTGTACCTCTTCCGGGCGCTGGTAATCCCAGTGATGCTATCTAACTGCGAGATCTGGGGCATGGCCGCAGACAGCTGGTTAGCATGACTTCAACGTGCACAGAATAGAGTACTACGGTCTATATATTCTGTGCGACGTTATTTTCCTACCAGGTTGCTTCACGAAGGCTTGGGTCTTCCATACGTGGAATTTGAAATTAGGTGCCGGGCATCAAGATTATACGCAAATTTACCAACACATAGAAGCGACCTCGTTAGATCATTGGGAGATTATGACCCACTAGACGCCGTTCTGGACTGCATCGGGTACCCCGCATGGCTTGCGGGCACCATCAGCAGCTAAAGCTGAGCTCCAGATAATTCTCCTAAGCTGTTTGGCATCACCATTTTTCCTTACAAGTAACAAACTTTAAAATAAAAACACCAGGGTGCAAAGTACTGCATCCTGCCCCTCAACCCGAAGGTACATAAATTTTTTAGATAGTCCTAACCTCGCCGCGGGGAAGGACGTTTACCTCCACCCACTGTCTGCAAAGATAAGACGCCGCTTTCCATTATGTAGAACGAGTGAGTGAAGCGGAAATGCTTTCATGAGGAGGTGGGGTGAAGTGACAAAGTCCAATGTCCGCTCATTTGAACGAAAGTTGGACGCCGCAGAAGCGAGTTCCAATCGAGATTAAGATGAGTTTCCTGAATTGCTGTTTACAGGGTTTTCCCTTATCTCAAGAGAAGAATGTCGGGTAAATCATAAGTTCTATTGCTGCCCAATTTGGTTATTCACCCAATATAATTATCCGGTTAAAGGATGTTAAAGTATTAAAAAATAAATAAATAACTAGATTTCTCATGAAATTATGCAGCTGAATAATAAAACAACGTGCAATTCTGAGACTGTCAAATGTACATAAAACTCGTTTTATAGCTTGGCATGTTTCGAAAACAGGTGATACAAAGAAAGTAGAAATTGCGGGAGTTGCCTATTTTATGAGCTCCACGTTCTCTTGTAACCTGATGTTTTTATATATGATACGAGGTTTCTTATTCTAATCATTACTGAAATTAAAGAGGTCTTCATCACCTATTCCCAGAAAATTCAACATTGTCGTGTCTTAAACATGCAGCATTTTAATCGGAATTGTTAGATATGTTATTGAGAATATATAACATTGACGAAGTTCTTCCATTGAAAGAATGGTTTGGTCTGGAAATTTTTTTCGAACTCTTTGTGTCACGTCTTTGAGACATCCAAAATATAAACAGCGCTGCGATTTTTCTTTTTTGAAATACGCAGTTACATTAACGCAATGATACTTCTGTATGTGTATCTGGGGTGACAACTCAATATACGAGTAGTGTACCTGTGTAGATGCAGTACAATACTTTCTTACGATATAGTAGATAATAAACCTATTGAAAGGTTCACATCGTTTGAAAAATAGCAAATATAACTCCAGCCAAAATATATACATGAAACACTGCAGCAATTACTAAAAGTTTCCTAGACATGCAAGATATTTATATAAGTAACATTAAAAAGGTCTAACTTGAAAACTCACCACAAAGAGCTGGGTAACTGTGAAAGTGCAGCCTTGTCCATGATGAGATTCCTTTAGTTTATATTGAAATATTTTCACACCATTTACATTATGAAAACGAAGCTTCAGTAGTTCTACAGTACTAAGTCTATACACATACTTCTCCTGAACCTTGTATTTAACACTTCCTTAGGATTGCTATCCTGGTCCCAGTGTACAGACAACAATGGAAGATCACTTAAACGCTCATCACTAGTTATATTTCTGAGGTAAGTCTAGGGCAGTTTCATTGTTGAAAACGATCTCTCGGTACTGGCAGTTGAGACGGGTAGGGTGGCTAAAATTTTAAGCAGTCGTTGAATTGTGCGATATAATGCTGCAGAACATGTTACCAAAAAACTTAGGTCATCATTTGGTCTATTAATATGGATCAATGTCCCGTAGAATATGTAGCTTCTATTTTTCTGTTAAGTTCTTTGTTACTATTATTTCTTGAGTTATAGTGAATGTCTGTATCTTTGTATGTTTCATATGTGTTATTCTTGTACGGTAATTCATTCCTACTATAAAAATGTAATATAAGTTTTGTTAAGGGCTGTTTGCCATCATTTTATATATTTTTGTACTGTTCGTATCTTTGTATGTTTCATATATGTTATTCTTCTACGGTAATTCATTCCTACTATAAAAATGTAATATAAGTATTGTTAAGGGCTGTTTGCCATCATTTTATATATTTTTGTACTGTTCCCTAGCATGAGCAATGGCTCTGGGAACCTTTTCAGATAACAATAAAATAAAAAATAAAATAATGTTTTTCTATCTGAATTTCCGTACAACCGATATTCTTTCTGTGTTTCACTGTCACTGATATTTCCGCCTGAATATAAAGAAAGCTTGTTTAACTTATCAACTTTAGTTTCTCCTACATATCTGGGCAATAAAATATAGAAAGCACAAAATACATCTATGTTCAGTTCAAGTTCCTTAAGACATGCAATCAGTTCGTCAGTCGTATCTGCTGGGTGATTGTCCCTTTTTGTCTGCTTCCTTGCCAGTCTTTGAATTCTAATTTCAGAGTCAAATAGGGATTTCATGGTTTTCGAACACAGCTCAAAGATTTTTGTGAAATTCTTCAACAACATTCTTTCTTAAAGTTTTCAGCTGCTTTATTGTTTCTCTGGCATATACCAAAGCAGAGCTAGGGCCGTGTTCCGGGCTTTGCAAATACGTAGAAAGGGATATTGGGAAACACAGAAGTTTCTTGCATGTCAATAGTGAGATTAAAAAGAACTATGTTTTATGGCCGCCATTAGTTGTGCTGCAGTTTTGCAAATAGATTGGTCGCTTATGGATAGCTCCTGAAGACTTTGGAGAATCGGTTCCAGAAGTTCCACAAATACAAAGACAGAATCATGCCTCTCTACAAATCTTGTATTGCAAAGACCATCAGTCAGGATTTCTTACTGGTAGGTAACAGCTCATTAATGCTATTCTTTAAAGTGTTGCCGGCAAAAGGATGATTGCGAAATAAATATCAAATGTCCCTCTTAGTGCATAAGCAATTACGAATGTGAGTTGCAGCAAGTTCAGAGGACAAAGCTAAATTTAGTCTATGGCTAGCACGATGAACAAATAAACCTTCCACTTTCGCTTGAGCTCCATTGAACTTTCCAGCCATTAAAAAAACACCATGGTACCCCTGTCCCACAAGATTGCACGTATTTAGTTCAAGATTAACTCATTCTTGTATAAATGTCAGAGCGAGGTCATATATAGCCACAAATACCACAAAGGCTTCTCTCGAAACATGGTCAGAGTTTACATACCGTAAACAAACAGCTGCTCCGTTCCGGGAATATCTAAAGCTTAGTCAGCAATGACACTAAAGCATTTTGTATCATTTACAGCACCAAGAACCTTTCCTCGTACTAGTTCGGCACATATGCCCAGGACTTCATTCTGGATTAAGGGATAAATGTAAGTTGCATTTTTCTTCGCATTAGACACATACTTTTCTAATATTGTCATCAGCATCTTGACGAAAGCGTAGGAGAGCGCGGAATTTTCCATCTTTCTCATTAGGCTTTGATATAGAAGTTTTAAAATAAGTCTGCGCATGTGGTGAGAACAGCATAACTCAAAATCAAAAGTCTGGTAACTACTGTCTACCCACCACAAGAAGGCAAGCGGTGTCTGAAGAGCTAAAAGGGCTTGAACAGTGTATCTGCTCTTGAAATGGATTGTTTACTACGAAATGAGTGTATGAGAATGCATACAAGTCACCCATGCTGCCAGATCTACATCACATCTGAGAGGCAGTTCTTCTTGTCCAAAAAACTTTATTGTTTTTATTATTGAGAGAAGAGTTTTCCTATTTTCCGTAATTACTTTTCTCCTCTGGCTATTGACATGAGATGCCACATCTCCCCTGCCATTCTCTATTGCGAAAAAGCGCTCAGCTGATAAGACACATCTTTTATGATAACCACTTGTCTAGTGATAAGCTAAATGCTTCTAAATCAACCTTGAATTTATAAAATGGTTTTGTCACCAAACATCCTAAGTTTCGGTGACCGCCTTGACCTACGTGACCGCCTTGACCTACGCCTTGTTTGCAGAAAACAACGTAGTACGGGATTATGCACCATCTTGCGCGTTTGAGTATGTTATCCCCACTTATCCAACCACTTATGTTGAAAACTGAGCCTCTTAGAGCCATGCAAACGTACGGGGAACACAAATGACCTATTATACTTAGAATCAGTTGTATGTTATACTTAACACCTCTAGGAATGTTGAGACAGTTTGTTTCTTGCACCAACAGGCCGATATCATGACCGGTAGTAAAACTGTGAAGTTCTTCACACGCTGAATGAATACTATACATGTCACTTTTAGTTTTCAGCTCAGCAGGTTCAGGTTTAACTTCACCTAAAAGGTTAGTTCTGAACACCTTACTGTCATTGGTAGGTTTGAAAACACTATAGACTCTCTGCAGCCCATCGCTCTGCTATAGGGTGGTGCGTGATATATTTGCTTCTCCCAGAGACAGGGTTTCGATTACCGATTGATATTTCTCCCAGGTTAAACTTCTTCCCAATCTTTCCTCACCATCTGGACCTTTATGTTTGGAAATCGTAGGCTTCTCTCCTGCATTATTTGGTCATTTGTAAATGTATCTGAGAAGTCCATAATCTCTAAACCCCGTTAGGAAAGGTTACGTTCAGAGTTTCAAAAATATTCTTAATGTCCTTGTAATTATTCAGAGAGTAAATCAAATATTTTATTTAACTTTTCGGAAGATTATTATTATTATTATTATTATTATTATTATTATTATTATTATTATTATTATTATTATTATTATTATTATTATTATTATTATTATTATTATTATTATTATTATTATTATTATTATTATTATTATTATTATTATTATTATTATTATTATTATTATTATTATTATTATTATTATTATTATTATTATTATTATTATTATTATTATTATTATTATTATTATTATTATTATTATTATTATTATTATTATTATTATTATTATTATTATTATTATTATTATTATTATTATTATTATTATTATTATTATTATTATTATTATTATTATTATTATTATTATTATTATTATTATTATTATTATTATTATTATTATTATTATTATTATTATTATTATTATTATTATTATTATTATTATTATTATTATTATTATTATTATTATTATTATTATTATTATTATTATTATTATTATTATTATTATTATTATTATTATTATTATTATTATTATTATTATTATTATTATTATTATTATTTATCCACAGCCATAATAAACCAGACCATCTGTAAGTAGTGGAGAGTGTTGCATTACAGAAATTATAATTTTTATTAAGACATATCTCACTTATATCGCATGTTCCTTAGGTGCAGTATCTAGTGTTACATACTGTATTTAGGAGATCCAAATGACCTCCTTGTCGATGGGCCGTTAAACTTTAAATCACCCATTCACTCACTGGATTCAGTGATGAATTCCATAACAGTACTTTAGTTATGCTCTATTATTTTTCAACGGACTGTATTTCTACCACCGTACCTGACTTTGGGTATATGAAATGCTTGCAATTTGAAAAGAAGCGATTGTCGATTAGGGGCGGAAACTTTCACATTTACAGTTCTGTTCCGCACGCATGCTTTGTAACTTTAGGTCTGTCTGACATTTGAATTTAATATGAGATGCTTAAATAAACTTTTTCGATTTATCTTGAACTAAGTTTTATTTCAACTATTTGTTTATTAAAAAATTGAAATGGCAATTCATTTGGAGGTCCGGGACCCTGGATCCCCTTAAATACGTCCCTGTTTGTGGTGTTCACTTTCAGTTATTTCCACTCCACCGTTGCAAAAATCACAGATACATGCTCACTTTCTTCTCGGGCAGCCAGCCAGGTGAAAAGATGAATAGATATCAACGTTTTGGCAGTGTGTATCCCTCCCATCATCAGGATATTTATAAAATGTTATAACAACAAATGAAACTCTGGATATAGCACAACTATAAACAAAGACAAAACACTATCAAAATTCGCATTACTAAGCAAAAGACTGTTTTCAGTCAATTAAATGCCAGGTCAGGAGATGGTGTGAGTATAGAAAATCGTGTCAAAGAAACGTAACTAGTTAACTTTATTATCAAGCTGTATTTATCTTTGCTTCTTAAATCGACGAATTCTCATTTTAAGGCCGGGTTCCAAGAGGAGCTGAACTGAAATCCAGCATCACGATTATGCGTGCTTCTTTCAGAGGAAATCACCAACGTCTCCTTAATTCGCCGCTCCCAGTAACTGCTGCATTTTGCAAAGATGGTCGTCTCCCGAAAATTGGCTCTATGGTTGTTATCAAAACAATGCTCTGCCAGCCCAGACTTCTCAGGTTGTATTAAATGAATGCTCCGGTCATGTTCGATTATTCTAGTAGTGATGGTCCTTCCGGTTTGTCCTATATACGGTGTCCCACAATCACAGCGAATGCGTTACACTTCCGGAGCTTGGACGTCCAGTTTGTCTTTCACTGATCTCAACAGACATTTAATCTTCGGAGGGGGCTTGTGGATGGTCCTGATGTTGTATTTGACGAGAATTCTGCAGATTCTGCCGGATAGATTGCCGGTAAACGGGATGCAGGCTGTAACAGTAGGCTTATCTGGTGCTTGCTCTATTACAGGTTTCCCTTTCCTAGCTATGGTGACCGAGGCTTCAGCGTCATATTCGGAGTAGCCGTTTTACTAGAAAGTGAGTCTAAGGTGCTGTAATACTTGTTCTAATTGGGTGGGATCAGAGATGGACAAAGCTCTTTGGGCCAGTGTATTGAGAACTCCCAGTCATTGAGACTTACTATGAGCGTTCAGATAGAGATTGGTGTGTGTGGGCTTGCGATATACAGCATGTCCCAGTGTATTGTTGCAGGTATTTTTAAACAAGAATTTCCAGGAATGGACGAGTTACATCCTTCTCCACTTCCATGGTAAACTGTACTTGAGGTCGAAGTCTGTTGAGACGCGCAAGAAAGCTAGACAAAGTGTCTGATCCATGTGGCCAAATTACAAAAGTGTCGTCCACTTATCTATAGAAATGAGATGGTTTAAGTGGAGCTGGGGCAAGTATTTCATGTTCTAGGTATTTCACGTATTTCTAGAACATGAAATACTTGTTACAGCTCCACTTAAATTATCTTATTTCTATAGATATGTGGACGACACTTTGGTAATTTGGCCACATGGATCACTTTGTCTAGCTTTCTTGCGCATCTCAACAGCCTTCGACCTCAAATATAGTTTACCATGGAAGTGCAGAAGAATGGCAGTCTTCCATTCCTGGACATTCTTGTTTCAAAAAGCAGTAACCGTACACTGGGGCATGCTGTATATCCCAAGCCTACACACACCGATCTCTGTCTGAACGCTCATAGCTTCCATCATGTCTCAACGACTGGGAGTTCTCAATACACTGGCCCACAGAGCTTTGTCTATCTCTGCCCCCAGCCATTTAAAACAAGTATTAGAGTACCTGAGACTCACTTAGCGGCAAAACGGCTACTCCGAATATGACGTTGAAGACTCGATCACCAAAGTTAGGAAAGGGAAACCTGTAATAGAGCAAGCGTCAGATAAGGCTACCGCTAAAGCCTGCATCCCGTTTACCGGCAATCTATCTAGCAGAATCAGTAGAATTCTCACCAAATACAAAATCGGGACAATCCAAAAGCCACCTCCGAAGATTAAACGTCTGTTGAGACCAGTGAAAGACAAACTGGACATCCAAGCTCCGGAAGTGTAACGCATTCGCTGTGATTGTGGGATACCGTATAAAGGACAAACCAGAAGGACCATCGCTACTAGAATAATTGAACGTGAACGGAGCATTCGTTTAATGCTACCTGAGAAGCCTGGGCTGGCAGATGCCACGCCGTGGCTCAGTGGTTAGACCGCATGGCTCTGACCAAGGCGGCCCGGGTTCAATCCCAGGCGACTGCAAAGTGAGATTTGTGGTGGACAACACGGCGTTGGGCGGGTTTTCTCCGGGACCTCTGGTTTCCCCCGCCATCTCATTCCACCGGTGCTCCATCTTTATCTCATTCATCATCAGTGTCACAGCCTGCGGTGCCGTATGTAGTAAAAGCGGGCGTTAAACATTACACACACACTGGGCTGGCAGAGCATTGTTTTGATAACGACCATAGAGCCAATTTTCGGGAGACGACTATCTTGGCAAAATGCAACAGTAACTGGGAGCTGAGAATTAAGGAGGCGTTGGCGATTTCCTCTGAAAGGAGCACGCTTATTCGTGATGCTGGATTGCAGTTCAGTTCCTCTTGGAAACCGGCGTTAATAATGAAAATCCGTCAATTTAAGAAGCAAAGATAAATATAGCTTGATAATCAAGTTAAGTAGTTACGTTTCTTTGACACGATGTTCTATACTCACGCCATCTCCTGACCTGGCATTTAATTGACTGAAAACAGTCTTTTGCTTAGTAATGCGAATTTTGATAGTGTTTTGTCTTTGTTTATAGTTGTGTTATATCCAGTGTTTCATTTGTGGTTATAGCATTTTTTAAATATCCTGATGATGGGAGAGATGCACACTCCCGAAACGTTGATATCTAATCATCTTTTCACCTGACTGGCTGCCCGAGAAAAAGTGAGCATATTCGTCGCCAGAAAAGCTTCAGGTCTTATATCACAGATACAATTTTCAAGTTAAAATGTATTGTCTGGTTCAACCACGAGATATTCTTTTCTTGGGTGGTTATTTTGAGACCCTACTGCCAGCCTAACCGGCTGGCCTCTCACCGTTCCTGTCTCAGCAGTTCGTAGAAACGAGCCAATTTGGATAAGAGTATATTTTGGCTGTGCGCAAAAAGATCAGCTATGAAAACGACACCCTAGTTGCCACGAGCGTATGGCATGTGCCGGGATATACGAGTAATATCTTGCTCTGAGGTGTTTTGCTGGTCGTCCCAGGATACTGAAAATCATATTCTATATTTGGTAGCAGAATGGCTCCAATTGCCGGCGCAATCCAGCGGTTGGTGCTGGTGCCGTCAGTACTCTGTAACAGAACAAGGAGTATATTGATGGGGTATTAACCTGAGCAAAAGTCTAGGGTGCATGCCTCAATGGTGGTTTTTTGTTGTAATTTATGTCCTCCAACGTTTAGTCATATCGGACGATGAATGAACTGGGTGAAATTATGCTCCAATGAGTCCGGGGTCCAGAGAGCTTAGAGTTACCAGACATTCGTCTTTCAGGATAAAGGAAAACCCCGGAAAAACCTTATCCAGATAACTAACTCTGACCAAGATTCGAACTCGGGACTTCTTGAACGTGAGGCAGACACGCTACCATCTACGCTACCGTGGTGGGCCATTGCTTGAAACAGCATTTTCATCTTAGTTTCGAAATCAATGTGAGGTAATGAATTGCATATAGTAGTTTCTGTTGTAAATGCACTCATAGGAATTTAATACTGCGTACCGGTCCTATTTCATGACCTTGTATCCTGAAGATGTAGGATGATGTCCGCATGGATTTTTGAAAGTGTACGCTGCTGATTTTATTTAAATTTATTCCCATGCCTATATCGAGGTACGTGACAACCTTGTAATATGCCCCAAAAAGGCATGTGTCTGTGTCCGAGTTCGGCGATATGAGGGTATATGTCACTATGTCGTCGGCAAATTGCAATATCGTAGCCGTGACCGTTGTTGAAGAGTCTATGTCTCCAACAAACAACGTGTACAGAAGAGGGCTCAGGGACTAGCCTTGAACCAATCCCTTCGATGGATATCGCATTGTAGTGTTTCGCAGCACCGGTGGCAGTATAGTGCATCGGTCCATGTAAAGGTGTTCTATAGGTCTCTAGATGGCAACCGGGTTCCCCTAAGTTTGCTAAACGTTCCGTTAGGCGCGGTATACTAACATGGACGTAGACAGATGTCATATCTTAGAAAATGACCATTATGCGACGTTTAGTGTGTATTTGTATAGTCGTTGCCAAAACGTATAACGGGAATGATGTCCCATGCCACCTGCACAAACCGAACTGTGTTTTTGGCCACATGTGGATACGTTCTAGATGGAAATTCAATCGGTATTGTAGGAGATTTTCTAAAGGTTTGCGCAGCATGAGCAGCATACTTATGGGTCGATAATCCGTGGGTTGTGGGCCTTCTCTTGCCGTTTTCAGGATTTGACGAAAGAGGACATGTGTCCACGATTCTAGAGGGTTGCACGAATGTAAAATATGCGTATAAGTCTTGCCCAGGAGACTGTACCACGCTTCGGGAAGGGGTATGAGATGTGTATATATATGATGTCAACCTTTCCTTCTGTAGAGGTGTCATCTGTCTCTCTTACATGGCGGAGCACCTCTTATATCACGATGGGACGGCTAATGGTTCCTTCAGATCCACAGGAACTGGAGTCCTCGTTGTAAATCCTGTCACGTTGTCTAGGGCGATGTGCTGAAAGAAATGTACTTGTAATTTTGGTTGCTCTGTTATGGGATATGGCCTCTGTGGGTTTCTCGAACATTTGAACCAATTTAGACGCTGTCAAATGAAGGCTGTCGGTGTATTCGAGGTGATAAACAAACAGTATGTTTCCCACGACGCTTTCTTGATACGTCTCATTTTACATTGTATTCGTGTCTACGTATGTTTTGCAGTGAGATATGTTTCCGCGTTCTAGACTGAGTACGCGCGGAGTTTTTCCGCCATCAGACGGGAAAATTCCGGTGACCACCAAGGAGGACGGAGAATCCGTGACTGCCATCTGGCGATCACGGTGTGGATTTCTTCCACGTGCTGCTGCAAATGCTTTTTTTTTTTTTTTGTAATTTACGTCCTCCAACGTTATGTCATATCGGACGATGAATGAAATGAGTGAAATTATGCTCAAATGAGTCCGGGGTCTTAGAGAGAGCTTAGAGATACCTGACATTCGTCTATAAGGTAAGGGGAAACCCCGGAAAAACCTTATCCATGAAACTCATCCCAACCGAGATTGAAACTCGGGACCTCTTGAACGTGAAGCAGACATGCTAAAATCTACGCTACCGAGGCAGGCGGCTGCAAATTTGTTAATAGATGCTCGTACTCTAATGACGCCCCCGGGATATGGGCTATTGATCTCACTTAATATTCCCTACTACGTTTGTGATATTACGTGTGTTCGCTGTTTTCATTAACCGATATCTCAACCATGATTGGGAAGTGGTCGCTGTCCATGGTATAATTGTATTTCGTAACTGTTATCTTATCAGTGGTGTCTACTGACGCAAAGATAAGGGTGGGAGCTGTTTCGGCTTGACCAGGTCTCCCTTGTCGGGTCATATATTGTTCCGATATTAGCTCCCAAGGGTATGCTGAGGCAATGTGTACAAGCGGCAGTCTACTCCTGCGGTGTGCACTAAGCCTATGGAAATTGGCTCCCCACAGATGAGCTATTTGGCCGGCAGCAGCACGCATGTTGCCTCCGACGGACGAGAGACGAGTGCTGAGATAGTCCACGACCTGGGCCTGGAGTATGCTGTCCATAGTTACGAAAGTATAGTTGGTGGTCCCGTACCATTGATATGCGGTACGTAAAAATAATTTAAATAGATAAACAGGTCTCTGAGCAAAATTATGCGACTTTTCATGCCAGATATGGAATAGGCGCTTGAGAACCAAGGTAGTTAAAAGTGCGTATGTAAATATAAACTTAGTTGCAAATATCTGGAGTTCATATTAGGCATTTTATGCCATTTGGCCAAAGCCTTTGATAGTAGTATGCATGAAATGATACTAGATAGATTGCACTTCTATTGCCCAGATGTACTCTAAGTTAGGTTTGAATCCGTTTACTAAGTATAACAAAAAACTATTTTTGACAATATAAAATCAGATCCAGGTACAATCAAACTTGAAGTTCCTCTGGGGTCAATACTGGTCCACTATTCCTTCTTGTTTTCATAAATGATTTACTTTTTAATCTCAATGAACACCCAAAAGAATATTTTTGCAGATCAGCGTATATGTACTTATTCTGAGAAATAATTAGAAGAATTGACATACATAGTTACAACTACATTTAAGGAGTTGAACATCTTGTTCAAAGCCAACAAATTCATTCTGAATTATGATAAAACTCTACGTATTCAGTTTAGAACCAAAAATAAAGTTCTTTTAGAACTGAGTGTCACTTATCGCGACGTATTAATAAACTGGGTAGTACGAAGTTTCGATGATTAAAAGTTAATGACGAAATAAACTTGAGCAAGCATATATTAAACTAATTTCCTAAACTCAGCTCATTCTGTTTTTCCTTAAAATCTATATATGACTTGCTACATCAAAGTGCTTTTAGAACATTTTACTTTGCTTATATTCATTATGTCGTTAGGTATAGACATTTTTAGGGTAACTTGGCATGCAAAAGATGGATTTCTACGAAAAAGAGCTTCTCGAATTTTAAATGGTGTGGAAAATCGTCGATCAGGCAGGCCATTATGCAGAAAAATGGGTGTTATGACATTCATAGTTCAATACATATATTAACCTATTGTTATTTGTTTGATAACTGTAACATTTTCAAGTATAATTCTCTGGTACAGAGCCATATTACCATATCTTGCATTCAAGTTTACAGTACAGTCTGATTTTTAAAAGAAGACAGATGAAGGTCAGCTGTTCCTCCTCGTGGGGAGCTGCAAGTTGTCAACAAGGAGATAGCAAGTAGCGCAGCCCTCCTCATTACCCGCTCAGTACTGAAACGTTCTAGCTTATCTCACCTCAACAAAAACATGCACATTTAATCTGTATTAGCCTACTTTAAGAACAAAAATAATGCATCAATACACACTCACTGTGTTGTAGCGTCTCAACAGGTGTGAGATTTTTTAAAAATAATTGATTAACCACTCTGTCCATTGTGGAAACGTAGAGTCAGAATGACAAATTCAATGCCATAGCCGGGATTTGAACCACGTATCTTCTAGTTTCCGTCCAGGTGCACTACCATTGTGCTACTATGGCAAACGTGCCGATATGACATTAAATTCTCCAACTGACTCGTATTTTCCCGGTAAACCACTTAGCAGTTCTCATAAACACCTGAGACAACTACCTTAATGGCGACTTACTACATGTAAGTACTTTAAGCCCCGGGCTTTATAGTTAACCACTATTAGGTAAATTATTGGAAATTAACTGTTCTTTCACACTGGCCGTGTGTAGGTTAAATTGTGGAAACGTAGAGTCAGAATGAAAAATTCAATGCCATAGCCGAGTCAGTTGGAGAATTTAATGTCACATCGGCACGTTGGCCATAGTAGCACAATGGTAGTGCGCCTGGACGGAAGCCAGAAGATCCGTGGTTCAAATCCCGGCTATGGCATTGAATTTTTCAGTCTGACTCTACGTTTCCACAATTTAGCCTACACACGGCCAGTGTGAAAGAACAATTAATTTCCACTCTGTCCATTGGATTGATCATATCAGCCCCGCCGATGTGCCAGAATTTTGAACCTCAGGAGGTCATGATCGTAGTTTATGCCTTCGTGTCCCCTGTTTTTTTCGATCTGAAGAGCAGGAAAGCGCCATGAACAAAGCCATGCGATGTACCGGCATGAACAATAAGAAAGCTGTAATCTTTTCCTATAACATATTTTGTAGAACTTTTAAGTGTGCCGTCAATGTAGTCCGTTGACACAGTATGGCCAGCATATACCCAGGTTTCATCCAACCACACTATTTCATGTAAGCTCTTTTTCAGCATTTCTCTTAAAAGCAATACCCTTAGCGCTACAATATATGATCTTTCAAGCATTAATTTTCTCTTATCTATTTATCTACTTATTTATTTATCATTATCATATCAAATCCCAGATCATGCTGGGTGTTATAAATTGGTTTATTTAACGATTTTCGTTAGTCCTTTGTTTAGAATGATGTTACTATGTAAGTTACTATGCTGTTGCTATGTAAAATATAGCGTAATACGGTCGAAATAAATTCATTACTAAAAGTTATTAGAAGTTTAATGTGATTTTCAACATTTTGGTGACCCCCGACGTGATCTTCGTCACTATTCGGTAAGATTAAAACATTATAAGTATCTATTTGTTTAAAAATCTGTGAATGAAGAACGATTTTCGTGAATATTTGATGCCGTATATTAAACTTGTGTGAAGATCGCATATGGAAGAAGATAGCATTGGAATTGGTAAAGACTAAACATCAATAACTTAAGAAATGGAGAAAATTACGAAAGCTGGACGACCAGTGGTAACTCTTTTTACCAGGAAAGTTAACGAAATAAATGGCATCCTCGCGAGAGAGATTATGAGAGTCTGACGATTACGGTCGTATGAAAGTTATTTTCCGGCGACTTGAAGAATTGATGAAAGAAATGAGGGGATGGGATGAAAAGGTTATGTACGTGTTATCAGAGAACGATGCGGGTGAATACAATATTTTAGAAGAACTTGAAAAAGTTGAAGAATATTTTACAGAATTTTAAAATATGAGATTTCAGGTAGACAAGACCTTAACTGCCAACACAACATCCGAGGATGCTGAACATATTTCTTCTGTGAATGAAGGTTACAGATAGTTTAACCTACCAACAGAAGAAAAAATAGGCCATTTAATTTGCCCAGAATCGAATTTAAAACATTTAATGGGAATTTAAAAGAGTGGCTTGGTTTCTGGTCTCAAATCAAGAAAATTCATGAAGATCAGACTTTGCATGAAAGTGACAAGTTGCAATATTTGCTACAAGCTATGAAACCTGGGGCGCAGGTAATAGAAATTGTTGTAAGATATCCACAAACAGGAGAACTACAACAAGGCATTTGAAGCTCTAACCGATCCATAATGGAGCTACTGAAAAGAATGCTAGGAAGATCTGTCACATACTACATTATGTGATATTGAATCAGTTATAAACAATAGACTCTTAACATATGTATCTGAAAACCCAGAAGACTTGGCTCCTCTTACGTCAGCGATGTTCCTTCAGGAAATAAGAGAAGTCTAACTTCTAGACATCGATAGGTTGGTAAATAATAAGTTCTTACGAAGACTACGATTTCGACAGCATCTACTGAAAGAACTGAGACAACGGTTTCGTGAAGAATATCTTGCTATATTGATCCAGCGACCTAGAGGAGAGAAGAAGATAATCCTGTAAGAAGGAGATGTCCTAATAGGGTCGGACGGAAAGAAAAGAATTGAAGGCCCCTTGCTCGAATACTGACTTTGATTCCAGGGAGAGATCAGGTTGTTAGAGTCGCCAAACTGAAGACAACAGATGGGATTTGAATACGTCCAGTCCAGCACCTGTATCCCTTAAAAGTGAACCGTGATATCAATTAATTAGATAACATGACTCCTGCAAATTTATTAGTGTGTTGAAATTGTATAAACAATTTCAAGGTGGGAGGAAATGTTATAAATTGGCCCATTTGAGGATTTTCTTTAGTCCTTTGTTCACTATGATATTACTATGTAAGTTACCATGTTGTTGCTATGTAAAATAAATATGGTGTGATAGGGTCGAAATAAATTCATTACTAAAAGTTATTAGAAGTTTAATGTGATTTTCACCAGTGGACTTTGTATAGACAACTAAGGCTTCCTTTAAATAGCTCTGCTTCTTTAAAAGAAGAAATAAGCTCAGGCATGGCAGAATGCTCCTTTGGGGTGTAATAGTCATAGATGCGCCGGTCCTATACCCTGGACTTATAATACGCACCGGGATTGATCCCGGGTCGCTTCCCGTGGCAGAGAACCTAGGCATGATGCCTTAGCCCACTAGGCCACGGCGTATGACGCTATTCTTAGGTGGATATTCTTTATTTTAACCACAGCATATAGTAGAAGAAATGGGCACAGGTTATAAAACTTGTGTATTTGTAGTTATCAAGTTGGTTCACAGAGTAAGTGGTTTGTTTCTGTGGGTTTGTTCTAAGTAGTACATGTTCTGTGAAGTAGATGTTCTGTTCTATGGTTAGCAAGAAGTGTTAATTAGATATATGTTTGTGTAATATTCACAGAATATTTTGTAATTCTTTAAATCAAATTATTTGCAACAATAGTTATTAATCTGACTAAGAATGTCTTATCAATTATATAGAAATACTACGTTGGGACATACATTACAAGAGAGTCTTGATGAACTGATTCAGGTAAGGTTATGTGGTTTAACAACGTACTATAACGCTTTACTTTTAAGCATTGTTTTGTAAGTAGTGGATGTGCTGGGTTATTTTAGTTCCGTATGCTAACGTTACTAAAGCTCCAGAAAGATTTCCGTCAAAGTTCCATATTGGTGACGTAGTTTTAAGGAGCTGGAATACATTTTTGTATGCGTTTCGAAATTGGATGTGTTTTAACTATGGGTTGAAAATCGACAAGTTATCGTACGCATAACAATATATATTGAGGGTCCTAAACAGCAAAGCATACGTGGGTTATTGAGGGCTCTTAAGAGAAGCATAGCCAAAGGATTGGTTAAATGTGCACTTTAACGGCTTAACAATATAACGGGCGTGACGTCATTACGGTATCGCTGGTTTATCAGAAATAGGAAATGTGTTGGCAACGTTTCTCTGTATTAACGTACTACAGAGCTCCACAGTTGGTAACAACTTGTTTTCGTAATGTCATTCCATACCAACATAACTCTACACCGTTAAAGTGCAACTTTACCAAGGAATGTTTTTATATAAGGAGAGGAGTGTGGTGACAACTGCGAAGCAATTGGAAACCGTAGCCGAAACATCAGTTTAGGGTAAAAGGATCTCCCATTAATCCTAATAACTCAGGATTAACATGCACCTACCCTGAAATTGGTAACGTAAGGTCTTTTGTAAGCTTTGGCAATCATTAGCATACAGCACGTGATAGCTAAAGTTGGCAGTAACAATTCTGGAATGCATACGGAAGCTCAGTAGTCTGATCAAAAACGTTACATAGAAACAAGAAATCAACAAGTGGTGAGAACCAAATGGAATGCCTGGTGTGTAAATTACATTCAGTACTATCGCTCTTGGTTCTGCTTATAAATACCCTCACACAGATCCTCCCTGTAATGAGCAAGCCCTTAAAAGGCTCATTCACGTCTGCACATGGATTTGCCAGGGCATAAACAAGTGTATTGCTACACTTTCTTCCAAGATTTGAAATATATATTATCCTTGCTTCAAAAACTAAGCTGGCACCACATATATATTTTAGAATCCTAGGTTTCAAGGTTTATCATATTCATCATTCCAGCGGTGACAAAAGATGGTTCTGCCATATTCATTAAATCTACTATTCATCACATTGAGCTACCAAGGGTGGTGCAGCCTCAGTTTCAAGTATCCTGCATCCTGCTAGATATGGATGACTTCATATTGCAAAATTGGTTCTTTTTTTCAGCTCCAGCAAACAGACTGACAATGGCAGATTTCTTGAGAATTATCAACATAATGAAATCACATTACCTGCTCGGTGGAGACTTAAATAGTAAACAAATCAGTTAAGGAGATCTAACACTACAAATCCAAGAGAGAAGCTCCTTCATGAAGTAATATATCAATTTAAATTAGAAATTCTGTATTTAGTAGAACCAGCTTATTATCCATATAACGGAAGCACTCCTGATGTATTAGATTTCTTCATGGATAAAAATTGCAAACAGGTCCACATATCCATTCATATTACATAAATTAACCTTAGAATATTATCCAATGTGACTTTCAAATGAGATGATGTTTGTCCTTGAATTCTACTAGGCCAGCATCCAATCGTATTCCTGCGGTATTGTAATACTGCTTTCCCCGTAAGTGGGATGTGATGAGTGCCAAGTGAACCCATCTCTAATACTTACTATTTGTGCTAAGATAAAAATTCAAATATTGCAAAAAGTGATTTATGAGGAAAGTAGGGAGCAATGTTTGTAACATAACTGTAAAAACTGCATATTTTTAGCTTACATAGTTGTCATAACATAAATAAAATACTGATACATTAAATGATGCATTGTGATGTGAGCTCAGTAATGAGCATCTTCAGTTGGTATGTATTTACATATTTGTGTAAGTATATTTATAATTACTAGGGCTAGGAATTTTATGAAAGGCATATATTTTTTGGTGGGACTGACACATTCCTTAAGTACATATAAATGCTTCTTATGAAACAGCGAAATGAATTAACCTAATTTGTTGTCATATGTTTGTATATATGGTAAATGTCATTGTGGGAACTTGGGAAGAAGTTGGTCCAGGTGAAAAGTTTCTAATTATGAACATTTAGAAAAAGTAAATTTTTCCACCATTTTTAAGTTGTTCAACAGATATGTGGGTGCCATATAACCCGAAGTTGTTAAGCATGACAGTGTACTTCTCTTCGTAACGGATGCTGCACCTTATATGGTGAAAGCTGCCGAAACTCTTCAGAAACTGAAAATCACAAAGAGGTTTGTCTATCGCACTATCCAGCGTTTTGATGAGACTGGAGATGTGAAAGATCGCCTGCGGGAAGGAAGACCACGCACAGTTCGGACTCCAAAATTAGTGAAAGCAGTGGCAGCCTGTGTGCGGAGAAATCCTGTAAGAAGGCAGTCGGTGATGGCTCAAGAGCTAAACATTTCAAAAATGTCTATATCTCGCACATTGAGGAGTGACTTGGGACTCCATGCTTACAAACGACGCAAGGGACACCTTCTTACAAATGAACTTAAGCGCCAGAGACTCCTAAAATCAAAGCGCTTGCTAAGGCGTTACGCTGCAAATGGGCACCGACGAATTCTTTTCACTGATGAAAAAATTTTCAATGTTGAGGAGACTTTCAATGCCCAAAATGACAGGGAATATGCTACGTCATCTAGGGAAGCTGGTGAAAAGGCTCCAAGAATCCAGAGGGGTCATCATCCTGCATCAGTCATGGTGTGGTGGGGTGTGAGCTACGAGGGCACAACGGAGCTCCATTTTTGTGAAAAAAATGTGAAAACAACTGCACAAGTGTATCAGAACACAGTGCTTCAACCAATAGTTAAGAACCTCAACAACACACTCTTCCGTGGACAGAGATGGACCTTCCAGCAGGATTCTGCCCCATCACACATGGCTGGTTCAACCCAGGAGTGGCTGAGGTCAAATGTTCCAGACTTCATTTCTACTTCAGACTGGCCAGTCTGGATCTAAACCCTTTGGACTACAAATTGTGGTCCAAGCTTCAGGAGATGGCTTGCAAGAAGAGACATCCCAACATTGAAAGTTTGAAGCGCTCTCTTCTGAAGGTAGTTGCCGAGTTCACTCTTGATGTGGTGCGTAATGCAATTGATGAGTGGCCACAAAGACTTAAGGACTGTGTGCGTGCTAATGGTGGCCATTTTGAATAATTATATGTGATTTCAATTCTCTATAATTCTATGTAACTAGTGGTATAAGGATATTAAAATATCTCCAAGCATTTTGTGTCAGTTGAAGTAGAATATTGTGACAGTATTTATGGTAAGACTAGGTACAATAAAATGGTGCATGTGACTTGTTTAGCTCACGCCTTGCACTGAGTTGCAGAGGAGATTCATAGTAAATTCAGTGACGTTGACAGATTTATTGGGTGTGTCGAAAAGGTATTTTGGAAAGCCCCTTCACATGTTGTAGCATTCAAGTTGCTAGCTCCAGACATTCCCTTGCCACCATCTACCATTTTGCCAAGATGGGGTTCCTGGTTATTGCTGCCAGAACTTCAACGTTGTGAAAAGCATCATTGATCCATTTGATTACAGTGAAGCTACTTTAATTGGACTAGCCCAAGAATTAATGTCTAATGGTGAAATTTCAGACAAACTTTCAAACATAAAATCAAATTTTGGATTTATTCCTGCTGTTATAACTGCTTTGGAGGAATTAGAAGTGCCACAAGTGAAGCAGATAGATCAATTGAAAAAAACTTTGAATAAATTAGAGGGTAAAATAAAAGTAATCAAGAAGATACTGACACATTGCTTCACTCACACTGTTTTTCACAGGATATGCTTCAAGAGCTCATGATGGGAGCAACAGCTCCTGAAACATGTCCTATGAAAAACATTGTGAGTGAAGCAATATGTCATATCTTCTCGATTCACTTTTATTTTAACTTGTGCTTCACTGTCTCTACGCTTCTTTCAATTTTTATACTTTTGAAAATTGGAGGGTGTTCATGGTAAACTGGGAAAAGAAGTGTCAAAGAAAATGGAAAAGGTGTTAGAAAAAAAAACGAAGGGTATCATACACTGTGTTCCATTTCAGTGATTTTATTGGGTGAAAATTTCCTTGTTAATCATTCAGATTTAGATTCAAATGATATTGTTCATTTTAAATATGCTTCTCTTGTGTCAGCTGAAGTAGAAAGGATCTTTTCAAAGTACAAGGCTTTTTTGGCTGACAATAGGTAATCTTTTGTATTTGAAAATTTGCACAAAGTGTTCATTGTGTAATGCAACTCGGAGCGTATACGAAGTAGAATGAGGATGTAAAAAGCACATAGGTTAACTATGTTCCTATAACATTAATAGTAATAATAAAAATTATACTGGAATGTCAAATTGCATAGTTTAGCTTGCTTCTCATGTGCAATTTATTCTCAAATAGTTCATTATCAAAACTGACTTACTAATTTATTTTACAATAGAAATTTTACTTCATTTTAATATTGTTAGGTCATATTTATTTATTATGTTATTGTGCCTATTTTGGTAAATGTCATAACAGCATATTTTTGTGTGCATATTATGCTGATTTTTAGGTCACAAATATCCTAGCTCTGTTAATTATACAGAAATGAAAAGTAAACTATTGACATGATGTGCTAAAACAATTACTTTGAACAAGCCAAGGTGTTTTTAAATTTGAAAGATAGCTAACAGAACACTTGCTGTTAGCCTGTGGAATGCTGTATCTGGAAAACATGATATGTTAGTTTATGAGTGCTTCACTTATTTACTCTAGAGAGTTCAAATCAGTACTATTCAATTCTCCATTTAAAAACCATGAAAAAGTTATTAGTTGGATCAACTTGCAATTGAAATGGGACACGAGGTAATTCACCTTCCTCCTTACCTTTGCCAATACAATCCAATTTAGTTAGTTGGAGCTCAAATAAAATGGGGGGGTTGCAAACAGAAACAATACTTTTAAACTGACTGATGTTGAATGACTTATTCACGAAGAAATTGACAAAGTACTGGAAACACTGCATGAGACATGCAGAAAAACTTGAAGACAACTTTTGGAAATAAGTATCATGTGCCGAGATTTTGGAACCTATCATAAATTTGCAGGACTCAATGCAGACAATGACGATAAATTGTCTCTTGGTGTGTTCCAGTTTTGATTTCAACAACTACATTATTATAAAAATTTGGATTCCCTTATGACTAGCGCCAAGGAGACTCACATGCTCTAGGATAATGTGCAAGAGAGAAACAAATAAGGAAAGAGTGGGGGTAACGAGGGGGCAATGCTGAGCACACAAACCCGTCTGACTCGCCTCAATCCAGAACTCTTCCATTTGAAAAACATAGTAGATGCAACCAATTTGTCATTGAATACAAACCAGAAAGAACACGTCCATACTTCACTTAAGTACATGTTTAGCTGGAACAAATAGCCACAAAAGTTCCAATTAAAACATCTAGGAACCTAGAAGTTTCTAATATAACTATGAATATGCAGCAAAAATATATAGCAAGATACAAGGACATAAAATTAAGCCATTTCATTGTGCCCCACACATTGAGCATTTTCAGCATAGTAAAAAAAGTATAGAAGATTATGTGAGCAAACTAGGTATCCACTTTATAAAAAACTATTAAGCAGTATCTCGAGAAAGCTGAACTAGTACTGAAGAATCAATACTATGATTCCCTAGAAGTGGAAATTACGAGGGGGTCTGAAAAGTTCTTGGCCTCCCCCATAGATCGTGTCACTACTTGCATGATTTTTTTCTTCTTTACATTGGTGCACATCTTAATAGACCTTATGTAAAATTACAAGTCATTCCAGGCAATAGTTGACTGTAGGCAGTTGTTTGAAGCAGTGGAAGTGCGCATTGCTTTGATTTGACACTTACAGAAATTCATTTGCAGATTGTAAATGTGTATGGTGACTCTTCACCTTAAGTTTCCACTGTGAAGAAATGGGCTGCCGATTTTAAACATGGCTGTGAAAGCATCCAAAATCATCCACACGAAGGATGTCCAAAAGCTGTAACCACACCAGAAATCATTGAAAAAGTGTATGACATGATTTTGGAACATTGGCATACAAAGGTGTGTGAAATTGCTAATGCTTTTGGAATTTCAAAGGAACCTATGAAGGTCATATCTTGCATCAGGAATTAAACATGAAAAAGCTTTGTGCAAGATGGGTGCCACATATCCTCTCTGTGGATAACACATTTGCATGACACTTTCTGAAAAGTGCTTGGTGCATTTTCTGAAGAACAAAGTGAACTTTTTGAAGAACTTTTTGTGCCAATACATCACAATGGATGAAACGTGGATTCACCACTATATTCCCGAATCCAAGCAGCAATCGAGGCAGTGGACAGAAGCTGGTTCTTCAGCTCCAAAGAAGGCATGGACCATGCCATTTGTGGGAAAGATAATAGCGTCAGTGTTTTGGAATGCCAAAGGAATTTTGTTGATTGACTATCTCGAAAAAGGTAAAACCATTACTGGAGAATACTACTCTCAACTTCTAACCAAACTGAATGCAAGCATCCATGAAAACAGACCTGGGTTAAAAACGGAAAAAAAAATGTTTTCGTTTGGCCAATACACCTGCCTACAAAAGTGTTTTGACAATGGGGAAGTTGAGAGATCTGCAATATGAAGTGCTGGAACATCCACCCTATTCCCCAGATTTGGCTCCCTCGGACTTCCATCTGTTTCCAAAACTGAAGAAATTCTCCACTAGTTGGCACTTTTCATCCAATGAAGCAGCAATTATGGCTGTAGTACTTTGCAGCACTTCCAGAGGAACTCTAGAGAGGGGATACTGACATTGGAACACCTCTGGACAAAATGTATTGATATTAGAGAGAATTTTGTGAAAAATAAAACTACTTTGAAAGCATGAAGTATTGTTTTTCACTATCAGGCTGAGAACTTTTCAGACCACCCTTGTAAAATCCTCAACTCCCAAGGTGGATCCCTATGGAAAAGAGTTAAACAAGATTTTAAATATAAGGAGAGTATACCTTCCTTGAAAATAGACGATCACTGGTGCTTGACACCAGAAGAAAAGGCAGATATTTTCAGTTCACGATTACAGCGGCAGTTTCAAATCAATCCATCACTAATGTACAGCTTGCTGATCTTGTCAGTAGTAGCCTATAGTCTGTTTTCTCTTATCAAGACTCAACAGCTATTGTTGCCTCATCTAATAGTGCAACTGAAATCTATCAAGCCATCCAAGCAATTTTGATGTAAGGCACAGCAATCTTGTCTGTAACAACTCCATTGAATCAACACAATTTTGGACATATATAAGAAAAGCAAATGTGTCTAAACCTATTTCATGACACAGAAAAAGCCTTTGATAAAATTTGGCATAATGGATTGTTGCTGAAGATCAAGAATCACATCTAATACATATGATGGGCTTTCAGTTCATATTACTTTACTTTTTTTCTGTCTCTGAACATATTTATTCTTAAGAGTCAGAATTTGGTGACAATATACTTTGACATTTGTTGTCCATGCCCTATTTTCTATGAAGTATCCGGCATGTTCTATGGCCTTACACCAACGTGTGAGAAGCATGTATTCTCTGTCAGTAAAAACTCTTGTCCTGTACACATAGCGAAGTTTTCACTGCATGAATTACACTCTTGTCATCTTCAAAGTGTATTCTGCGTAGAGAATCTTTAAATGGCCCAAAAATTGAAGTCTGAGGGTGCCAGGTCTTGATTATAGGGTGAGTGTAGCAATGTTGTCCAACTCAATTTGGCAATGTGTTCCTGGGTTCTCAGATGTGTGTGGGCGTGCACTGTTGTGTTGGAAGCAAGATTTCTGCTGAGTTAGACCAAATATGTCAGAACTGAGTTTATGCAGGGTCTTCACAGAGCCTCTGAATTGATTGATGACCTCTTGGCATCACATCCAAGAGAATAGCACCATCATAATCCTAGAAATGTGACCATGATTTTTCCAGCAGATGGAATTGCTTTGAATTTTTTCTTTTGTGGTGAATGAGGATGATGCCACTCCATGGACTGCCATTTTGTTTCCAGTGCAGAGTGCTCCCAGCTTTCATTCCCTGTAATGATCCATGATAGAAAGGCCTCTATGTTGGTCTCAAAATGCTTCAATAATTCAGATGAAATTGGCTTTCTTTGAATTTTGTGGTATGCTGTGAACTTGAAATCCATTGTGAGCACTTCTTTCAATATCTGAGAGTTTCAGTCATTGCACACAGACTTTCAATGCTGACTAATAACTATAGAGTCAATTGTCGAGTTGTGATGTGCTGGTCAGCATGAATAATGGCATCCGTGTGATTCAGCTTATCTGGAGCAGTGGCTTTGACAGGACGTCCCAAGCGTGACTGATCATGGAGCTCTGTTTTTGCATTTCCTGATGCTTAACTTTCTTTACCCATTGCTCATCTGTACTATCAACTGCATCATTACTATACACTGCACACAAATGTTCACCATGGTTTCTTTTTCTGCACACAATTTCACGGGAGTGCACAAAAAACATCTAATGTGGGGCATTACATGTTGAACATTCCTCATGTTTCAGAACAGTAGCATCCAACCTTCACAATTGTTCTTTCTCATTCAAATACCAAAAATGTACAGTCCAGTACATAATTATTTTCTCAAGTGTTTCCCACGGGGGAGTATTTTAGGTCTACTGCTTTATGCGTCATATACCTCATGAATTTACACAGCATGCAGAACTAACCATTGCACATTTTGCAGATAATGTTGCAAATCTTAGTAAAGTCAGTTGTGAATCAGCGACTGATAAAATACTTTCTATATTGAAATTGACACATAGTGTTCTCACTGGAGAGCGGTAATAAATCCATGGTAACCAATGGTTGTGTTCTTTATGTATAAAAAGCAGACAACTTATCTCCCATAACTTTTGGAGGGGTGGCCATAACCATAGCTCAGTTATTTCGTTACCTCAGCCTCATTCTAAATAGTAAATTAATCTGGAATTTGCTCATCACACACACCTTCTCTCAAGGCTGAGATATTGATTTCAGCAAATCAAACACATATATGTACAAACAAAATCCTCTCTGAGATTGTTATATAACATCTTGCCTACATTTCATTTATCAGATCTATCTAACAATATGGGTGTTTCTGTGCTTCATCTTCACCAGCAGGAGAAATCCAAGCAATCCAGAGTGATCACAGGCACCCCATGGTACGTTAGCGACATCACTGTCCACAAGGACTTTTAACTTTCCAGAAGTGATGAGCTACATCAGATTACACCAAATTCTTATCAGTCTTCTAAACTCACTGCTACTGGAAATATCTACATCCTCCTCCAGGGTCACACAATAGACGACTATAAAGAAAACTTCACAATGATCTACTTCTTTAATTGTTTATATTATGTTCATTGTTTGCAGATCAATGTTTAAAAAATATGGTATATTGACTTCCATGTATATACATCTATGAGACAGTAAAACATATCTTGCAAGAAAATGATCAAAAAATGACTTCACTCATATAGTCTAAGAAATAGTGATGATTATTATAGAACAGTACTTAGGGGTACATTAAGCAGACACTGTATAAAAAACATGGAAAAACAACTGTATAATAAGCTACCAGAACAAATTGATAAAAAAAATGCAAATCAAAAGATGAAAATGACTTTTATATCCTAGAGAAATTTGAACATAGAGCCTAAATGAACTGTAAATAAATTGTACATTTAAATATTGTATATGTAATTATAGTATTAGTAACTAATTATTGTATTTGACGAATCCAAAACATGTAGATGTTTTCATGGATGAAATAAATTGAATTTGAATTATACGTGATTGTATTTTAATATGCTCTCATCTTGCTCTATGACGTACTGAAAGCAACCTAACACAAGATTCAAATGATTTGCAATTGTTATTTTCATTGCTGTAATTACAAGCAAGATACAAAACCGTTTTCAAGAATTAAAAAAAGGGAAATCCCTATGGTAAGCCATACTAGCAACAATGTCCTGCACAAAATCACTACTCAGCATTTATTGTTAGATTGGATTTTCGAAATTAAAACACACACCTATCAGGACTTCTAATAACAGACATCTGATGTTCTAGAAAGTATAGGGAATATAATTTATATTGTTAGTAGATAGACTCAACATGAAAATTTCAATGCCATGGCCGGGATTTGAACCACGGATCTCCTGGTTTTCGCCCAGTCGCTCTAACCCTTGAGCTACCATGACCAACGTGCTGTCCTGACCTTAAGTTCTCCATTTGACTTGTATATTTCCCCGGTAAACCACTAGGGGCTCTCGCATTCGAAATACATCGTTTGTGGGGACTTACAATAAGTACTTGAGTCCCAGGCTTCATCATTTAACTCCTTTTATTTTAGTTAATTGATGGAAATTAATCATTTCTCCACACTAGCCATATATAAGCTAAGGTTTTTGATAGATAGACTCAACATGAAAAATTTAATGCCATGGTCGGGATTTGAACCACGGATCTCCTGGTTTCCGTCCAGTCGCTGGAGAAATGATTAATTGCCATCAATTAACTAAAATAAAAAGAGTTAAATGATGAAACCTGGGACTCAAGTACTTACGATAGTAAGTCCCCACAAATGGCATATCTCGAATGCGAGAGCTTCTAGTGGTTTACCGGGGAAATATACAAGTCAAATGGAGAATTTAATGTGAGGACGGCACGTTGGCCATGGTAGCTCAAGGGTTAGAGCGACTGGATGGAAACCAGGAGATCCGTGGTTCAAATCCCGGCCATGGCATTGAATTTTTCATGTTGAGTCTATCAATCAAAAACCTTAGCTTATATATGGCTAGTGTGGAGAAATGATTAATTTCCAGCAATTAACTAAAATATTATATTGTGAGGCCTACCTGAAATATATTGCAACAGAATATTTCAATACCTCAATATAGGTACGTAAGTGAAGCTGATGTGTAATAAATACGGCTCATCTATAATGTAATAAGAATATTTATTTATGTTAATTTTAATGTAATTATATGCTATGAAATTCTAAAGTAATAAATAAGGCTATTCAAATGAAAATTGCATATTGCCTTTTGCTGTTGTATATTGTATGCAACACAGAACCAAAAGATCTTCTGTGTTATACTCACTTCACTTTCTCTACTCTTGTAGAAACTTTATTTTACTTCAGGTTCATGTTAATCAAGATAAACATTTCTAGAAATTATTATTAATTTTCTTGTAAGTTAAGGGAAAATGCGGGAATACAGTAGGCTTTAAGTGATAGTCGGATCTTTAAAGACCTAATTGTTATGAGATGCCATTGAAATTACATTCTCTTTGCATGGTCAAGAATAAATACTGAATAACATATTCCTATATGAGGAAACTATAAGTAATGAACAATTCCAACAAATAATAGGGAAAATCTCAGAAATGGTTCACTCTCCCCCTCCCATATATATTCTTTTACATAAATTATGTTTTAATGAGATGCATTTTTGTGTAGTAAGGTTTTGTCTATCCCTTACAGTTTAAAAGTTAGGTAATTGTTGCCCAGAGTGAAGAGAACTTCTGAGGGCATTTTCAGAAAATTCAATATATACATTTTATTTATGATGTAAATATTTTAAATCCATGGTATTACAATCAAAATTGGAGCCATTTTTGTGAAAATGAAAGTTTTCAAATAAAGTTCCACGTGAGGAGATTCTGGGATAGGAAATTTTCTTGAAAATCTTCATGTCACCTCCTTGGAAGATGCTGAACTTTCTTTTTTCCCCTCCAAAGGGCTTATCTGCTAAGCCCTGGATGCACTGCAACCAGTCCATTTTCCCTGTGTCTCTTACGAGATAATACAGTCCCATAATGGACTCGATATGAATTTCTTTTGGTTTAATTATCGGTTTCCCAAAAAGATCTGTGATCTAAGGCTATGCAGGAGCATACAATGTGATGGGCTGTCTCGGTTTCCTTTCCCCAGAGTCTGCAGTCTAGGTGATGCTGAACGTGTATAGCAACTTTGGTATTTAACTGACTTTGTTTTTTTAGTTATGCTGTTCATTGACTAACACACAAGGACCTAAATATACTTTTTTTTCATGAAGTCTCAAAACATATTTCTAGTGAATTTTTGGGTGAAATGCAATATTTCTACTTACTATATATAGTAGGGAAAGTAAAAGGTAAAATATCATTGATTTAGCAAAATAATGGCAAATTTATGTTTGTGCTAATTAATCATTGACTTTATTAGGCGTCACAATTAAACTTTGAATCTAATAAACAAGGATAGCACTGGATTGTCATTGTAGGTGTCAGCGGTGCCAGTTGATATGTAGTGAGGATGTTGCCGACCTATGTATATAAAAGGCTGTACTATGTTAACGATCATCTACATACTTGGGTTGTCAGAAAAGAAAAATGGTGTGGTTTGTTGACATTGCAACTGATCTTCGTATGAAACAAATGTTGGTCAAAAAGATCATGTGTGTTATTCAGCAGACATGCTGAAGCATTATCCTAAATATACTTTAACGGTATTATAATGATTAGTGACTTTGATGTGATCTAGTTACAGTTGGGTTTGCTGTGGATCTCAAAAGTTTATGGGGCTTTTATAGTTTGAAGTGATTTGAAAGAGCTACTACTTCAAGCAAAGTTCGCATTGCTGAATTACAATTTAATGTTAGTGTAAGTAATGAAAAGGTTGACACTTGTGCAGTTTACAGATTCCATAAGCATCAAAGTAGCTTAGTAAATAGTATTTTACATGACTACCAGCAGTAGTTATTTGAAGTTCTGTTTACCAAAATAATATACAGAATTCACAGGACTGAAAAGAAAATGCATACTGAAAATTTACAGACATATGAATAGGAATATGTCCTGCACCGTGGTGTAGTGGGCTAAGGTGTCATGTTTTGGTTCCCTGCCACATAAGGCGCCCGGGATTGATCCCAACCCTATGGGTTGCAGATTTTAAGTCCCAGGTATAGCACTGGTGCCCACTCAGCATCGTGAGGAAAGTGAAGAGCTATGATAGGTAGTAGCCCTGGTTGCAAAAGCCAACTTTCCAGCTGGGGGAAAGTTGGATGATTGCCCACCCCTACCTTACCTATGTGGACATGAGGCTGGCATTCAGGTTGGCAGGCCTTGACCAATTAGGGCTGTTATGGCATGGGTTAGTTTTTTTTTCTTTTTTAATGCATATGAATATGGTCCACATGTGCAGTGTAGTTTCTTTTGAAGTGTATTGTAAGACATTTTAAGCAGAAGAAAACTTGTAAGCAAAGCAAACCAAAATGTCTACGTTTATTCCTTAGTTTTTAGTGAATTATGTGTGCTTCACTGTTTCTGATGCCACATTTATTAAAAGAATAACTGTTTTCTCATGTTACAGTATGGGCAAATAACACCACAGTTAGCCAGTAAGGTGCTTCTTCAATTTGATAAATCCATAAATAATGCATTGGCAACAAGAATAAAGTCCAGGTTAACATTCAAGGTTGGTACATAAAAATTGCAAAGAAAACTGTAAGTACATGAATGTATATTTGTGAAAGCTATTCTCACTCTTGTGCCCTAAGCTACAGAAACTATGGCAGCTGAATTACTTAGGAACTTGAATATATGACAAAAATATAAATTAATTTCAAGTTTTCATAAATATATACATATTTTATTATTTGAAGCAAAAGGTTAGGAACAGTGATGTATTTAACATTTGAAAGTAATGAGTCGGTAATTCAAACACAAACATCACTTAAATTATCCTTACTTGGCCATGTTTCGGAGAACAATTTGTCCCCATCGTCAGCAGTTATCCAACTGGTTAGATCCTTGGTTTCCTGAAGTGAGCTGGTTGTCTGTGGTGGCATCTGTTGTCTGTGAGATGAACTTCCAAAGAGAGTTTTCAGGCGGCAATTAGAAATTTAAAGTATACTGTTTGTTTTTTATAATTAGCAACTTTTCCCAAACATCGAGTTTGGCTGCATTACTGGCTGGCTTTAATGGTTTTATATTTGGTACAATTTCATGATTGGTAGACCAGCAATGGTGGGATATTGCTGATTTTTCTATTTGTTTGTATTTCACACATCTCATATGTTCCTGTAATCTAATATGTAAACTTCTTTTGGTTTTTCCTATGTAGAACTTATTGCAGTCTGAGCAGTTGATATTGTATATACCTGATTTCTTGTTTTCAGGTACTGGGTCTTTCAGGTTGTTGCATAATAAGTTTTTTTTAAACTGAATTTATTTATTGGGGCTAGGGTGATGTTGTACTTCTTGAATATCTTGTTGAATTTATGATGCACTCTGGGATGATATGTGAATTTCCTGAACTGTGTCTCGGTTTTTGATTCTGTTAATTTTGTGGTATCCAATATGTGTTTCTGTTTCTTGAGTTTCCAAATTTTCTTTTCTATTGTTTACTGTATCCATTAATTGCAGCTATGTTAATCATGTGGTTATATTCTTTGATGTATTCATTCTTTTTCAATGGGATGTTGACTATTCTATATGCTAAGCTGTCCAAAACTGCATGTTTGTGGGGTGTGGGGTTGTAGCTCAAACCGTTATCCGAAACATGTACAAGTAAGGATAATTTAAGCGATGTTTGTGTTTGAATTACCGACACATTACTTTCAAATATACATATTTTCCTGTTGAGTATTTTAGTGTTACAAATTAGCTGATATTTAAATAAGTCTCTTCTTTCGAGCAGAGTGAAATTTTATTTTACCATATCATCTTCATTGAGGGTCTTATGTTTCTGTCATTGATTAATGTTATGTGTAGCTCACAATTAATGTATAGTGGAGGGTCAAGCTACAACACAAGCTTCAAGAAAAGAAATACGATAGGGATTTCTGTATCCACTGCTTCATGCATCTTCAAGAATCACATTAACTCTTTCAAAAATAACAAATTATAATTTCTTATTACTTGGTCTCCTTTATAGAACAAAAATATATGTACAAAGATTGACCATCAATAAAAGAACTATTTGTAATGTCATAATTTATTATAGTTCAATATTCTATTACTTTATCAGATATGGCAAAAAGATGACTTAAAAACCACTTACACTTGTGTTGAATCCTTCCTGTTTGGTGGTCAGCCTGATTTTCATTTGTATTTTATCTTATGCTAAATTAGTATTTCATGTTTCATACTCTAGCAGTTCAGTGAATAAGTTTTGTGCCATTTTGTGAAATGCTGAAATGTCCATTATAGATATGCAGGTTTGGGCCATTTTGCATGAAAAGCATGCATAAACAGTGCCTAATTAATGTAATAAATGAACAGTACATAAAATCGTTCAACTTCTAAGTTTATATACAGTTTGTCTTACACTCCTGTAGAGTGGAATTCTAGTTATTGCTTGCATGTGGCGGTGTTATTAAATATTGCATTATTCAACAGCTTACATAATACATAGTGTTACCAACTTTAATGTAAAAAGTGTAATAGGTGACCAGACATGATGCTGTAAATAGAAATTGATTCATGAAGTCATATTCATATTGAACTTTACTGAAATGCTAATCCGAGCATTTCTTCTTCTTTAAAAACAAGAAAACAACTCAAAAACAGTTTTCAAAATAAATTGGAAACTTCTTAAGGTCCTTCCTCCCTTCCTTTCTTCTTAGAAGCTTGCACTATCATCAGAGAACAATTCAAATCCTTTCTGAGACCTGAACAGTATAGATACTAGCTGACTTAACTAAATAGACTCATTAGCTTAACACATCTTAACGAATATTAATATTCTTTTTCTTTGATGACAAAATCTCAAATTACACTGGGGAACAAAAAAAAATTATTTTCATATACCCGAAACAAAATAGGTAAATTCTTATGTAAACTGATCTGCTGATTCCAAAAATGCCCCTCAAAATGCTGTATCACGTAACGTTTTTTAGGTATTTATAATTTTTTATGAACTTACGGAAATGCAATGTGATATTTGATTAATTGAAAATAATAGGTATTTTATTGCCAAATAACATTGAAAATAATAATGATTATTAATTGTTATTATTAAAATAAATAAACACAAGATAATAATGAAAAGCACATACCTGAATTATCTCAGAAGTGTTTCACTGTTGATTTTTGTTGTTGTTGTATTGACATGTACTCTCCCGTTTGAGGAACCAACAATAGTCTCCCAACATGGCTGAAGTCCAGCGACTCTGGTAACGTGTTTCCATTTCAGAAATGTCCTGGTGAAAACGATCACCATGCTCATCACTTACAGCTCCTAGGTTTGTAGGGAAACTATCAAGGTGAGAGTGCAAAAAGTGGATTTTAAGTGACATACGGCAACACATTTCTTTGTAGCTCCTTAATAGTTCTGAGACTAAAGTTTTATAATTTTCTTCTTTGTTATTGCCCAGGAAGCCTTCCACCACTGGTTTAAATGATTTCCATGCTGCCAGTTCAACACGTTTAAGCTTTGATTAGAAAACACTGCCTTTAAGAAGTAGTCTTATTTGAGGACCAACAAATATACCTTCCTTCAATTTAGATTCACTTATTTTGGGAAAGATACTTCTTAAATATTCAAATGCACTTCCACTTTTGTCCAAACCTTTAACAAAATTCTGCATAAACCCGAGCTTTATGTGAAGTGGGGGGAGAAGAACTTTGTTTGGGTCTACTAGTGGCACATACTTAACACTGCTTGCTCCAGGAGTATAGTCTTCCCTTTCCCCCCACTCTTTCACTATAAAATGCTTGTCAGTTGCCCTGTTGTCTTATAAGCACAAAAAAGCAATATTTTGTGAAACCTCCCTGCAGTCCCATTAGCAATGCAACTACCTTGACGTCACTATAAATTTCCCAGCCATGGTTTTGATAACTAATAGCATCTAAAATGATGGACATGGAATTGTATGTGTCCTTCATTCCTATGGCATGAAATAAAGGTATTGAAGGTAGTAAATTGCTATTATGAAGCAACACTGCCTTTAAGCTGTATTTAGAAGAGTCAATAAAGAGCTGCCAATCTTCGACACAATGCTCTATACCCAATTCCTTCATTAAACCATTAACACAGAAACACATGTTGTCTTTCGTTGTGAAATACTGTGAATACTGTTTATGTCAAGATCGGTAAAGTGTTATTTTAGTCTCTTTTGCCAGGAAATTCCACTCCTGTAGCCTGGAACCCAGTAATTCTGACTCCTTTTTGCCTAGTTTCAAATCACGAATAAGATCACTTAGTTCTTCTTGAGAAACAAAATGTCGTAAACAAAATGTGTACAAAATTATGTAAATAATCTATTGGTTGCAATAAATTGAAATTGAAATCTTTCTTCACTTCGTTCACATTGATATGTAGGGTCTTGGGATGTTGAGGGTTCACTGTTATCTACATCATGATTTGAACTTGGTCCATCATATTCAACCCATGCTTTCGGAGGATCAGGCACCGGAAGATCTTCACTATGAGGAACTGTTCTTATTGCTGATGGAACACTTGGATATTTGACACTCGCACTATTTTTTCTAGACACACCTGTAATATTTGTATTACAAAAATAGCAGTCATTTAAATGGTTAGATTGTTCTCTCCACACCATAGGCCCGGCAAACGGCATAGATTTGGGTTTACCGTGTAGCCATTGATTTAAGACCAGTTTTGCACGATATGCAGCAAACATGGGGAGAAAAATCCTTATCTTGATCACCAAGGGCACAGCCAAAGTATAATGAATATGCTGTTTTAGTAATACTTGTTATTTTTTTTTCATTGTGATTTAGGGGTGATCTGTCCACACACATAACAAAAGTTATTTGGATCATTAGTACATTTCCTACACCTGCTCTTATTCATATCTGTAACCTTTCATTAGCACCGCGAATAAACTACACTACACTTTCACAGCTGAATATGAACTGAAAGAAAAATCCAACACAGATGAAAACCAGACCACGCAGAGGAGCACTCAAGCTAACACATCTGTTTATTTACTCAGGAGGAGAGGAGCGTGATAAAGGGGGGTTATCTGTGAACCTAAGGGCACAAGATAGGAATCTTTTCCATTAGAGAAAACAAATTAAGATGTATTTAGGTCTTCATGATAAGTTATGAAATCCTGCATCAGTAGTTTGTCAACTTTATTTGAGTTGGGCACACCCATGTAAATACGATTTTTCTAGTAGACTAAAATTAATTTTACTGATAAGTCTTACGTGATAGAAATTTTTTTCTAGTTATTTCGAACAGTATTCATATTCTTTACAGGTATAAAAATATTATTTAATAATAAAATGGCTATTATTTTAAATGAACTCAATATGAGTTGGTATCATACCTCATTTCTGTAATTTTATATGAAAGAATAAGAATATCTCAAAAACGTTACGTGATACAGCATTTTCATAGACATTTTTGGAATCAGCAAGTCATTTTGCATAAGAATTAGCCTATTTTGTTTCGGGTACAAAAAACGTGTTCCCTAGTGTTATTAATTGAGGTTGTAGAAAAATTCGGAAAGTTTTATAGAAGACTTGGCTAATAAATTGCTTTCCATCTTCATTAGCACAACTGGAGAGTGTATTTTCTGGCTTGTCTTTTGTATGTAATGGTAACAGAAATTTGAAAGATTTGAAAAATCAAAGAAGCTACAACCTGAAATTGTTATGATTAAAAGTGAAGCTAATTTCATATTAAAAGACTTATTGAGTCATATTTTATTAAATCTTAAAGCTTCACTCATGTCAACTATTAAAAACAGTTTATGGAGTCTCTCAGCTGAGGATATGACTCAATAAGTCTTTTAATATTTAAACTCGTATGAAAGATCAGTTGTGATCATTGACTAGATAACATGTTTCTTGTAGTGCAATTTACTTTTTTTTATTATAATATTTTATTTTTTTGATTTACAATCATAGAATTCTGGAGATCATATGCAATTTGTACAAACTATTTATATTTAACGGCCACACTGGTCAAACGGTTAGACGACTTTACTCTCACCAAGGTGGCCTGGGCTTGAACCCAGGTGACCACATGTGGGATTTGTGGTACACAACATGGCGCAGAGGCAGGTTTTCTCCATGATCTCCAATTTCACCTGCCATTATTCCACCAATTGCTCCATTATCATCTTTCCTTTCATTCATTTCACTCTCATTCTGACGTCTTCTCTCATAGCAGGCATCTGACTGGAACCCTCTATGAGGCGTCACTCCCTGCATCAGGGACACTTACTGAGCTTCCTTCTTGTAGGAGGCACTTCATTCATTCATTTATATTTTATAATTATGCTTGAAATATGATGGGCACCAAATTGTTACGAATTTAATGGTGGCTATCACAGGTTACCTCAGCTCCACGTTGTGGTCAGTTTGAAGCAAACATGCTGGGTGTACACAAGTCCATGTTGGAACGCCAATTTGATGCAAATATAATATAATGGCAAACACAGAAGTCGGCGAGCAATGAGGTTTCTCTTAGGGTATGCATGGATGGGTGTGAGAAGGAAATTTTACAACACTGGATTGCCTGTCTCCAAATTATTTATTCACTGCTTCTTCTTTTCTAACCTCGAAATGGAAGCTGCCGACCGAGGGTTACCAATCTCGGTTTATAGTGACTGAATGCTAATTATATTACTCGATAAATTTTGATGACCCGACAAATATTCAATACAGAATAAGTTAACCGCTCTAATAGGCTTCACGTCTCAGACTCCTCTCCTCATATCGGCTACACGCCGATAAATGTTTATAATGGCTTCCTAGCCGCAATATAGCCATATCGGCTACACACCGACGACTGCTTTTCTTGACCACAGCTGCATGCGTGTATATATCTCTAACTTTCCCTTTTCAAACTCTTTTAAACAAAGTCCCTTTGTGGCTGTTTTGGTCGCCATTGTAAACGATCCAAAGAATTCCCTATTCATATACGTCAAGTGACAATTCCTTTAGAAACCTTCTAAGGACATTGCTTCATTCATGGCTTTGTTAGAGACTTTCCCCAACTGAACTGACCTTGCTTTTGGTCGTCACAAAGAACCAACATTCCTTTGACGTCTATCATTATTCTTTGCTCCTGGCAAATCATAATTTCGGTATCAAAATATATATGAACATTTTGTGTAAAGAGAAATATTCTTTGTTATTGGAAACAAATTGGAAAAATCAGTGATTTTGTATAAAGAATAAAGGGAGTAATTGAGTTTATATCAAACTGACAGATAAAGGGCTTTTTGTGGTACACCATGTAAGGTAGGTAGGATTTCTACATTATTAATAAGTAATTTAATGTGATAATATTTCCAAGTTTTATGTGGTAGATGACTAATCAAAGATTTAGAAAGCATTGCTGAATAGAACTTTAAGAATGTTAGAACATTAGAAAGTTTAAAAGGAATAAATTAACTGATGTTTAGATTGTGAAAATCAGTATGTTCTACATTACATATTTTAAAATAAATTAGCCATAATATTTATATAAATAATTCACTTGGCCAATCCTGGTCCCATTAACAACTAAAGTATTCAGCAAAAAACTTGAACATTGTAAAACTTTGCTCAATTAAAGTTTTTAAAAATCTTTCCTAAACTTAGTTTGTTTACAATTACTTATTTTATTTGCAATTTGGTTGTACATGCATAAAAACAGAGTGTTTCAGAATTCAGCCAACTAACTTTAAGGGCGTATAGAGGGGTGTAGGGGAAACAATTGGAGATAGAACACTTATGGTCCCAGAATGCATGATTTTGTGTTGCATGCTAAATTAAATTTGAGCCAGTATGCCACTGCTTCTTCTTCAGTGGTTTACACACACATTTTTAGAGTGCCAAAAAGTGTACATGTGTGGCTCAGTGCCAAAGTAAGGAGTTTCAAACCAGCTGATACTAGATTCCTATTCAACCCCTGCTGAGTATTTCACTTCTTTCTTTAATGTATTTTCTTTCTTGAAATTGTTGATTATGAAGGATAGGGATATTTCATTGCCGTGTTTGTTATTATCATTGCTGTTAAATGTAATCAAGCAAATCAAACAAATGTAATTTGAATAATAATGTAAAACATAAGGCACTGTAATGTTCTAAACATATACGTGATATGCAGGGAATGGAATTTTAAGTGCTAAAAATTTGAATTTACTTATTTTTTATGCATTAAAAATAAGAAAATATTTCTTAAAAAGATAAATATATTGGAAATTAATTATTCTTTCACACTGGCCGTGTGTAGGCTAAATTGTGGAAACGTAGAGTCAGACTGAAAAATTCAATGCCATAGCCGGGATTTGAACCACGGATCTTCTCGTTTCCGTCCAACCGCACTAACATTGTGCTACTATGGCCAACGTGCCGATATGACATTAAATTCTCCAACTGACTCGTATTTTCCCGGTAAACCACTTAGGAGTTCTCATAAACACATGAGACAACTATCTTAATGGCGACTTACTACGTGTAAGTACTTTAAGGCCCGGGCTTTATAGTTAACCACTATTAGGTTAATTAATGGAAATTAATTATTCTTTCACACTGGCCGTGTGTAGGCTAAATTGTGGAAACGTAGAGTCAGACTGAAAAATTCAATGCCATAGCCGGGATTTGAACCACGGATCTTCTGGTTTCCGTCCAGCCGCACTACCATTGTGCTACTATGGCCAACGTGCCGATATGACATTAAATTCTCCAACTGACTCGTATTTTCCCGGTAAACCACTTAGGAGTTCTCATAAACACATGAGACAACTACCTTAATGGCGACTTACTACGTGTAAGTACTTTAAAGTTAACCACTATTAGGTTAATTAATGGAAATTAATTATTCTTTCACACTGGCCGTGTGTAGGCTAAATTGTGGAAACGTAGAGTCAGACTTGAGAAGTGCAATCGCAGTGTGTGAACAAAAATAATTCATTTATTCTTGAACAATAGTTTAAAACATTGCATGATAAAACCATATGAGAGAACTTTATTGCACTAAAGCTAAATGTTTTTTCCCTTCTGGATTATTTACAAATTAAAATTAATATTACTATTACATATTCATGCATCTCTAATTTTAAGCACAAAAATAAAAACAAAAGTTATTTTACAGAGGGAATTGAACAAAGCACTGTTTAAACACAAGGCAACGATGTTACTAAGTGAACTTTATGTGCTAGTGACATGTGGTTTCTTAGATATATTTGGCCTCCTTCAAATGTACAGGAATGTAATTTCCTGGTTCATTGGCTCTTTGCAAAAGGAAATATTTCAGAAAATCAGAATTACAAATGGGAATGCTCACTGTTAGCTCTTAATGTTTATTGAACAAGTATGCTTTTCTTTGGTGTTGGAAGTGAATAAATGAAATTTAAACAGGAATTGCACAATAATTACATCTTTTGTAGAGCTAACAGCATGTTCAGTCAATTCATAAGCATAATGGTTAAATTTAACAGCACCAGTAATAGCAAATGGAGCAATGCAGTATTCCTTAAACAACGATTTCAAGAAAAAAAAGAGGAGAAAGCTTGACCTTGCAATCTGGTGTGGTTGGTTTGACAACTTCCTACTTTACCACAGAGTCACATACACCTCTTGGGAGTCTAGCAAATGCATGTATGTACCATTGAGTTTGGATTCTGAATCTTGGATTTTTGTAACTCTATGATGCTGGTGATTGGAGTATTAGAAATTGATGAAATAGGAGTATATTTGTGGTGAAAAGGTGAGTGATGAAAATAAAATATGGAAAACGTAGATGAAGGTTAAGATAGTGAATGAGAACTTAAGGAACATTAGAGCAGTTTTGTGAAAGCAATGGTTTTGTTGTTGGGGTTGGAGATTATAGCATATTTACATTTAGAAGTGCATGTGGCAGGATCTAATTATGTTAGACTTGGTGATGATCTAAACATATGTGATGTAAAAGCTATGAAAGATGGTCTGATGGGGACTGCAGAGGGATGAGGATTAAGGAATAGTGAAAATGGAGATGTAGAAATGAGAAATATAAAAAAGTGGGGTAAAGAAACTAAACCATGTAAAGTGACAGTAATAAGAAGTTGAAATAAAACAGATAAAGATAAAAATTATACATAGTGATGAACTGATGTACTATAAGAATAAAAAAGAAAACAGTAGGTGATAGAAAGGAATCAACACATATCATAAAATGAAGTGAGGGCTGCCCAAATAAGCAAAAGGGGCAGGGCTTAGCTTAGGGGTAGCTCATGATGTATTTTCTTAGCACTCAATAAACCATATCAAAATAAAACATTGAGTTGGTGTCAGTGGTGTACTTACTGTCTCAAATTTACTTTGCCTTATTTCACAAAATCATACAATCTGAGTCCATAAATGCTCTTTAGGCAATTGTACCCCATACCCTCCTATAATCTTTTAATCGTCTGCTTACCAGAAAATCTATATAACGTTACTTAACAGCCAGGCCTCTCAGGCCCATCTTGTATAAATAAAAATAAATTGACACTATTTTCACGATTTATTATATGAATCACCTTTGAGATAGAAATACTTTTTCTTAAAGTTTACATTTTACAAAACACAATTTATACTTTACTGATGGCTTTTTAATTATTTTTAAAGATATATATGTAGTTTATTCCTGTTCTGTGCTGTATGATTTTACAGTATAATTCTTATTGTAAATTTGTACAGATTCAACAGACAGTAGCAGAATGTTCTGAACATACAAGGTTGGTGCACTTATAACATGTCATTTGACCTTTTCTATCTTTCCCCTGGCCGCGCTGTGGCTCAGTGGTTAGACCGCTTGGCTCTCACCAAGGCTGCCCGGGTTCGATCCCAGGCGACCGCAAAGTGAGATTTGTGGTGGATGACACGGCGCTGGGGCTGGTTTTCTCTGGGACCTCCGGTTTCCCCCCTCCATGTCATTCCACCGGTGCTCCATCTTCATTTCATCTACCATCAGTGTCACCGCCTGCAGTGCCATATGTAGTAAAAGCGGGTGTTAAACACTACACATTTCATTTCATTATCTGTCCTCTCCACACAATATGCGCATCTTCTCCTCTTCTTAGTTGGCTCTGCTGCCCTTCCTGGATCTGGTGCTACTAACAGTCACTGACTCCTTTATTACTGCTAGCTGCTTTCCCAAATTGATGATAAAAGTCTGACGTCCCATTTTCTTATTGGTGGCCAGCTTTATCCAAATAATGCATGCATTCATTACACTTACATCAATCATATTGAGGAAAACTGCCAATGGCTAGTGCGTTGTTTTTCTTTTCACACTGTAGCATCACATCTTCTGGTCCTTGGTTGTCACCTTTCAGGGCATTGTATGTCATAAGTTCAGGCTTTTTTGCTTCTGTTGGTAATACTGTTGGTTGGTCATGAAGAGAACTAAGTATAGTAACAACTTTGTTCTTCTTAGAAACATAAGAGCCTATCATCACATCTGGTTGAAAACCAAATAGTGTAGAGTGTACTTCACGTCCTTTAGGCATGATAAATTTAGCAGTTAGTTCACGTTTGCTTTTTCGGATAGTGCCGACTAGCATCAGATATTTTGATAACAAATGAAGAGCTAAATCGAGAGAGATAAAAAAATTATCACAGATGATATTTCATCTAGATTTTTCAAGTTCAGTCATCAGGATTTTCACAACATTCCCATCAAGTCGCACGGCTTTGGTTTTTTTGCTCCTTCCCCAAATACACCTTTATCTTCAGCAGTAGCTTATTGCGCTATCACAAATTGCACAGAACTTGATTCCATATCTTCCAGGTTTTGATGTCATGTATTGCCAAAATGGACAGTGACCTCAAAGTGTGACTAACTGTTCATCCACAGTCATGCAACATCCGGGAATGTAGGCTTCTCACAGGGTGCTTTCCCACATTTCCAAAACTTCTCTAATTGGTTCCAGTATGTCATTTGATCTGTGTTCACGTCAGGCTACTGCATTGTCAAAGTGCAACACTCTCAAAATAGCATGGAAGCGGTTGCAAGACATAATTTCGCTGAACAATGGTCGGCCGTTTTCAACACTCCAAAGCTGACTGATATCTTCATTTTTTGACTTGTAAACACCAATAAGGATCAAAACACCAAGAAACTTTTTCATTTCTCGGAAATCTATGTCCATCCAATCCTTGTAAACTATTCAACCTTCCTTGTTGATCCACATACACACTTTTTCAATAAGGGATACATGAAAGAATACTATAAAACAAGATTGCTTATTAATCCAATTTCTGATGGAATACTTTGTAGGTCCCTGGTCTTCTTGCAATTCATCCTTTTTGTTCCACCTACCAGAAATTCAAGCCTGAGGCATGGTAGCACATATTTCATTCTTATTACAAGGAAACAGTAAGTCACACTCAACAGAATTTGCTCCAGATTATCGTTCTTCTTTGCAAAGATGTTCATCATCATCATCATGATCATCTTCGTGTTATTCTAAATTTTCAATGTCTACCTCATTATCGTCATCACTGGAAAATTGAAACTCACTAGATATGTTTTCAGAATCAGAAGACTCCGTATCTCCTTATCTGGCAGTCCCATTCTCCGTAACTTTTCAGTTTGTAGAACACACAACTATTATGAAGCAAGGCACTAAAAAAATGTGTATTTATCACAAGCAGGACTCATGAACACTAAAGCAATAACAGTGCAAGTCAGCAGTAGCAGATAACATAACATACATGTGCACGTGCCATATTATGCCATTAGCTACTACGGACAGCTGATTGTTTAAAAAATGGCTTGTAACTGCGTGGGCTTGTGAGGCCCACATGGCAGGAAATGGTACCTAGCTCTTTAAAATAAAACTATAGATAAATTTTTATATTCTTTTACACAGTTATGGCAAACAACACAAATTAGGAAAAGTTCTAAAATATTGTTGAAATAAAACGTATAGGTACTAGTACAGTAGATGATAAACATCACAGACGTGTCTCTCAGGCCCAGTGATAGTTAAAGGGTTAAAGTTAATCAGTTGAATTCTGAATCATTCTATATATGTATGCCCTTGTGCAGCATAGTGTTGACATTTATTGTCATTTATTTAGACATTGACAGTCTATTAAGTGCATTTTATTATTGTTTCTAGTGAAATGTTCATGTTTGTGTTGTTTACATTGAATAGTGAATTTTGTTTACCAACTAGTTGAGTAACAATATTATTTTGATGGAAATTGTTTTACGTGATGTCCTCTTTAGATTTAGCAGCCTAATTATTTTCCTCTGCATTATGAACAGAATGCTTATTTAATTGCCATATCTCCAGAAAAATATACCATAAGCAAGTGCAGATAGTACATCATTTATAGTATGTTTAGGTTCCAAATGCTTTTTAAAACGGGCATTACTTAATGGCCTCTATCTATTCTTACTGTAACATTCTAATATGTCTTCCAGTTTAAGAGTTTGTCAAATATGTTTCCCAGAAATTCTGTTACATAGTCATACTAAATGGATTCATTATTTATACTATTTTTGGTCTTTTTTCCCTTAATATTGTATATAAAGGTTTAATGTGCTCCAACGGGCTAAGTCATATCATATGATGAGTGAAATGGGTGCAGTGATGCTCAAGTGAGCCCGGGGTCTATGGAGTCTGAAAGTTGCCTAAAATTCATCATTCAAGATAAGGGAAAATCCTGGAAAAAAATCTTACCCAGATCACTCACCCTGACCAAGATTCAAACTCAGGAACTTTGAATGTGAGGCAGTCATGTTACCCCCACAAGACAGAGCTGGGCTTTGGTCTTAATGATTTTACTATCTCTTGACTCTGTGATACATATGCTGTGAAATATTTTCTATTTAATAGAGTCTTATCTGTGATTAACCATTTTGCCAGAATTATCGTTTCATTATCAGTTTCATTTGGCAAATAAGTGCATGTATTACCCTTGAGAATAAAATTGGTACTATCAGCATATAATACAGTCTCATCATGTTGTATAGGCAAATCATTAATGTATACTAAAAAGATAATGGTTCAATATAAGAACCTTGGGGAATTATACATCTTTGTATCAGAGTTTACATAGTCGATACCACTACTTATTACAGTAATCTTTTATCTAACAATTAAGTGAGGTTCAGATCACTAATGAGCTACTATACATACTCCATAGGCTTCTAATTTTTATGGTAATATAGCATAGTTGTGGCATTTAATGCTGCTGAAGGGTAGATGTTTTAAGTGTAACATTTGTGCATGTAAGCAATTTATCTAGTTAACATTGTTAATAAGCTATTTATAATTAGATCTAAATGCATCAGTTGTGAAGTATTTATATATGTAGATGATTTTGTACCATATAGAAACAAATATTTTTGAAAAGTCAGAAAACTTATCAATTATAGAAGTTAGAAGTAAAATCAGCCTTTGGAATACTCATTTAAAATACACAGGGCATCTTTTGTATTTTAGATCTAAAGTGATAATGCATTATTTTCAGGCTGGCAAATTGAACACCTATCGCTTTTGCGACAATGTGTGGACCTTCATGTTAAATGATGTGGAATTCCGTGAGATTCAAGAAGTAGCTAGAGTTGATAAACTTAAAATTGTTGCATGTGATGGCAAAAGTAAGTATACAGCAATTAACAACTTTTAATTTCATGTACAATAAAGTAGTTCATAGAAAATAACTTTTAATGTACTCCATTGAGGTTATTAAATCTTCATTTTTGAATTTTCAATATTGGTTATTATGGGTCCTTTTTAGAGATTACTATAATTGAGTTGCCATGAATATGTTTGGTAAATAGTGAAATTTTTAAATTGTCATGTTGAAATTTTAAGCAATGTTCATTATAATAATGATTTGATTATGGTTACAACACTGCTGCACTTTGCAGATCTATGTGCATCCGCAATCCTATTATTGTCAATCCAAAAGTGTGACATGATCTGAATCAGGTTGTGGACCATGGTGGTTGAAAGCTCCTTCAATTTTGGAAATTGACTCCCTAAAATGAGTGCTCTTTGAATAGCAAGTGCTGGGCACTGGCTTGCACTAGATAAACATTTATTTCACTTGAGTGTTCACAATGCTTGCAGCGACGATCCACTTGTTCTATCTTGTGTAGGTGTCCTAGGAAGGCACATTATCCTGTAAAATGGCCTGTTGCCAATGAAAACTTTTCCCTAGTTAATTGTAGCTGTTCTTACAAGGTGCTTCTGTCCAATCTATGTATGAAAGATCTGTAGTGCATGAAACCTACAGATGGGTGCCATTATTCTTTTTTTTTTTAATTTAAAGTAACTAGACCTGATTGCTAGCTTAAACAGTTGTGATAAGGTCCCATCAGATTCAGGTCCAATAAAAGGTTGCAGCTATGTCAGCTTCTTAGCAGCTATATCTGTTCTTTCATTCAACAGAATCTCTTAATGCCCCAGTACCCACCTCACTTGAACTGAATTATGGGAAACAGTGAGGTGAGAGACTTGCAGCATTCTAAACCAACTTAGGCTTAACCAAGTGGTCATCAAGGGTCTTCAGACTTGACTGTCTGAGAGTATAATAGTTTATTTGTATAGCGTAGTCCTAAGCTCCTCCAATTACCAGCTATTAGCAAATATCTCTGAAAGATGTGGCAGATTAGTGCAAACTAAATGAAAGTTTGGTATAATCGCCATAGATCCAACCCTTAGAACAGTAAAAACGTAATATTTAAATGCATCACAATTGTTAGATAAAATTGTCTTTCATTGTTGCAGTATTTTGGAGCAGTTCCCCTCCGTGTGGGTTGGATTCATATCACACGATGCGGTGACATATCTGAAGTAGGATTCGCCCCGTCGTGAGGTCTGCGCCCCACACGCACAAAAGTTTTGCGCTCCCTCTGTGTGGTGACGCGTATAGAAGCCAAACGTTACCTTGATGTAGAAGCGATGAACCTTTCGTCTAAAAGCCGTGAAGATGATGTTCTCGAAGATTTCTATAAATCCTCTCTCCGGCAGCTGCGGTGAGCGATGAGATGTGAAACTTCTCAGGCGTGGTATCGATACAAAAGGGATTTCACTTTTGGGCAACTGTAACGGGATTATATTTTCGTTCATCTTCAACTAATAAGAAGCAAGCCAACTTTTTGTAACATCCAAGTCGAGTTTTAATCTACTGAGAGTCGTGAGATCTTTTCTCAGGTGTGGATGCGGATTTTTGGTGAAAATAAAATTTAGATGAGTCCAATTTTGTAATATATTATTTAATTATATAATATGAACTATGATTCACTCTTATCTATTATAAATATTGAATAACACTTTTTGAATCTTATTAATTTTCCTTTTCAATTACAATCATCGTAACATCTTTCCTCCTTCTCCAGCAAGACACAAGATTCTCACTTTTTTTTTAGATTATTGATTTTCTTGTCCCCATAGCAATTCCCACCTTATTTTGTGATTGGCCGATTCACTGACACGTCATCACACCACGTCACACCACGTCACACCACTACTTCGGCCAATCACACAACTACATACATTTTTATATATATTTACAATTCCCACGAACATAAAAATACTGTTACAAATGCCCCTCTTCGAAATATATGGAAAATAACCAAATAAAGGAATTAACAATCTGTTTCCATATATTTCGAAGAATGGCCCCAATTAACAATTTCGTTTACAACAATGAACTGTAACATAAATATAACATACATAAAACACAACAATAAATGAACATTAATTAAAATACAACAATATATTGACATTTAACAATAATATACATGTTTTATTATTTAACTATTTTAACAATAAGTACTCCGTTGATTACAAATCTCTTGTATCCACACTTGCTTCTAGAAATGCTTGTCTTATAGCTATGGGTAAAGGTCGGCTTTTATGTGTATAGGGAGCAGTATCATTCACTTTAAATGTGTGTGTGTATTTGTTACACAGTCCAGGTTTTGAACTAAAGGCTTTTCTATTCTTTAATATACACAATTTCAACTGTTCTTTTCTCGCTTGGTCTAAATTGTATGTGTTTTCTAACTTTACTTGTAATATTCTCTGGAATTCTATTTCTTCTTCCACTTGGCTTCCGCCGTTCTTATCTTGTATTGTATATAATTGGCAACAATGCTTTTCAAGGTCAGTTACATTATTTTGCAATCCATCAATAATTAAATTCTTCCCACAATTTTCATTTTCATCGTATTCAATATTACCATTTTCTTGCAAAAGTATATCTTCCACAAAAAACCTTTCATTATTTATATTATCCCTGTTCTCTTCTTTTCTTCCATCTTCTTCCAATAATTTTATTACTAATAAATCATTTTCTGTCTTAACCTTCATTTCATGCATTTCGAAATTCAATACACTTTGCCATTCATATAATAAATCATTACCCACAATTACATCTCTTGCCAAATGTGGAATTACCAACGCAATGAAATTGAAATTCCATTCACCTATTCGGCCCTTAATTAATACTTTCATTGTTGGTTAGGTTGGTGCTATCGTTTATATTCGCATCATTCTCTGTGCTTTGTGTATTTTCGACTATTTCATTTTGATTACTTCTTTCAAATCTCACACCCCTAAAATCTCTTTGATTTGCACTAAATAAACTAGTACCTCTACCCCTGTTAAAATTACTTATTCGCTGATTATTTCCTCGATAAAATCTTACATGGTTTATTTGATCATTTCTTCCAATTCTCGTCGACTGATTGTTATGATAATTCCTTTGCACATTATTTTGAACTCCACTTCCTGTTCCGGGAATTACAGATTCATAAGTTCGTCTAGGATCATAACCTCTTCCTTCAAATCTTTGATTTCTCACGGGTGCCCCGCCCCAATTTAAACTCGTCCTATTATTCCTATTATTTGTAGGTTGTGATTCCTGTCGATTTCTTCCTCGCTCAATATGGATGTTATTATAGTTACCATCACAGGATGTAGTATCATTAATGAGGTTATGTGCTTCAAATTCGGATAATAATTCAATCATATCAGAGAAATCGATAGGCTTAGCCACAATTAAATGATTTCTGATATGTGGTGGATAATGACGTATTAGCATGTTGACAATTTCTGTCTCAGAAATTTCGGGATTGATCAACTTACTTTTGTTTGCTAATTTTAAGAAATATTCAGTCATAGAAATCCCTTTTTTAAACTCAAACCTACCCGTTGCTAACTCAACTTTTATTCTTCTTTGTCTCTCAGGTCCCCAAAATCTATTTATAAACAGATTTCTGAAAGTACTGTATGTTTCATGTGAAGCCAAAGTTAACCTTAACCACTCAAGAGCATTTTTCTTCAAACAGCGTTTTACTATTACCATCCGAAATTCATTGGGAATTCTCTTAATACGGAAATATTCTTCCAATTCCCTAAGAAATACTTTTGGATTATCACCTGATTCCTCATCAAAACTTGGTGGACTAATATCATTCAGTGAATAATGTACACATTCATTTTGACCTAGACTGTGGAGTTGTGTGTGTGAGGACATGTTCTGTGTGTTTCTGTGATAATTAATATCATTATCTGGACTCACAAAATCACTACATTCACTTACTACATCACTAGACTTCTGATGATTGCTTAATTCACCTGGTAAGTCACAATCGTTTATATTTGTAATTCTAGACATTTCTTTCCCGTTATTTACTTTTCTAGCCTGTAATGCAATTACAACTTGTGTCAATTTTCCTAAGTTATCCTTTTCTTTTTCAAAATGTTCTTTTACCTCTTTAATTTGCAAAATTACTTCTTCTTTTGCTTTACTTATCTCATCAATTTGTAACTTTATTTCCTCTTGGTGTATCTTACTTTCATCATGTTGTAATTGCATTTCAGAACAAATTACATTGATTCTTTGTTCTACTTTATCTCCTAATTCTTCTCTTTGTTTTTGTGTTATTTCTGCCTGTTGTATCCTAAATGTTTCTAACTCTTTGTTTAATTCCATTCTTATTTCTTGTTTCACAATGTCCTGACCTAACCTAGTTTCCTGAATTATCTCTCTCAACTCATTGACTTCCTTTCTATTCTCATCCTTATTAATCTCTATGATCTGCATGAGCCTTTCCATATTATCCCTACACTCTTTTCTCCCTTCTCTAATCTCCTGTGAAATTTCAGATTTTAATTCCTGTTTTAACTTCTGTAATAAATTAATTTCTAAGTTACTCACATTTTGTGCTAGTTCCTGTCTTACTCCTACATCTAAATCATTCATTTTCTTAGTTAAATCATTTACATTTTGTTCTATTTTAGAATCTAAATTACTCATTTCTGATTTTACATCTTTCATTCTAGAATCTAAATTACTCATTTCAGATTTAACATCTCCTATTTCTGATTTTAAATCATTTGCATTTTGTTCTATTTTAGAATCTAAATTACTCATTTCAGATTTAACATCTCCTATTTCTGATTTTAAATCATTTGCATTTTGTTCTATTTTAGAATCTAAATTACTTAACATTCTTGTTATTCTTTCCAACATTGACTCATTATCTATGCTTAATCTTGCATCCTCCCTATTCATTCCTACACTATCAGTAACTTCTCCTTCCACTATTATTTCTTTTCTACTCGCCATCTTTTTAACTATTTTCTGATTTCTTAACAACATAAATCTACTACTACTACTTTTTTTTTTTTTTTTTTTTTTTTTTTTTTTTTTTAATTTCACTCACTTAAACCAGTTCTCGTTTTCTTCTTTCTTCTCTCTTCTTTCTTCTTTCCTTTTAAATTCTCACGGAACTGCACGATGCTTTAATCTCCTCTTCTTTATCCTATTCGAGCCCCACACGTTGCTGCGCCATTTGTAACGGGATTATATTTTCGTTCATCTTCAACTAATAAGAAGCAAGCCAACTTTTTGTAACATCCAAGTCGAGTTTTAATCTACTGAGAGTCGTGAGATCTTTTCTCAGGTGTGGATGCGGATTTTTGGTGAAAATAAAATTTAGATGAGTCCAATTTTGTAATATATTATTTAATTATATAATATGAACTATGATTCACTCTTATCTATTATAAATATTGAATAACACTTTTTGAATCTTATTAATTTTCCTTTTCAATTACAATCATCGTAACATCTTTCCTCCTTCTCCAGCAAGACACAAGATTCTCACTTTTTTTTTAGATTATTGATTTTCTTGTCCCCATAGCAATTCCCACCTTATTTTGTGATTGGCCGATTCACTGACACGTCATCACACCACGTCACACCACTACTTCGGCCAATCACACAACTACATACATTTTTATATATATTTACAATTCCCACGAACATAAAAATACTGTTACACAACTATGGAATAAAATAATTAATACCGTTTCACTTTACTTGGAATTATATTTCTCGACATCATTTTCTTCTTTACATGTGACTTTTTCCACTGATGTATATAGCCCTTTACTATATTTTAATTCTCTCCGTTTATTTATAAATGATGCAACAGTTTTTTTACTTAAATTATTTATCATAGCGTTGCATACTCGATGCATATTTTAAACGTTTACTAAACGTTCATAAATGATGAACTCCAATAACTTCTCGTAGTTTCAAGAAGTCTTTTACCGAAAACACGTCTACCGTCTTAGAGGTCAAGCCAGAAGAAAAAATTTAAGAATAAAATCATTGGTTCTTTTTTCTGTTTTGGTTGCTAAGTTACCGAAATACTTAATTCTGATTGGTCCTACGTCACAATTTGGGATTTCAATAAATATAAGCATTTGTTGCATCATCTATATGGCCTGCAATATGCAATATCAGCTTCAAATGCCTCCATCAAGAATTTATGAACTAATTTCTTTTAAAACAATCTTATCTATTTTTTTTTTTTTTTTTTTTTTTTTTTTTTTCCATAAATTCTGGATGTTGCCCCTGAATTACAAATATCTTTTCTAAACAACTTGTGAACAAAATAACTTGTCAAATCAAATTAACATTTGACTGGAAAAAATTTACATTTGGGGATACAACACGTAGACAACATTAATACAACATTAAAACAAGAATAAGTTGATTTGACATCGTAAACACCAACTAAAAAAATTTTTTTCTAGTAATCCATAAATTCATTCTTTAATTGTAATTACACATAACTTTATTATTAATTTCAGAAATTTTGCAGTGTCATTCAAGGTTTATGTGTGTTTGGTCTCTTAAATGGTTTCAATAAAGATTTGTGGTATCGCCCAATTACTTTCCCATTTTCTGATGCAGTTTCATAAGTGTGTTCCCCGAACTTTTCCATAATTCTATATGGTCCTCTGTAAATCAAATTCATTCTGCAGTATATTTTTTGATTAGAATCTGAAAGATAGTCACCGATTTGGGGATCCCAAATAGCTTTCCCTCTCTTAATTTTCTGGCGTCTTTTATTAGCTCTATCTACTAATCTCGGTAGGCAGTTACCAGCTTTTCTTCTTCCGAAAGTTGTATATCGGAGGGTTCAACAGTGGTGGGGAATTTTATTACTAAAGGTTTAGGTGGTCGACCCGTCATCAGCTCATAGGGGGTGAATTTTGTGGTTGTATTTGGACTGTGATTTATAACATTTTCTATTATTTCACAATACTTAAACCAACGTTGGTGATTAGTTTCCCGGAAGAGAATTTTGAATATCTGTGTTAGTTCTTAAGTTGGTATCACTTACTGTATTTCGTGAATGTGTCAAGTTAATTTGTCGGTTTTCTGGTTCTTCTCTCACATTCTCAGCCAACCTTTGAGTTGAGGTGTTACCCACAGAATGATCTTGTGAAATGTCACGCCTTTGATTTAAATTTCTGCTACGTTCCCGGCAATTTCTGTAAAATTGTATGTGATTGATCTGACCCTCTTGATCGATTCTCTGTGTGTTGGAATTTTGATTCCTGTACCTCCCAAATGATGGTACGTTCCTATTTCCCCGAGGCATAACGGTTTCAACCTATGTCTAAAATATGGTCTCTTTCTTCCCGTGAATTTCTATGATCTTGTGCCTTGCCCCTGAAATTTCAAAGATTCTCAAGATTTTGACCTCGGCCAGAATTTACTCTTCCATTTGGTTGATCAGCTAACCTATTATTTACATATGAGCCATGACTTTCTGTTGGGTTAGTGTTTGAATTTTGATTTGTATTATATGCTTCAAATGAAGAAAGCAACTCAATCACATCAGAAAAATCTACAGGTCTTGCCACAATTAAGTGAGTCCTAATGTGTGGAGGATAATGTCTGATCAAAGTATTTACTATATCCATTTCTGACATTTCAGGATTCACTAACTTACTCTTATTCGCCAATTTTAGAAAATATTCAGTCATTGAGGTACCTTTCTTTGCCGCATATTTTCCTGTAGCCAACTCAATTTTTACTCTTTATTGTCTTTCTGTTCCCCAAAATCTGTTTAAAAAAAAGTCCTAAATGTGTTATACGTTTCATGAGAGGTTAAGGTTAACCTAAGCCATTCTAATGCATTCTTTTTCAAACATTTTTTAACTATCATCATTCTAAATTCATTAGGAATTCGTTTTATGCGGAAATACTCTTCCAGTTCTTTTAGGAAAACCTAAGGATTATCACCACACTCTTCATCAAAACATGGTGGACTGATATCATTAAGGGAATAGTTAACACATTAATTATGAACCTGAGTGTAAAAATGTGTGTGTGAGGGCACGTTTTTATTATTCCTATTGCAATATACTTCATTTTCTGGACTTCCTAGATAACTACATTCTCTCATAGCATCACATGGATTTGGATTAGTGTTTACATTACCAGTCTGGTAACCATCATTAACATTTTCAACTCTAGACACATTACTTAACTTATTTGTCTGCAATGCAATTACAACCTGTGTCAATTTATTTACATTATCTTTTTCAAGATTGTCTTTGATTTCTTGAATCTGACTAATTGTCTCATCTTTTGATTTACCCACTTCACCAAGTTTTAACTTAATTTCTTCTTGGTGAGATTTTACCTCTTCATGGTGTAATTGTATCTCAGTTCTAATTATAGCAATTCTTTGATCTAACTTTTCCTCAAACTCATCTTTTTGTTTATCTGCTATCTCTGTTTGCTTTTTATTAATAAATACTTCTAATTCTTTGTTCACTTCTAACTTGATTTCCTGTTTTACATTTTCCTGACCTAACTTAGTTTCTTGAATCATCTCTCTTAGTTCCTTAACCTCAACTTCAAATCTTTCCATATTTTCCCTACACTCTTTCCTACTTTCTCTCACTTCTTGAGCTAGTTCAGAACCTATCTCTATCTTTAATTTCTGTGTTAGCTTAACCTCCAAACCATTTATATCTCTAGTATTCCTATCAATTTTCTCTGACAGATTTGTTTCTAAATTACTAATAGTCTGTGCAAAACTATCTTCTAAACCTGATTTTACATTGTTTAAACTAGCTTCCAAATTGTTTTCTAAACTTGATTTTACATCGTTTAAACTAGCTTCCAAATTGTTTATATTACTTATAATCTGCTTTAACATTACCTTCATTGACTCATCTTCACTTTGTTTTTCTACCTCTTCCCCTACATCTCAATTCTTTTTACTTATCTCCTTTCCACCCTCCATTTTACTAACTAATTTTTGATTTCTTAATAACATAAATTTACCAAAAAAAAAAAAAAAATTGTTTTTCTACCACTCCTACTTGGAATTTTTTAGTCTTCACTGTTCTCTTCTTTTTAACACACGTATATTTACACTGAACTTCCTGGGATTTTCTTCTTTCCACTCTCCCTTTTGATCTATTCAGGTTCCGCGATGGTCGCCATATTTGGAGCGAATTCCCTCCGTGTGGGTTGGATTTATATCACACGATGCGGTGACATATCTGAAGTAGGATTCTACCCGTCGTAAAGTCTACGCCCCACACGCACAAAAGTTTTGCACTCCCTCGGTGTGGCGATGCATGTAGAAGCCAAACCTTACCTTGATGTAGAAGCGATGAACCTTTCGTTTAAAAGCCGTGAAGATGATGTTCTCGAAGATTTCTATAAATCCTCTCTCCGGCAGCTGCGGCGAGCGATGAGATGTGAAACTTCTCAGGCGTGGTATTGATACAAAAGGGATTTCACTTTTGGGCAACTATGGAATAAACTAATTAATACCGTTTCACTTTACTTGGAATTACATTTCTCGACATCATTTTCTTCTTTACATGCAACTTTCTCCACTGATGTATATAGCCCCTTACTATATTTTAATTTTCTCCTGTTATTTATAAATGATGCAACGGTTTATTTACTTAGTATATTTTAAACGTTTACTAAACATTCATAAATGATGAACTGCAATAACTTCTCGTAGTTTCAAGAAGTCTTTTACCAAAAACGCGTCTACCCTCTTTGAGAGTTCAAGCCAGAAGAAAAAATTTAAGAATAAAATCATTGGTTCTGTTTTGGTTGCTAAGTTACCGTAATACTTAATTCTGATTGGTCCTATGTCACAATTTGGGATTTCAATAAGCCTAAGCATTTGTTGCATCATCTATATGGCCTGTTTGGTTATTAACTTACGTTGAATTACAGATGGCCATGTTTACTTAATATGTCCGTATATGCAATATCAGCTTCAATTTTGTATTCAGATTGTAGTAGGCTCAGAAGTGGACTGTAAATCCAATTTGAGTATTGTACCATTAATATTTTCCCCTAAATTTAAATAATATAAAAGCTAAAATTTTTGCTCTGCACTCTGCTGGTACCCGAATTAGAGAAGGATAGTACAGTAAAACTCTTTGTAAAATTTTTCTGGGAATCAGAAAGTTTAACCTTAAATAGGGATTAGCTATTTTTTGTAAACAGTACTAGTTTTTGCAAATTTAATATTTTATAATTTTATATATATCTGATAGTACAGTGTTGTGGACAAATATACCAGTCCAGTAATATGTAGAAGTTTCCGGGAAGGACGCTGGCCATAAAAGCCTAAGTTGTTACATAAGTTGTTATAAATATAGCAGTATTAAATTAAAATCAGAAGTGCTTTAGCCTTAATGAAATCTATAGTTATACTGCATTAAATATGCCTAGCCCTTCATTTAATGTTTTTAAATACACCAAACCTAAGTTTAAAGCTATTATTGATGTCTTTTCCTTCATGAAGCGATCCTCAACAGATAAGCCAGAAGTTCGTACTCCATTAAATCACTCCATTAATTGAAATTTCTATAATCAAAAGCATCGTTAAAAGTGAAGCTAATTTCATATTAAAAGACTTATTGAGTCATATTTAAACTTCACTCATATCAACTATTAAAAAAGGGAACATTTTCATCAAAATTTAAAATATTGTCGCCAGGCATTGTTTTGATATTGGCTGCCCACGCGCAGGCAAACACTTGAGAGGGAGAGAGAAGCAGGAAAGAAAGTGACAGATAGCATCCAAGCCATGCCCACACGTGGGTGAATGTTTGGCACTTGCCGAGGGAGAGTCAGGGGCAGGGAGAGAAAGAGCCAGAGAGATATCTGGACAGTTCCTCTCCTTCTCCTGCCACCACGAAAGATCGTGTGGCTTCGGTAACTTTGGAGAAATGATGGTTCAGTTATAATTTAGAGGCCCAGCAGTCAGAGGAATTAGTTGTCTATGGACTTGTGAAGAGTCATACAGTGGACATTTGAATTGTACCGAGTTGCAAGAACTGATCGTGTAGTGATTTGAAAGTGAATTCTTTTATTTGTTTATGTGTGGTGAAGCCACGAGAGACTGTGTTGGTGTGTGTTACGTCATTCTGTTGCAAAGGGCTGTACAAACTGTCTTTCTACGGAAATAAAGATCAATTTGAATTTTCGCAAACTCGACTTCTAATTTTATGAACCCTTAAAGTCACAATATGTTGAGTGCCATTGGTTAGTGGTCTAATGTACTTAGGTACGAAATGTTCTAAGAGAGGAATCCAATTACAAGATGTCCACATGACAGCCATTTTTGAAGATAGTGGTCAGTCGCCAGTCAGTTGAGATGGGACTGGGACGGTCCAAAAAATTTTCCTGTTTTTTAATAGTTCACGTTACCGAAGTTTTAAGTTTTAATGAAATATGATTCAATAAGTATTTTACTTCAAACCTTGTTCACTCTAATGGGAAAGTTATTATGTGCATAATATGCAAATCACATCTTGTTACCTTTAAAATCATTGAAGATGCAGCATATCCATTTCTCTGGTTTAACTTGTTACTGATATATAGTTTCATCTTGGTTGAAAGCATCTCTCTCTTATACAGAAAAAGTTTATTGCAGACGTTCATGCAAAAGAATGTTTAAGCAATTTAAATAAATTACTCATCCTTTTAAATATATACTTGCCTCTTCCTTTTATGTAAGTTACAAATTATAGTACATATGAAATGTATTCCTAGTAATATATTCACAAAATACAAAGCTGCAGACCTAATTTTATCCTACTGTATATTCTCTCACCATTTTCCAGTAATACTGCTCTTCAAAAAAAAAATGTTGCGTAACGCAGACCAAAGGTTTAGAATTTTCAATAACCTAGTACTTCTGATGAGGCCAATGAAGGCACAACAAAGCTAACCAAAAGAATTTGGTATATCACATATTAAATAAAATTTGAAATTAACGGCCTAAGAATTGCATAAGTATGCCATTAATATCTCAAAATCCTGGGGAAAGAGATTGAGATTTAGTTTTTATTTATGGACACCCTTTAACTGCTGTGGTTCTCAGCATCCCTTTCATAGTGGGCATGAAAGACTACTTGATTTTGCTCAGAGGCCTTATGGGCTTGAGGTTCTTTTACATGCCGTAAATCTATGAGACAGGATTAGAACTTTACTTCTCTTCCAAAGGAAGCTATGGTAAGGATTTTTACACCTAAAGAAAAAATCCATTGCTCTCCCCTGGATTTGAATCTGTGGCCTGGGGAATCAGAGGGCTGCAAAGGACAAAACAAAACCTAATGCACTAACTGAAAATTCTCAAAGCAATTATAGAACCACAGAAATTTGAAGTTTTCAACTGAATGAGGCAAAAAAGAACATCTGGATACCTGGGTATAATTCCACCCTCCTCCCCCCCAAAAATAGAAAAGAATCTCTAAAGGTCTCAGCCAGGGAGTAACACACTAAAAATGTAAATTTAAATTAATTTAGATTATTATAGCAATACTACTAATTTATGCTGCAAAATTTCATGAATACACCAAGCAAAAAAGCCGTGAATATCTCAAAACTTATATGTTTGACTTCAGAATTTCACTTAACCTCTAGAAAGAGATGAAATTAAAAAACAAACACTTTGGGATAGATACAAAGAATAAAACCAGTTAAAGGAAGCCTGTGGGAAGAACCAGCAAAGCTTCATATTATACCATGTGGTAGCAACAAATTTTAAGTCACATGTTATTACTTTTCTAAGGGAAATAAAAGTGTTCTAATGAAAATACCTAGCATTTTAACGAAAATATCTGGTGGCTAACCTCCAATATGTCATAGCCTACTATGAATACCAAGAGAAATGAACCACAAGCATGTTTTTGTCCATAAAACATAAGGCTGACAAGGGAGAACGTAATAAGAGGCATTCAAAATTAAAACCATGTGAGAGATCACATGGATGTTAGGGTTTTTTAGAACTATGAAAAAAGAGGAGTGATTGAAGGATAGTTTCAGAACAAGATACATATGATTTACTGGAAGAGGTGTAACATCCCAAGATGACTCCCGCGCACTGGTCATAGAAAGGAAGGCAGACAGTAAATCTGTTATGAAGAACCTTCCCATGTCTCACCACGAATATTGCCAACTCTTCATTTGCACTGATTCATACACCACTGAGCACTACAATATTGGTACTGAGTCTTCCAATTAATTATAGCAGATCACTTAGCTGCCAATTCTAAAGAATGTTATAATCTGTTCGCTGTTAGAATAAAGTAAAGTATCACTCTGTGTACCACAATGAGCTCCATCACTAGTATGCTATTGGTTAAAATAATATGCGCACTAAACACAATGCCATCATCAGATTTTAACTGTCATCTTTGTTGTTCCATTAACCAGTGCATTTTTTAACTTTTGAGTGTAATTGTTCTTACTGTAATCAATTTAAGTTGAATGGTTTATTGAAAGCAGGTAAAGCAAGAAGCGTAACTGTGGAACTATATTGTGAAAAAACATGAGAGTATTAAAATCCAGCAGCCAATGTGGTTAATTTCCACCACATGCTTCTTTGTTATTTATTTTAGTCTTACAGCGAAACAGATTATAATAATGTAATTGTTTTCTCTTCAATTTTAAAAACAATTAACTAATTTTTGTGCTGACTATTGCATACAATTCTTAGTGTAATTATAGGTATTAGCACGTGAGAGTTATATAAAATATTAATATTATAATCTTCGGGGGGGGGGGGGGGGGGATCAGAATAAAGGAGACTAAAGAATATAATTGTGACATCTTTTCTCCTTTTGTTTTGCAGATGTTAATGAAGAAACTGTACCATCAAGGAAGTGACTTTTCAGCAAGATGATGTTTATGTTATGGGCTGTGATTTTTTATGATTCACATCAAGAATAATTTAAATTTATAATTTAATAAAATTTATAATTTAATATTTAATAAATTAATATGTTAGTATGGATTAAATAAAAAAAAATGTGTGTTAACACTTTTTCATGTAATACTGTCAACCATTAAAGTTATTTGCTGATTTACTTTGTATGTAAGTTATTTGATGGAAATAAATCATTCCTTCACACTAGCCATATATAGGCTAAGGTTTTGTATGCTTCATGGTTTCAACATTTAACTTACAGAAGTGATATGCATGTAGGTTATAAAATATGTACAACATGATAGAGCAGTACATTTTCATGCTTGTTCCATGGTATAGACTACTTACTCCAATTTATGATCTGTTAGAGTATATTTGTACTAACTGGAGACTGGCCTGGATATTTGTATCAGAGATAAAAGTGAGTATAGCAACATGTTACCATCTTGTGAAAGCACTATAGAATTTTCATTCTATAAAGAAAATAAGGTTATTAACATTAGAACACTAGCCAATCTTGGTTTTTTTTTTTCCTTGGTAATTTACGTCCTCCAACGTTAAGTCATATTGGTCATAATGGGTGAAATGATGCTCAAATGAGTCTGGGGTCCATGGAGCTTAGAGTTACCTGACATTCGTCTATCAGGATAAGGGAAACCCCCAGAAAAAAAAACCTTATCCAGGCAACTCACTCTAACCGAGATTCGAAATTGGAACCTCTTGAATGTGAAGCAGACACGCTACCATCTATGCTACTGAGGCAGGCCAATCTTGATATAAAATTTTATGGTAAATTCTTTTTATTGCATAAAAAATGTGTATTACTGTGACCTGTGTATTACTCTATAATGGATAAATATTTTCTAAATGTTGGAGCCTATCTAGATAAATGTAAAATAAAATATTTGGCATCCAAAGAGATAAAGTAGCATGTGTCCTCATGTTGTCCCATGGGTAATGCTAAGTAGGCTACAACACTGTGCAGAAGTCAGCCAATATAATGCACAAATTAGGAAGAGAGAACAGAAAACAGTACTTTATAGTACTTTAACCTGGAGCGTCAGTTGGTTCACCAGAAACATAGCAAAAAAAGACAGTGTGTTGATGATATGATCAGAAAACATGATGTAGATGTTTTTAGCATCTTAGAAGCAAATTGTAATGGCGATGACATCAAGTACTGTGATTTTACAAATCATGATCTCTATTATTAAATTATAGATGAGTCGTATTTATTACACATCAGCTTCGCTTACGTATATGTGTAATAAATACAACTCATCTATAATTTAATAATTGTTTCGCTTCACTGTGGTGTTCCAATACAGTTAAATTTTGATATATCATATCTATTGTCTGAACAAACAGAGACAAGTGGCTAGTGGTATAATCATTGGATTAAAATCAGAATTAAGTTCTAAATTTAATTTAATTAAGAAAATGAATGAGCAAGAGAAATCAGAAATTACAGAAAAATTATATAAAAAAATGCAAAATACACTGTTTATTCAGTTTATAGCCTACCTGGTTATCAGAATCTATATATGAATTAATAGAACTACAGAAGAAAACATGTTAATTAGGATATTTTAATGCATATACAAGAAAATAGGGATTAAAGATGTAGTTTCAGCAGGGAAGATACTAAAATATTTTCTAAGCACTAAACACGTACAGTTAATAGAAAATAAAATATAATTATTTGTCACAAACTTTTTATCTTTTGAGAAATTGATAACAATTTCCACAGAATTCAATTTTCACCAATGTCTTAAAAATAAGTGAAGTTTGTGACAAATATTTATATTTTATGTATTTGCTGCTTCACTGCTGCTAGCTTCTTTTTTTACATATTAATAGGTCCAGTTAATACATCAAGATGCAGACCTTAACATATTGTCGCAAGCCGTTATTTACGATTGCGCGGCTAGTGTACTAAAGGGAACTGATAGGCGACTAGCGTTCACAAAAGCACCGATAAACAAGAGACGGATATTTATTAATTTTTAGATGAGTCGTATTTATTACACCTCTTAAATCTCGATATAAGAGACGGATAGTTTATCACAGAGATAAAAGACTTGCTGGCACTGTTATAGTTACATTCTAGAACATTCGTGTCTTTTCTAGTGACATGTTAGAGAAAATTCGGTAACAGTCTCGAATTCATGAATGGGTGTATAAAAAGAAGCCATGGCTAGTAATGAGTCATCTGTGTGTAACGAGTGTGTTGTTGTAACAAGAGCTGATCAGAACATTGTCTGTTATTGTCATCGACCTTGGTAGATTGTGGTGTAGTATATGTGATGTAACGTTGTTACGTGAGAATTGAACAGTGTATTTCTACGGAAATAAAGAACATTTAGAATTTTGGCAAATTGGACTTTTAATTCTACGAACCCACAAAGTCACAATATACAGACATTGTACGGGACATTCCACTAACCCATATCTTAGAAGTATTAGATGATCAAATTAGCAACACAAGAAGAATAGTTTCTGAATATGGAGGAAGTCGACATAGAGCTATACTTACAATTACCGATACTAAGAAACATTGTCCAAATATTGAAAAACAATCTACTTGGAATTTTGAAAGGGCTAATTGGTCTAAATATAGAAAAATTACGGAAAACGAAGTACAAGGCTTAGATGTAACAAACAACATTAGTTAAGTGGCTAAGGAATTACATAATTATATAATATTATAATCTGCAGAGAAAAAAATACCTCAAAAACCTAAAAATTATAAACCTTTTTGGAGCAGGAAATTGGAAACACTAAAAGCTGAAAGAAATAGTGCTAGAGATCTAGCTCGAAACACAAAATATAAGGAAGATGTAATAAAAAAAAAAAAAAAAAGACACTGCTTATAGAAGAGAATTGATTGTATTCAAACAATGTATGATTAGAGCTCGGATCTATATGCACTATAAAACATGAGTGTATGGATGCATCTATGCAGTAAAAATCTGATAAATATGCTCTAAAAACTTTATAATATGCATTTAAAATAAAATACATTGTTTCAACTTTCTCAAATTTATTAATCAATGTTGATGAAATCAAATTGCAAATTTATTCTTAAACTTGGTTATTAGTAAGTAAGTAAGTTTTATTCACCTTAGGAATATACAATATTCATGGCTTCGTCAAATTTGTACCCATAAGAATAATACATTTCTTATGAGTAATACAATTATGAATAATACAATAGTAATTAAATAATACAATAGTAGTTAAATGATACAATAGTGATTAAAGTAATGCAGTAGTAATTAACAGAATACTAATACAAATAGTAATTAAGAATAATGCAACTTAGGTCACATAATAGTTTAATGTATTACATTTTTAGGAACTAGGCTGTAAGAGACATAATTTTTACCAAAAAAAAAAATCAATATTTACTTTATTATTTAATTTTTCTTCTTAGAAACTCATCTGTTGTCTGTGACATTACTTTTAGTAGGATATTTTTTACAGTTTTTCTGAAAAAATTTTTATTTAAATTTTTTACGTTAGAGTTTATATAGAATGATTCCTTTTTGAGAGATGAAATCTAGACTTAGAGTGAGGCGATGATGATTTAAATGTATATTTTTACTGTTCCTTGTATTGTATGTGTGACAATCTCAATTACTTGTAAATTGTGATCTATTCCTATGTATATTGAATAGGTAATTACAAGCATCACCTCCGAAGTTGCACAGGTATTTATTCACAAACATCATTTTAAGAAGCATTGATATGTTGACCATGTTTTAAGTATTCTTCCACTGAATAATAGCAACCTTCTCTTAAAAATGTTTTTACAGTCAGTTTAAACCTTTTTTCCGATGTTATACTTTTAATGCCATGGGGTAGTTTGTTATATAATAATACTGCTTTATGTTCAAAGCTATGTGTGAATAAAGTTGTATTGTGGCTTATAATGCATATATCTGATTTACTTCTTGTATTATGTGTATGTATCTGCGAATTTGTTTCAAATTGTGCAAGTACAATTCTTGTCCTAACTAGAGCTTCATGTATATATACACACAGGGTAATGGAAGTATTTTTAGTAGTTTAAAATATGGTTTACAGCTGGTGCTGAAAGGAATATTTACTATAAAACGAATAGCCCTTTTCTACAGTCTAAATATTTTTGATACATCTTTAGCATTTCCCCAGCTAAGTATACGATAAGACATTACAGAATGAAAATAAGAAAAATAAATAATTCTCAACACATTTGTGTTTACAGACTCCCTCATTGATTTAATAACGAATGTAATTCTGCTTAGTTTCTATTCTAGTTGCTGAACTTGTTTTTCCCATTTTAAATGTTCATCTAACCATATTCCTAGAAATGTGGTATTTGATTCATAGAGTAGTGATTTATTCCCTAAATATATACTTGGGAATTGAGCGGTGTTATTTAATTTGTGGTGAAAGCCTATAGTTACTGATTTTTCTTCATTTATTTTTAGCTTATTTTTTAAAAACCAATTGACAATTTTTGTATTAAAAGTATTATTATAGCTTAATACCTCATTCGAGGTTTTCCCAGTCATTAATATGCTGGTATCATCGGCAAAGAGCGTCAAATTGATGTTCTCGTCCATTTTATTTAAACCTAGACCTAAATCATTAATATATAAGAGAAATAAAAATGGGCCCAATATTGAACCCTGGGGCACACCTTGCTGTACTATTTTCTCTGTGGATGTTTTACTTTGAATTACACCTGTTTTTATCTACATAGTCTTGCTGTACAAATTGACGTCTACGTTCCAGATATGATCTGAACCATTCGTAACACATTCCTCTAATACCAACTACATGCAACTTATCCAGTAGAATGCTATGGTCTACAAGATCAAATGCCTTTGTGAGATCAAGGAAAATACCCACAGGACACTCTTTCCTATCTAGTGCCCTATACACATTCTCTAAGAATTTGGTCAATGCCGAGGTAGTGCAACTCCCTTTCCGAAAGCCATGCTGACATTGTGTTAAGATATTATACTTTTCGCAAAAGGAAACTAGTCGTTTATGCATAATTTGTTCTATCACTTTTGTAAATACAGATAAGATAGATATTGGTCTGTAGTTGTTCATTATTTCTGTCGAACCTGTTTTGAATAGTGGCTTAACCTTTGAGATTTTAAAAGCATCTGGGAAAATTCCTGAACTAAATGATAAATTTACTAAGTAACATAATGGTTTTAGAATAAGATGACGACACTGTTTCAGCAAATGATTTGAGAACCCATCTGAGTCAATGGATTTTTTATCTTTTAGTCCTGCTATAACAAAGGCTCCTTCTTCTTCGTCTGTTGGTGCTAGATGCATACTGGAGTTAACTTTTTTACTTGGATAGGGAGCAGTGAATGGATTATTATTACATATTTGCTTTTGGATAACATTTCCAATTTCAATGAAAAATGTATTGAAGCACTCAGCTGCTTCTTCAGGATCTGTTATTAGTTTATTTTCGTTTGTGAAGCATATGTCAGTTATTATTTTATGAGTGGATTCTTGTTTGGTTTTAACTATGTCCCAAAATGACTTTGATTTGTTTACTGATTCCAAAATCTTTTTATTATTAAACATTTTCTTAGCGGCCCTAATTACTTTTTATAGGTTCTCTTATAAGTATGTAAATAATCAAGAAAGACTGCTGAAACTTTATTATTCTTTGCATATCTACACAGGAATTTTAATCTCATGCTTGATTTATGGATACCTTTGGTTACCCACTGGTTTTTAATTGTTTTATTAACCTTTACCTTTTTTTTTTTTTTTTTATTAAGGCAACATCTGCATGATATTTAAAAATGTTTAAAAATTGGATACTAGCTTTATTTATACAGTTCTCTTGATATACTGCATCCCATGTTTCTTTAGATAAGCAATAATTTAGGTAATTTATTGTTTCCTTGTTTATCACTTTTACATATTTCACAATTTCTTTTGATTGATGCTTTTTTATATCATATATATTTTTGTTTAATGCAATAACTGACCATAATGATCCGATAGGGCTGTATTAAAAACCTCTTTTTTATATTTCCAAAATTGTGAATTTAATATTATTTGATCAATAGCACTCTTGGTCCCATTTACCACTCTTGTTGGAATGTTTACGACAGCCTGTAGCCCATAGCTCTCTAACAAAACCTGAATATCTCTTTTTTCTTTATTCTGTCCCAAAAAATTAATATTTAGATTTCCTGTAATCATAACATTTTTGGATTTATTGAGAATAACACATTATCTAATTTCTCATATAATATTTTGACATCTCTGCTTCCAAGTTTTCAAATTTAATATTGTTTTTCACAAAGTGAAAATAATAAGTTAAGTGGTGAAAATTAATCATTTCTTCATATTAGCTGTACATAGGCTAAGGTTTTGAATGGATAGAGTCAACATGAAAAATTCAATGCCATGGCTGGGATTTGAACCACGGATCTCCTGGTTTCCATCCAGTCGGTCTAACGCATTGAGTTACCATGGCCAACGTGCCGTCCGGACATTAAATTCTCCAGTTGACTTATATATTTCTGGTAAACCACTAAGGGCTCTTGCATCCGAGATACGCTGTTTGTGGCGGCTTATTAGCTAAGTTAATTGGTGGAAATAATAAGAGTTTAATGGTGAAGCCTGGTATTCTAGTACTTACGATAGTAAGTTGCCACAAATGGTTTATCTCGGATGCGAGAGCCCTTAGTGGTTTACTGGGGAAATATACGAGTCAAATTGAGAGTTTAATGTCAGAATGGCACGTTAGCCATGGTAGCTCAATTGGTTAGAGCGACTGGACGGAAACCAGGAGATCCGTGGTTCAAATCCCGGCCATGGCATTGAATTTTTCATGTTGACTCTATCCATACAAAATTGGTTATTAAAATTAATATTTATTTATTTCTCAGTCTATCTTAGCATTAATCCTTTTTATTAGAATAAACAGTTAAATATTTTTCACAGATTTCTAAGAATCACTTTAAGAAATATTTTTTTTTTTTTTTTTTTTTTTTAATTTTTAAATGATTGTTTACCTATAGGGTTAATTCTTTTCCTTCAAGCAATTTCTATATGCCTAATTCGGGCCCAAATGACCTGGCTGTTAGTGGTGCCCTAAACCACCACACAATTACTCACTATATGCTTAGTTAATCTTGAAGAAACAAGTTCCTTCTGTTGCTTAAATTTTTTTTATATGAAGAGAAAGATCTCTGTATTTCACACAAGGTAACAGAATAGTGTCGAAAAGATGTCACTTACAGAATAAGCATTAAGTTCTTTCTCAGATACTTGTTGCTTATTCAAAATCCAAAAAAGTAGTAAACTTCCATTCAGTGCTCCAGTATTCCGATTTTGTTATGAAAACACTTTCTTGTTTCTCCTGATCTGTGGGGGTAGCTGTTATTTATACCTGCAGGGCAGAAGATAAAGGAATCTCTTTTTCTTCCAAACATGTGATTGCAGCTAGGATTTTACTAAAGTAGGTGTTAATAAACACTAATTTACTTTGGAGACTCTGCTCATTGCAAGCACTTACTACTTGCTGCTTCATTTTTGTCCATCATGTCTATTACCGTTTTCACATCTTCCAAATGATCACTGCAATATAGAGCTGCTTCAGTGCACGTTCCCCATCTCAGGAGACTCTGGGAGTAAAAGAGTACCCTGCATTGTATCAGTAAATAATTTCAGTACTGATGGTGCCTTCATGAACACTTTTTCACAGAGGAAATTAAGGCATTCACTTCTGGAAAATCTGCTCGAATTTCCTTTTCAACCAGTGGAGAGCATGTGCTAAACAACTAACTTGAACTGTCTTAGGATAAAATACCTGCAAAGTTTAAATAGCCTGAAGCATGAATGCTGCTGCATCTCTATCACCAAGTTTTTTTCTCATCTTGTTAAGCAAGCCACAATACTTGTAAAGCATTCGAACACCCCTAGCAATCACCAAATGGTTTCTTACTTCCAGTAAAAACCTGGAGACAGTGAGGTTGGGTGTTCCTGGTGCAGATTCAGTCAATTTTCCCACGGCGACGTTGACAATAATTCACCTACACGAGTCGATTGTTTCATCTACACATAACCATGTTTGAGTTGCCTATTTCTTGTGTTAACTGAAAAAATAATTTTATGGAAAATAAGTAAAGATCAGGGGTGCAATTTAGGGACTCACTTTTGGGGGGAACAAGTCAAAAACTTATAAAAAAAAATACCTTTCTTGATCATCAACTAAAGAAATGAAACTATGTGGCACAACAGGACATACCTAATTTAGCTTCAATATGAAAATATTTGTGTATAATACATTTAAAAGTTTTAAAAAATAGACTTTTTATAAAGCTGAAAATATGAGAGTGGGTTGGAGTGGTTGATACATAAACTAATTTCATTAACTAAACTTTGCCACGGTAGTTTTCCTTTATTGTTGATTCGACACAGTCTTTTCGTCCGGAATACTTTTCTAGGTAAAGTTCAGAACTCTGTATTATTTAATTAATTCAAAGGGACATTGAAGCTAAGGCTTTGCAGATATCTTTTAAAAAAATATTGTCATCATTTCCACATCTGCTTGAAGAAAATTCTGCTAGTAAGGTGTTTAGTCTTGGAGATATTTTTATTAATAACATTTCTATGAGCAGCTGTTTATAGTTGTCTGTAATGTATAATTTTTTTGTCGCGGAGCAGCTATAAGAATGGTATAAAAGTATTATGATTCGATTTTAGTTACATAAACCAAACAATCAATAACTTGAAAACCACTGATTTTTTTAAGTATTCTGAAAATATAAAAATAAAGCTTGGCACAGTACATTTCCATGTATTGTTAGAGTAGGATTTCCATCAACCCACTTTTGAAGCAAATAAGTTTTACTGCTCTTCTCCTTTGGCATTATAAGACTCCATTTCCTCTTGCTCACACTTCAGAAATTACCAGTAACAGCACAGTAGTTACAAGTTTAAAAGTTAGCTGAAATGACACTTTTTAATTCTTGGAAATGTTATTGTTGCGGCAGACGACAATTTGCCATATGATTGTTGAATGCTATTTAGCTTATGTTTAGCTATTGAGCGGAATATTTTTATATCAGGCGTGCTGATATTTTGTTAATAGCTTTCTTCTCATTTTTGTTGCCCTCTTATGGATTTAGGAACATTATAGCTAACATTATAGTGGTGAAATATTTGTACTGCTAAATCATTGCTAAAAAAGTAAAATATATGCATAAATATGTACAATGTGGAATAAATTTATTACTTGCATGCATGTGTTTAACTATCATGGAATAAAACATGCAAATATGCAAAAATCAGAGCTCTAGTTATGATAAATTCTTATCTGGGATGAATTACAGAACTAATAGCATCAAAGTATATAAGCATATGAACAATGTAACATATATTAAAAAAGGTAAAAATATATACAACAGCTAAGATATAGGCAATGAATTTTATCATCATTATAAGAAAGTTAATATATTAGAAAAACATTTGGTAAAAGATAACAAAACATTTAAAAAATCTAACTGCCAGAAATAGGAAAAATACGAACAGTACCCCTTGATTCAAAGTTACAATTGGAAGAATTGAACAAGCAATGAAGACATTAAAAAACAAAAAATAATCAGATCCAGATCTTATTCACCCAGAGTACATTAAAAATCTTGGAGTAAGAGCTAAAAAGACATTATTAGAAATTATTAATAAAATATGGTACAAGCAAGAGAATATGCCATCATACTGGTGTAAAGCAGTATAAGAGGTACAGTATTAGAAGACATATGAGACGGAGTTAGAAAAGGGCTCACCTTGAGTGACTACCTATCATAGGCTGCATGTTATCTAGGCTATCGTTGCCTAGTTCTGAACGCACAGCACAAGCATGAGCAACAGAGATTTCTCTTTTTCATGCCAAAAGTTACTGCGGAAATTTTGACATACCAATATGTCTTGGCATATGCGGCAAGAATTTCTACAAAGGCCTTTTTTCTGACATATGGTTCTTGAGTTACTTATTTGAGAATAAACACATGACTCCTGTGTTTATGCTTCAACTTCTAATCTTGCCTTGTGTTATTCCTTTTCATTACACATTACTGAGGAAGACATTATGAAGTGTTGTTAGGAACTGCATATATGTTGTTGTTTATCTAGTTCATAAATTAACTGACCACAGATCATTGCATTCCAGGAGCCCACACATATTCTTCGAAGTTCAGTTCAAGACCAGTCCATAACACAAATTTGTGTGGAAGGTGCTATGTGTAACTGACAATAAGAAGAAAATTCACATGTTCACATTGTGTTTTGTGCATTGTTAACAATGTCACTTTCAAAGCCTGGTACCAGTGGCGCAGGTACAGGGGTAAAATACTGTGCTCCCAGGCCAGAAATATTTTTAAAGTGTACAGTTTGTTTATGAAATTTCATCTGAGAAAGTATGTGATCAGATCAGTTTTTCACAAAGCCAAGGAACTTAACAACCAGAGCTTGCAAAGTGAGTGTGCATACTGTGTCGCTTATTGTGAAGCAGGGCAAAACTTCGCAAAAAATCGGTGAACCTTATTTTATTTAAGCTAGCAACTCTACAATAAGTTGCTTTCAGTTGTTTTAAGTAAATAAGCATGTTAATATTGAATGTTACAGCTTATAATGTTATCATAATTATCCTTTGCTGCATAATTTTATGTTTTGACAATCAGACAACAAAATGTTAATATAATTTTGAGTTGAACTAATACTCAATGCTCCACTTATTGCTAGTATTTATCTAGAACATGTTTTGTTGGGATCTTACTAACATCATCAGCTGTTGTTGACTAATTGATGTTGGTTTGGTGAACTCATTGGAGGCGATAGGTGCATCTCTGTCGGTATCTTGATGAACTTGAAGTTTAGGTTTTCTTCAAAGGTGGTGTCGAAATTAAACAATTTTCTTTCATATTTCTTTATGAAGATTTTTTCCCACGTGGTTAATGCAGCTGGACCTTGGACACTTTTTAATAAGTGTATTTCTCGTACCTTCCAAAAATGGTATGCTACCGCCGATTTATCTATTTCTTTGTTCCCTGATGTTCCTAAAATGCTCTTTAAGCCTAATGTTCAAGTTCCTTTTTGTTTTTCCATTGCAAAAGTTGTCACAGCCTTTGCAGGTTATCCAGTACACACCTGATTTTTTGTCTATGGGTATCTCCTTTGTATTATGTGATTTCAACGTCCATTAGTCGACAATAGCTCATGATTGTTAACATGAAAAATTCAATGCCATGGCCGGGATTTGAACCATGGGTCTCCTGGTTTCCATCCAGTCGCTCTAACCCATTGAGCTACCATGGCCAACGTGCTGTCCTGACATTAAATTCTCCATTTGACTCATATATTTCCCCAGTAGACCACTAGGAGCTCTCGCATTCGAGATACACCACTTGTGGCAACTTACTATCATAAGTACTTGAGTCCCAGGCTTCATCATTTAACTCTTATTATTTTAGCTAATTGATGGAAATTAATCACTTCTTCACACAGCGCCAAAAAAGGCGGCAGGGCCAGACGGGCTCACCCCCTAATGCTCCACCGTCTTCCCTTCAATGCGGTTCTCCTCCTGACTAGGATTTTCAATATGTGTCTCGCACTTGGGTACTTTCCACGAGAGTGGAGGGAGGCCCGGGTGATTTGCATATTGAAACCCGAGAAGAATTCGATACATCCCTCCAGCTACCGATTCAATAGCCTCCTTTCCACCCTCTCGAAAGTTCTCGAGAGGTTGATTCTCGCCCGCTTGTGCCCATGGCATGCCGGACTCCTATACAAAATGATCCACCTGGGGCTCCCAACACAAATGATCAACATCATACACAGCTTCTTGCGACACCGCACCTTCAAAGTCATAGTCGCGGGGTGAACATCTACACTAAGACCAGTGAGAGGCGGAGTCTCCGAAGGCTCTGTTCTATCTCCCACCTTATTCAATGTCTTTATGGCAGATTTCCCCACCGAGCCACGAATCGAAATCGCACTATACGCTGACGACGTGCTTCTGATCTACAAAGACAAACACATCCTCACAGCCTTCAACCCCTTGCAAAGACATCTCCGTCTAACACAACAGTGGTGTCGGCGTTGGCGGATGTCCGTTAATCCGGGCAAAAGCTGCGACATACTTCTCACAAAGCGCCACACCCCAGCAGACTGTCCCAACTTCAACTTCCGTGGTCGAAGGATAGAATGGACAAACTGTCCAGTACCTAGGAGGTATAACTTTTCGCTGGCACACCAGGGACCTATCGGTGAGGGTGCAGGGAGCAATTGCTTCCCTGTGTCCAATGCTGGGGTCGACCTCGATGCCAGTTGGCCTGAAGTTGTACCTCTTCCGAGCGCTGGTAATCCCGGTGATGCTATCTAACTGCGAGATCTGGGGCATGGCCGCAGACAGCTGGTTAGCATGACTTCAACGTGCACAGAATAGAGTACTACGGTCTATATATTCTGTGCGACGTTATTTTCCTACCAGGTTGCTTCACGAAGGCTTGGGTCTTCCATACGTGGAGGATGAAATTAGGCGCCGGGCATCAAGATTATACGCAAATTTACCAACACATAGAAGCGACCTCGTTAGATCATTGGGAGATTATGACCCACTAGACGCCGTTCTGGACTGCATCGGGTACCCCGCATGGCTTGCGGGCACCCAAGATAACCCAGGAGCTAATCCTATCAGCAGCTAAAGCTGAGCTCCAGATAATTCTCCTAAGCTGTTTGGCATCAACATTTTTCCTTACAAGTAACAAACTTTAAAATAAAAACACCAGGGTGCAAAGTACTGCATCCTGCCCTTCAACCCGAAGGTACATAAATTTTTTAGATAGTCCTAACCTCGCCGCGGGGAAGGACGTTTACCTCCACCCACTGTCTGCAAAGATAAGACGCAGCTTTCCATTATGTAGAACGAGTGAGTGAAGCGGAAATGCTTTCATGAGGAGGTGGGGTGAAGTGACAAAGTCCAATGTCCGCTCATTTGAACGAAAGTTGGACGCCGCAGAAGCGAGTTCCAATCGAGATTAAGATGAGTTTCCTGAATGGCTGTTTACAGGGTTTTCCCTTATCTCAAGAGAAGAATGTCGGGTAAATCATAAGTTCTATTGCTGCCCAATTTGGTTATTCACCCAATATAATTATCCGGTTAAAGGATGTTAAAGTATTAAAAAATAAATAAATAACTAGATTTCTCATGAAATTATGCAGCTGAATAATAAAACAACTTGCAATTCTGAGACTGTCAAATGTACATAAAACTCGTTTTATAGCTTGACATGTTTCGAAAACAGGTGATACAAAGAAAGTAGAAATTGCGGGAGTTGCCTATTTTATGAGCTCCACGTTCTCTTGTAACCTGATGTTTTTATATATGATACGAGGTTTCTTATTCTAATCATTACTGAAATTAAAGAGGTCTTCATCACCTATTCCCAGAAAATTCAACATTGTCGTGTCTTAAACATGCAGCATTTTAATCGGAATTGTTAGATATGTTATTGAGAATATATAACATTGACGAAGTTCTTCCATTGAAAGAATGGTTTGGTCTGGAAATTTTTTTCGAAATCTTTGTGTCACGTCTTTGAAACATCCAAAATATAAACATCGCTGCGATTTTTCTTTTTTGAAATACGCAGTTACATTAACGCAATGATACTTCTGTATGTGTATCTGGGGTGACAACTCAATATACGAGTAGTGTACCTGTGTAGATGCAGTACAATACTTTCTTACTATATAGTAGATAATAAACCTATTGAAAGGTTCACATCGTTTGAAAAATAGCAAATATAACTCCAGCCAAAATATACACATGAAACACTGCAGCAATTACTAAAAGTTTCCTAGACATGCAAGATATTTATATAAGTAACATTTAAAAGGTCTAACTTGAAATCTCACCACAAAGAGCTGGGTAACTGTGGAAGTGAAGCCTTGTCCATGATGAGATTCCTTTAGTGTATATTTAAATATTTTCACACTATTTACATTATGTAAACGAAGCTTAAGTAGTTCTACAGTACTAAGTTGATACACATGCTTCTCCTGACCCTTGTATTTAACACTTCCTTAGGATTGCTATCCTGGTTCCAGTGTACAGACAAGAATGGAAGATCACTTAAACGCTCATCACTAGTTGTATTTCTGAGGTAAGTCTTGGGCAGTTTCATTGTTGAAAACGATCTCTCGGTACTGGCAGTTGAGACGGGTAGGGTGGCTAAAATTTTAAGCAGACGGTGAATTGTGCGATATAATGCTGCAGAACATGTTACCATGTTACTAGGTCATCATTTGGTCTATTTTTTTCTATCTGAATTTCCGTACAACCGATATTCTTTCTGTGTTTCAATGTCACTGATATTTCCGCCTGAATATAAAGAAAGCTTGTTTAACCTATCAACTTTAGTTTCTCCTACATATCTGGGCAATAAAATATAGAAAGCACAAAATACATCTATGTTCTGTTCAAGTCGTTCCTTAAGACTTGCAATCAGTTCGTCAGTCGTATCTACTGGGTGATTGTCCCTTTTTGTCTGCTTCCTTGCCAGTCTTTGAATTCTAATTTCAGAGTCAAATAGCGATTTCATGGTTTTCGAACACAGCTCAAAGATTTTTGTGAAATTCTTCAACAACATTCTTTCTTAAAGTTTTCAGCTGCTTTACTGCTTCACTGGCATATACCAAAGCAGAGCTAGGGCCGTGTTCCGGACTTTGCAAATACGTAGAAAGGGGTATTGGGAAACACAGAAGTTTCTTGCATGTCAATAGTGAGATTAAAAAGAACTATGCTCTATGGCCGCCATTAGTTGTGCTGCAGTTTTGCAAATAGATTGGTCGCTTATGGATAGCTCCTGAATGCTTTGGAGAATCGGTTCCAGAAGTTCCACAAATACAATGATAGAATCATGCATCTCTACAAATTTGTATTGCAAAGACCATCAGTCAGGATTTCTTACTGGTAGGTAACAGCTCATTAATGCTATTCTTTAAAGTGTTGCCGGCAAAAGGATGATTGCGAAATAAATATCAAATGTCCCTCTTAGTGCCTAAGCAATTACGAATGTGAGTTGGAGCAAGTGCAGAGTACAAAGCTAAATTTAGTCTATGGCTAGCACGATGAACAAATAATCCTTCCACTTTCGCTTGAGCTCCATTGAACTTTCCAGCCATTAAAAAAACACCATGGTACCCCTGTCCCACAAGATTGCACGTATTTAGTTCAAGATTAACTCATTCTTGTATAAATGTCATAGCGAGGTCATACATAGCCACAAATACCACAAAGGCTTCTCTCGAAACATGGTCAGAGTTTACATACCGTAAAAAAACAGCTGCTCCGTTCCGGGAATATCTAAAGCTTTGTCAGCAATGACACTAAAGCATTTTGTATCATTTACAGCACCAAGAACCTTTCCTCGTACTAGTTCGGCACATATGCCCAGGACTTCATTCTGGATTAAGGGATTAATGTAGGTTGCATTTTTCTTCGCATTAGACACATACTTTTCTAAGATTGTCATCAGCATCATGACGAAAGCGTAGGAGAGCGCGGAATTTTCCATCTTTCTTATTAGGCTTTGATAAAGCAGTTTTAAAATAAGTCTGCGCATGTGGTGA